>CM056050.1:24589827-25009827 GCA_029574335.1 Rana kukunoris
GTGATGGCGAACCTTGGCACCCCAGATGTTTTGGAACTACATTTCCCATTATGCTCATGCACTCTGCAGTGTAGTGGAGCATCATGGGAAATGTAGTTCCAAAACATCTGGGGTGCCAACGTTTGCCATCACTGGCCTAGGCTAATAAGGAGGAGGAAGTAATGAAGGACTACAAAATAAAGGTATTTACAAGCAACAAAATAAATAAAAATTGTCCACTCTGAACACTATGAGATTAGGGCATGAAGCACAGACAAACATAAAAAAAATGGGTAGAACTCCACTTTAAAATGAGCTTATGCCTTCCTCTGTGTTAAGTCTGTTGAGAAAGGAGCATGGCTGACCATACGATCGTAGCGTGCATGCTCAGGAAACGTGTCCACTAATGGTGACGCCATTCCCTGCTGCCATCCCCGTCCTGATTTTGATCACCAGTTCCTCCTCCGTAGCCAGCATCTACATGGAGTGATATTGGAGCCATAATTAACTACCCAGCGAGTGAGAGACATGGACGGAGGGAGCAGCTTTGCAGGAGCGGCAACCTTGACCTGATATTGGGACCTATAAGCTCATGTGAATGCATTAACCACATGTTAAACAAATCTTCCTATATACCGTGGGGGGAGATGTGGACATTACAGTGGGGACTTTGTCTTTTTTTTTTTTTTTTTTTTTTTGCTGATCGGAAAAATTATTCGATCCGTGACTCAGATCCGAGAAGCGATCCGAACTGTGATTTTTTTTTTTTTATCTGTTGCATACCTATTCTGTGTGCACCAGTTTGAGTAAATATCCCCCTATGAGTCCAGCAAGGTGCTTGACACTAATATTTATATCTTACAGCTTTATAGTACTCTTGGAAGATGTAATTGCTTTAGTTCTGGGAGAGCGACGCTGATCCTTCTGAACTGTGCATCTTGAACAAGAGAGTCGATGCAGCTGCCATGCCCATCTTTCCTTTCTCCTGCCCATTCACAGAAGCCTTTGTATTACAGTATGTGAACACATTGACAAAATACAAAGGCTTCTCTGAATGGGCAGCAGAAGGTAGGGACAGGCATAGCTGCTCTGTGTGCCTTTCTCCTTTCTCACCGCCCAGAGTGTCTGAGCGTAATTTCTGACACAACAATAAACCTGTCAGATATAATAGAGATAAGCTCAGGAGATATCATTAAGCTCCTTGGGCTTGACTCATAGTGTGCCTACTTTTTACAAAGTGGCTGTATTCTTGGAATTCAGTTTTAAGGAAGCTTGCTAGGAGACATGAGAGATGCTTCTCCTAGGAAAGCTGCTGGCCTGGCTGTCATGTTGGGTCACTGGCTTTTGTGTGATAACCTAGGACAAGCATGGCAGTAGTGAAGTCAGAGCTCTTGATCTCCAAACTTCTACCAGATCTGTTATGAAGCCTCTGAATCACCATGAAAGGCAACTAGCTTCTTTAAACATGGCTTTGCTATTTCCCTGTCAGCAGTTTCCTAGAGACCAATATGTGCAGAGTGGGGAAGGGGTTGGCACCTCTGTCTCCATGTAGACAAAATGTCATCTTGCTTTCTGCCTTGGTGACACGAGGGAGGGGGATTCTAATTAATGACAACACAGCAAAAAAAATAACCCTTCCTATATCCAAAAAGATAATTTATTCTTTTGGCTGGAGTTCTAATATTTTCATTATGCATTTGTGTTCCATAACAGGTTTCAGATGATCTGCACAGGGACGGATCGGGTAACTCTTCACAACTTGTCGCATGCCAGATCATTCCTATAAACGATGACAATGCCGTCAGCATCCTTAACCGCTACCATCGTCTGGTGGAGTTCATATCCAGCAACAGCATGATAAACACCAGACACGAGCTGTCTGCGCAGTCCACTCACAGAGGCTTCTGGGATTTGACAGACTCTGAGAGCAGCCATAGTCTTCATCAAAGTGCGAACCAGTTTGCAGATTACTGGCAGCAGTCCCTCGGCCTAGCCTCCTCACCCACACTGAACACATCAGCAGAAACTCCATCCTGCAGTCACAGCCCAAGTCAGGCAAACAAGGGAAAGTCTTGTGAGGGGGAACATAAATTTAAGCAACGTGTCGTCATTGGCCAGGAAAATGTAAAACCTACAGATCATAAAGTCATTATTAAAGATCACCTCGGCATTCCAAACAGCAGTAGTCTGAGGGTTAAAAGTCCTTCAGCGAATATAGTTGATACATATGTCTACAATCAGTGCCCATCACATGCAAACCGCCTATCCACGCGGGTGAGCTGCCAGCATCACCGCCATCTGCAAAATGTTTGTAATTCGAACAGTTACGGGTGCCAAGACTGTTCAGCCTACCTTAAGCGTTTTCCTTCCCAAAAGACGCACACAGCTGAAAGCCATCAAGACAAAAATGGAACTTGGGATGAATTCCCGTTCTCTGAAAGCCTCAGTGAGTTTATAGCAAGACTTGAGAACTCTGAAGAAGAAAGATTTAACTTTAGTGCCAAAGAGAATCATTTTCGAGTCGGCAACAAAAAGGAAGAGTTTTATGAAGGCCATTCCAAAACTGCTCATGACCTCATTGAAACACCAGGTGCCTTGTTGGCACCATCCAGTAAAAAAATCAGAACGCCTACAAAGACCCGAGCACCACACTACTTGGGGGACTGCGGATCTAACACCATTGCATCAAGAGAGCCATCTGAAATTATTTACAGAGACAATCCTAAAGAGGCCTTGGCCAGTTCTGCATCGGAAAGCCTTCAAGGACTTTTACAGAACCGTTTTATACCTGACTTCTCGTCAAAAGACTCAGTTGTTAGTGTAGCCAGTTCAGTGAGCTCGCACCACGACACTTTTTTACCGATGAATGAAAGCGCACCTTATATAGTTACAGAAAGTAAAAGAAACTTAGAAATAAACACTATCAATAAGAGCATAACCAAGTATATTCTTTCTGTAGGGCATTATAGCTCGTCTCATCCTAAAGAGACGGGAGATGTAGATCATGAGAGCAGATTGGATCTTGATCTTTTAAAGTCTGACAACCTGGAACCAACTAACACAAGTCCCGGAAGCTACAATGCTTCTGCCGATCTCTTCGATGACGTGGAAGAAATCTCAGGAGAAACACTACAGTCAAAACATACAAGATCCCTCAAAAGAAGACATGCAAATGAGGTTAGAAGCTTAAAGACTCCTCCTTCATGGGAATCACCATGTACAGATATCATAGTTCGAAGAAATTCCCAATTCCAGGCCAGGTATTTGCAGGAAGTTCATGAAACTGGCACCATACATGATCTAATGTCATGCTTGCAGTCCACTCCAATGCTAAGACCACTTTCAGAGTCCAGTTTTCCTACTGGAGATGGTTGTATCCTCAGTGACCCCAGAGCACCTGTTCTTTCCAGGAGATCACGTAATTCTCTTACAAATTTCCTGCTGAAGAAAATGAAACAGTCGCTTTCAAGAACCGGGTCAAACGTGTATTGTACTACTGATAATTTACGTCTCTGCTCCCCGGTCTTCCCTTCGTTTTCAGAGATGTCAAGGTGCCAAGTCTTACAGAGGAGAAGGACACTGGTCATTAAATCAGGAAAAAAGAAACTGATATGGGAAGACAAAGAGAACTGCAATATTGGAGGATTTATTGGCGTGTCTAATGAGGTTGGAGGAGACAGAAGCATTGTGATCAGTCAGGAAATGGAGCGCTCCAAAATTGATATAGTGCAAGATGGCGTAACCACGTCTCCATTGATGTCTCCCTTGCATAGATTTATTGTAGAGAACCCTCTTTCTAGTGAATGGTCTCCAGAACTTTTCAATGAAAAGTCAAATATTTCCAAAGAAAATGACACTCTTCAGAGACGACTGTTTTAAAAGGCAGATGCGTTGTTTTTTGTTAAACAATACTATTTATTAAATGAATTGTAAGGCCCGAGTTATTTTATTAATTTTTTGAAGGAAAAGTCAAGTTTTCCATTTCCATGGGGTGCACTTACTTTTTCACATGTAAAGAGTTGAAATTGAAGTGCCACACCACTGCTAAGAGGTCCAGATACAATTTTATTCCATTAAGGGTTAGGAATACAAATCAAAAAGTATTCAATGCATTTCGGGGTCTAAGTGCCCCCTTCATCAAGGTATTCTGGTGTGAATTCAAAGCACAGGTCTAATAAGCAGCATGTTTGGGTTGCTGCAATTTCAACTCTTTTTCCATCAGAATACAAGACAAGGAGACTGTGGAGATCCTTCCGGGCTGTGTAGAAGCTGCCTGCCCGGGGAACCAAATAACTTACACCAACAGTGATACCTTTAACATAACAATACGAGTTAGAAAAAAAAACTACAGGTCCAGCGCTATCTTTCCACTTTCTTTTTTACATGACTCTGTGTGTGTGTGTGTGTGTGTGTGTATGTGCATGTGTGTATGTATGTATATATGTGTATATATATATATTTATATATATATATATACATACATACATACACACACTAGGGTTTTACCGGGGCTGATACTGAGCATTTGCGCGAGTACTTGTACTCGCGCAGATGCTCCCGATGCTTTACTGATACATTTTTCTTTTTTTTTTAGGGGGGGCGGAAAGCAGAGCAGTCCTCGAGTATGTAAAACATGCCACTGAAGGAGAGGAGAGCTGCTGCCGCCGTCTAGTTGATCAGCGCTGGGGGAACATAACGGCTTTCATTAGAATAGCTGTTCCCCGCCGTATGTCGTCATATATAGCCATATATATATATATAGGATTGGACGGGTGATCTGTCTATCAAAGTGTCCGGACAAAGGGGGGGGGCTATATATGACATAGCGCGGCGGGGAACACACAGCTATTCAAATGAAAGCTGTTATGTTCCCCGAGCGCTGATCAACTAGACTGTGGGGTGGGGCGGCTTTCTCTTTGCCACTGGAGACCTACACAAAGCTGCATTTGGGAGACACGGCTGCATTTGGTGACACATGGACACATTTTTAAAAAAAGTATCGGTATCCGCGAGTACATGAAAAAAAGTATCGGTACTCGGTGCTAAAAAAATGGTGTAACGGTCACCACCGTTTATGATATCCATTCCATCGCCCCAACCACGACAGCTTAGCCGACACTCTGACAATCCCTGTAGACACGATCCATTCCCCAGAATTAAGACGAGACAAGCTCTGTTTTCTCTGGTTTCAAATGAATGAACGTTTTAATGGTCAACTCAGCTGGTTCTTATACAGTTACAAACATGTCACAGTTATCAAAGGAACAATGAAACTCTCCACCCCCCTCATCACACAATGAACTTCAATCACATTCTTTTAGATAATGATATTCAGATGAGGTAATTATCCCCCAGACATCCTGTCTCTGACAACAGCTATTCACCTGTAGAATACACATTTCTATGTCAGACGTTCGGGCCCCGAATTACAGAAGTTAATTACTACAGCTGAGAAGACACATTTATTATCAATAGAATTCACACAAAACAGCATCACACAATTAGTTCCCCTCAATCCACATCTTAGACAGACTTCTGTCTCCGACAAAAAGGTATTCACACCTGATCATCAATGGGCTTTAAACAGTGTTATCGCACAATGAAATGTCTTTCAGGAGTCAGCCTCAATTAACACCTCAACAGCCTGTTACACAGAGGAATGAGTCACTGTTGACCGGTAGGGTCAGAATAAGTCAACAACTTGTAATATCTCAAGATATCCTGCAATACGTAATTTATCAGTAATGTCCCATCCCATGTAATTTATCATATAATTTCTCAGTCACCCTATGCCCCTATTGGACATAAGGGGACCCTAGACATAACAGTCATTGGTGACGCCGCCACAGGAGCACCCCGCATCCCTCAAAAGTCTCTGGGTGTCACGGGCCATTCTGTTACAAGCGGTATCGGGACATCCCTAATATACACAGTATCTCACAAGAGTGAGTTCATCCCATACATTTTTGTAAATATTTTATTCTATCTTTTCATGTGACAACACTAAAGAAATGACACTTTGCTACAATGTAAAGTAGTGAGTGTACAGCTTGTATAACAGTGTAAATTTGCTGTCCCCTCAAAATAACTCAACACACAGCCATTAATTTCTAAACTGCTGGCAACAAAAGTGAGTATACCCCTAAGTGAAAATGTCCAAATTGGGGCCAAAGTGTCTATATTTTGTGTGGCCATCATTATTTCCTAGCACTGCCTTAACCCTCTTGGTCATGGAGTTCACCAGAGCTGGTGGATATTAGAGACCTTGCGCTCCTCCACCTTTCATTTGAGGATTCCCCACAGATGCTCAATTGGGTTTAGGCCAGTCCATCACCTTTACCCTCAGCTTGTTTAGCAAGGCAGTGGTCCTCTTGGAGGTGTGTTTGGGGTCGTTATCATGTTGGAATACTACCCTACGGCCCAGTCTCTGAAGGGAGGGGGGTCATGCTCTGCTTCAGTATGTCACAGTACATGTTGGCATTCATGGTTCCCTCAATGATCTGTAGCTCCCCAGTGCCGGCAGCACTCATGCAGCTACAGACCATGACACTCCCACCACCATGCTTGATTGTAGGCAAGACACACTTGTCTTTGTGCTCCTCACCTGGTTGTCACCACACACGCCAGACACCATCTGAACCAAATAAGTCTATCTTGGTCTCATCAGACCACAGGACATGGTTCCAGTAATCCATGTCCTTAGTCTGCTTGTCTTCAGGAAACTGTTTGCAGGCGTTCTTGTGCATCGTCTTTAGAAGAGGCTTCCTTCTGGGACAACAGCCATGAAGACCAATTTGATGTAGTGTGCGGCGTATGGTCTGAGCACTGATAGGCTGACCCCCCCCCCCCCCTTCAACCTCCTGCAGCAATGCTGGCCACACTCGTACCTCTATTTCCCAAAGACAACCTGTGGATATGATGCTGAGCATGTGCACTCAACTTCTTTGGTTGACCATGGCGAGGCCTGTTCTGTTAAACTGCTGTTTGGTCTTGACCACCATGCTGCATCTCAGTTTCAGGGTCTTGGCAATCTTCTTGGAATTTAGGCCATCTTTATGTAGAGTAACAATTTTTTTTCTCTTCCGTTCATGCAGCAGAAATTGACCTTAGGGTATTATCCTCCCTTTTAGGAGATTGACTAGGCAGAAAAAACAGCATGTTAAGTGTTAAACACTCCACACAGTACAGTACCCCCCCAGAGGGCGGTTCCCCTGGGTACATCCCCCACTCTCTGCTCTGCAGCCCCAGTTTTTTTCTGCCTAGCAAGGAGAATGACATGGCCCCTCTGAACCCATGTGCTCTGAGCCTTTTTTTAGCGATTTCCTTGCTTTTCTTTTTTCTTTTCCTGCATTTTTGAATCCTGAGATCTAAAATCAACTGCCGACTGGGTGACAGGCTGGATCCTCGATCCTTGTAGTCCCCCCATCAAGCGTGTGCCGGCCTTTAGCTACGCGCTGGGCCGTCCACGACATGCCCAATTGCTCCAGGGGTGGCCGGTGAGCTATACGCTCCAGGGCACACATATGACCGGGCTCTATGTCTGTGTCACAGTGTGTCCGGCCGACAGCCATGCCGTAACTGCGCGGACATTGGTTCTGTCCGGGATGCCTCCAGCCGTTGATCGCAGGACGGTTAAGTATCAGTCCCCTTGCTTTGGCAGGGTGGTGTGTTTGGTGCATTCCTGGCGAGGTCGATCGGGGGACTGCCCTTCTTTCACCTCTCTCTTCCTCTCCCTCCTTCCCCGCGTTCTGGATGGTCGGCCGTGAGGTGGGGGGTCTGCTTGGGGGGCTCCATCCTGTGGCTGGGGGCTTTGTCTTCTATCGGGGCTGCTGTTTTGCTGCCGTGTGTGTTTTTTTCTGTGCAAATCGCAGCCGCCATTTTGCCGGGGCCGGACACCTTTATTGGAGTTTGGCAGCCATTTTCTTGTAGCCCACATGCTCTTTTTGCATGTCGGTGGCCATTTTGGAAGGGGTTTTTGCCTCTAGTGGCTAAAATAACGGCGCAAACGGCTCCAGCACACTTCCTAAAGGGACGGCACAGCACAGAGAAGTGCTCTGGGGCAGACAGCAGCATACAGGCCTGGTCGGGTGGTGAGTCCTCTGGGGGGTCCCCTGTTCTCTGCTGTGGCCGGGAGGGTGGCCTGTGGGTCTTGTCTTGCACTCCAAGGGTGGCAAAAGGGTGGATCAGCATGGCGTCCAAACCGGATACTTCTCCCCCAGACATGCCAGAGTTAAAGCGGTGGTCCACCCTAAATTTACTCTCTCACATCCGATCCAGCATACTGGCGTCAGCGCCATTATAATGTTTTTTTTTTTTAAATTGCTCCACTTACTGTCTAATGAATAATTTTTATTTCTCTCTACCGCGGGTGAATGGCGCTGCTATTGCACGTCACCCCTTCCGAAAATAGCCGATTTAGGACTCGGCTATTTCCGGCACTATACGGCGCCTGCGCACAGACCTAGGAGCTGACTGCGCAGGCGCCGTATATCTCCGAGTCCAATTCGGCTTTTTTCGGAGGGCGTGACGCGCCATAGGACTCTGAGATATACGGCGCCTGCGCAGTCAGCTCCTAGGTCTGTGGATGCTATGATGGCAGTCCTAGAGGCGTTTGTTGCCAGGATTGAAGCGGTGCGTGGTCAGAGGGGGGGTAAAAAGCGCCCGCCTCCACCTTCTTCTGGGGATGTCTCTGACACGGAATCGGGCCCAGCTACTGCTTCCGAGGTGTCAGAGGATGCAGGCCTAGTCCACACGGACAGTGAAGATGACTCTGCCTCAGGGTCAGCACATGATAGGGTGCTAGTGGGAGCTCTCATCACTGTGTTGCGGGATACTCAGAAAATTGAGAAATCGGAGGCGTCGGTCCCTTTTGGGTTGAGCAAGCCGGCCCGTACTGCGAAAGGGTTTCCTTGTGTTCTGTATCTGGAAAAAATGTTGTACAAGGAATGGGATCGGCCGCAAAAGGTGTGCCAAAATGCTTTGCGGTCTGTTATCCTTTTGAGGAGGACTTCCTAAAAAAGTGGACCTGTCCTCCGTCAGTGGACCCCCCTGTGTCCAGACTGAACAAGGCGACCACGTTGCCTGTGGAAGGGGCTCCCGCTTTTAAGGACCCTGCAGATAGGAGAGATGAGGCTGTGGCCCGCTCCATGTTCACAGTTGTGGGGTCGGCGGTGAGACCAGTCTTGGCCAGGGGTCTAGTTTCACAGACACTTACTGAACAGGCAAAGTTGTTGCTTCTGGAGTTGGAGGAGCATCATGCCCCTCCAGACTGTGTGGCACTGGCCGACCAGTTGGTGCAAGGCCTAAAATTTGTCTGACTCAGCCCTGGATATGCTTCCCTTGCTCTCCAGGGATTCAGCCTACGCGGTGGTGTTGTGCCGCCTTGTCTGGCTGAAGTGTTGGTCTGCGGACCAGTCTTCTAAGAAGGCCTTGGTGGGCTTACCCTTTAAGGGTGAAAGGCTTTTTGGGGCTTCTCTAGATGACATAAAGGATGCCACAGGAGGTAAGAGCACTCTGCTCCCACAATCTGGTAAGGGTAAGGAGCCTCGCCGTAGGTAGGGGCTCTCCTTTACCGCCCCTAAGTGTTTTTTTTCGTCCGCCCGGTGCGGCAGGTAAACGTTCCCAGGGCGCTAAGGTGCCTGCTGAACGGCAGGAGCGCCCCTGGTTCCGCAAGCCCAACAAGCCTGCGGAAAAACCTGCTTCCGCATGAAGGTCTGCCCCTGCCTGTCTCTCAGTAGTTTCCTCGGGGTCAGAGTGCAAAAGTTCAGGATGGAATCAGTTCGCTCTGTAGTAGCGGGACTTCATCAAGGGGACTTCCTGGCGTCCTTGGATATCCCCATGTGCGCAAAGCAACAGAGATTTCTGTGTTTTGCGGTTGGTCCACTTTCAATTTGTGGCCCTCCCTTTCAGCCTGGCTTCGGCGCCAAGGGTTTTCACAAAGGTGCTCGCCCCGATTCTGGCCCTGCTGAGGCAGCGCGGGATCGCTATTGTAGGATACCTAGATGACCTTCTCCTGAGAGCTTCTTCAAGCTTAGAGTTAGGCCGTGTACACACAACTGAGGAACTCGACGGGCGAAACACATAGTTTTCCCCGTCAAGTTCCTTGTTCGGCTGTCGAGGAACTCGTCGCCAAATTTTCCCATTCCCGTCGAGGAAAAAAAAAACATGCTCGACGAGTTCCTCAACAGTTTTCTCGGCGAAAAGTGTACACACGACCGGTTTTCTCGGCAGAATACATCTCCCATCAAGTTTCTTGATGGATTCTGCCGAGAAAACCGGTTGTGTGTACGCGGCCTTAGAGGTGGATGTGTCCGTCACCTGCCAGACCCCCCCGGGAATTCGGTTGGCTGCTAAATGTTTAGAAGTTGGTGTTTGGTACCGTCCCAGCGCCTGGAATACCCGGGGTTGGTCCTGGATTCCGCGGAGGCGAGAGTTTTTCTTCCCACGGAGAAACTACAGACACTGCGAACTGCGGTGCAGCGGTTGGCGACCCAAAAGTGGTCGTCACTTCGCTTTTGCATGCGAGTTCTGGGTCTGATGGTGGCCTCTTTCGAGCCAGTTTTGTATGCTCAATATCACACTCGTGTGTTACAGAGAGAAATTCTGTCGCGTTGGGACAAGCTCCCTTCGTCTCTGGATTACCAAGTCTGGGTGAGTTGCCTGGTCAGGTCCTCCCTAGTGTGGTGGCTGACGTCTCCGGTGCTTCGGGCCGGGAAGTCGTTCCTGCCGTGCCATTGAAAAGTGGTCACGACGGATGCCAGTATCTCCGGCTGGGGGGGAGCCTGGGGTGTTCAGTCAGCCCAGGGGAGCTGGACGTGGGAAGAGTCTCGCCTGCCAATCAATGTCCTGGAACTCCGGCCGATCAGGCTATGCATCTTCAAGTGGTCTCTGAGACTGCAGGGCCGCCCTGTCAGGATTCAGTCGGACAACGCCACGGTTGTGGCGTATGTCAATCATCAAGGGGGCACAAGGAGCTCGGCTGCAGCGGTGGAAGTCGCTCACATCCTCCGGTGGGCCGAAAAGAACATTCCGGCTCTTTCAGTCGTTTACATTCCGGGCATAAAGAACTGACAAGTGGACTACCTAAGTCGCCAACGGCTAGACCAAGGAGAATGGTCGCTACACCCGGATGTGTTTCAGAGTCTGTGTCTGAAATAGGGCACTCCAGACGTGGATCTTCTGGCGTCCTGACTCAATCGGAAGGTGTCACGGTTTGTGGCCAGGTCAAGAGACCCGTGGGCAAATGCGTCAGACGCGTTGGTGGCACGTGGGGTCACTATCGCCCAATCTACGCCTTCCCTCTGAAGCTTCTTCCTCGTCTGCTACGCAGAGTGGAAGCCGAGGGGATACCAACAATCCTGATTGCGCCAGATTGGCCTTGCCGTCCCTGGTACGCGGATCTGGTGCGTCTGGTGGCCGATGTTCCGTGGCACCTGCCACTGCGAGAGGATCTTCTGTCGCAGGGTCCTATCTTTCATCCTGCTTTACAGTCGTTGGCTTTAACGGCGTGGCTATTGAGAGCCAGGTGCTGAGAGAGAGGGGTCTGTCAGATTCGGTAATCTCTACCATGCTGCGAGCGTGGAAGTCTATTTCCCGGAAGATTTACCATGGAAAGCTTACATCTCTATGTGTGAGGAGATGAATTGGCACCCCCGTACATATGTGATGTCCTGGATTCTGCTGTTTTTACAGCGTGGAGTGGATCAGGCTCTTGCCTTAAGTACGATTAAGGGGCAGATTTTAGCCTTGGCTGTTTTCTTTCAGCGACTCTTGGCGGCGCACTCTCTGGTGCGTACGTTTGTGCAGGGGGTTCCACATGTGGCCCCTCCTGTGCGTCCTACACTGCCTCTGTGGGACTTTAATTTAGTCCTCTCGGTGCTTCAAAAGCCTCCGTTTGAGGGCATTAGGGAAATCCCTTTATTGACTCTTTCCCAGAAGGTGGTTTTTCTGGTGGCAATTACATCGGTCAGACGGGTGTTTGAATTGGCGGCTTTGTCTTGCAAGGCTCCCTATTTGGTCATCCACAGGGATAAGGTGGTGCTGCGTCCGCCGCCGTCATTCCTTCCTAAGGTGGTTTCGGCCTTTCACATTAATAAGGACATTGTTCTTCCATCCTTGTGTCCTCAGCCGGCGAACCCAAAAGAGGCTGCATTGCAACCCGCCGATTGATTCCGATCCATTGGAAAACGTCACAGGTACCGACCCGTACTGAATGGGTGGCCTTGGTTAACAAAATCATGGCGACTGAGAAGTGGATGGCGCAGTGCAAGGACAAGTATGACAAATTTTACTCAATCTGGGCCACCTGGATACACTATGCAGGTCCATATGCTCTCCTGGCTCCGGGACCCTCTCCGGGGTTGAATTCCCCTGTAGGAGGGGCCCGAAGATGTAGGATGTTGGAAATTGTAGGGGTCGGTCTGGAATCATTACAGCCCCCCTTTTTTCTTTTCTTTTCTTAGTACATTTCGCAGCAGAGGTAGCAGATGTCTACTCCCTTTTGTCTTATATTGTTTTGTTTGTATTGTCCCATTTTATTTTATTTTATTTGTGAGGGTCTGTCACCCAGAGGTATATTTTGTACCCTATGAGTATATGGTGGGGTTGGTGCGAGCCTTACGGGTGTACCTGTCTGTTACGGCTCCGTTTCGGAGGTCGGATTCACTGTTCGTGTCGGTGACTGGTCCTAAAAAGGGTCTGGTGGTCTCATTGGCCACCATTTCTAGGTGGATTAGGCAGGTTGAGCTTCAGGCCCTTTGGTGCCTCTTGGGCTTTCCGCCATCAAGTGTCTGTTTTAAACAAAAATAGAGCGACAATTTTGAAAAAAATGCAATATTTTTTACTTTTTGCTATAATAAATATCCCCAAAAATATATAAAAAGAACGAGGTCCGTCTCTACAGAACGAGGTCCGTCTCTACAAAACGAGGTCCGTCTCTACAGAACGAGGTCCGTCTCTACAGAACGAGGTCCGTCTCTACAGAACGAGGTCCGTCTCTACAGAACGAGGTCCGTCTCTATAGAACGAGGTCCGTCTCTATAGGTCTCTGTAGAACGAGGACCGTCTCTATAGAACGAGGACCGTCTCTACAGAACGAGGTCCTTCTCTATAGAACAAGAACCATCTCTATATAATCAGGGACCTGGACAATGACATACACAGTGAGTGAAGGAGAAGGACTGGTGTCCAGGTCAGGGACTGTTTCTATATCAGGGTCCCTGTGTACTGTGACATGCTGTGTATACAGTGGGGGAGGGGTCTCAGTGTAGCTCACACACAGGCAGTAGACATGTACTGACAGGTGAACATAAGTCCGCTCCTCCTCACCTGGATTGGAATCTGCCGCCAAGAAACATCCCATACCAACAAGAGAAGACACTCATTATTTCTATAGGAAGCACCTGTCCCCTGCTCAGCGCTATTCACACCAAGTCAGCTGCCATTTTCTATGAGACCTTCTCTATGACTTTCCTTTATTGTACACTGGCCCTGTGTGGAGACACTTTGGAAAGACACTACCCGCCCTCTAGTGTTCATCACTTCCTCTCGGTGTAAATCTGTCTATACATGGGGCCAGATTCACGTATTCCAGAGCATCTTTGCTCTGGAGTAACGCTTCTGATTTGCGTTGCGCTGCCGAAATTTTAGGAGCAAGTGCTGTCATTCACGAAGCACTTGCTCCTAAAGTTGCGGCAGCGCATCACAAATGAGCCGGCGGAATTCAAATGTCGCGGGTACGGGGCGTGTAGTATGCTAACTACGCGCGATCCCGCCGCCAACGTACTGCGCATGCGTCGAGTGTCAAAACATCCCCGTGCGCATGCTCCAAAATCTGTGAATGAACGTCAATGACGTCACATTCCCATTCATGACCGTTTTACGCAAGCGACGTTTTTGTTTTTTTTCCCGACGCGATGACGACGCCTATACCTAACATAGGATACTCCAACCCCATGTAGGTATATCTATGCGCCGCGTATCCCGTCCGGAAACGTCGTATCGTCATTGCGTCGCGCCGGATTTCGATCGTGAATTGCCGATTTCCGCTCATTAACATATTTTTTGAGCGTAAATCGGCGGGAACGCCCCCCGGCGCCATTTTTAAGTTGAAGTAACGATGCGATGGCGAAACTCAGTTACGCTGCTCGCATCGGAACTTCAACCCGGCGTTTCTTGTTTTCTGGTTACAGAAAACAGAAACGCCGGCTCAAAGCCACAGTTAGGCTGGCGGATCACTCGATCCGCCAGCGTAACCTTTCCTGAATCTGGCCCATGGAGTCCGCTATGATTGGTTGGTTGAGAGATGCAATGGGGTTGGGGAAGCAGGAGGGGTGTGACCTATATTTCCGTGGGAGAGCCCCTTGGCTGTGATAATTTGGCGGGGAGAGACTGGTCTATGATTGGTTCTTGTTTTCTGTGTTGTATGAATGAGCTTTATTAACTTTAGGCAGAGCGGACAGTGACAGTGAGGAGGGTTGTTCACTTGTCAGTGTGTGTTTGTACATGTCTACTGCCTGTGTGTGTGCTACACTGAGACATGGGACAATGCTGGCTGCATGCTGAGTGACCCCTCCTCCGCTGTATACTCAGCTATCATTAAGCACTAATTTATAGTGTGAAACGCGTCAGGTGTTTGACTCCCGTGTGGTGTGCTGTGACTTGTAGTGCATTTTTCCTTTTTTTTAAATAAAGACAACCATCAAGGTTTTTTGGAGTGCGGCTGTCCATATTTTCTTTTTCCATTTGTATACACAGCATGTCACAGTACACAGGGACCCTGATAGAGAGACAGTTCCTGACTTGGACACCAGTTCCTCTCCTTTATAGTCCAGGTCCCTGATTATATAGAGATGGTCCTTGTTCTGTAGAGATGGTCCCTTGCACCAATAAGGTATATGGGGGGTACAATTAAGGTATATGGGGGCACAGGTAAGGTATATGAAGGTACTGGTAACGTGTATGGGGGTACTGGTAAGGTATATGAGGGCACAGGTAAGGTATATGAAGGTACGGGTAATGTGTATGGTGTTACAGGTAAGGTATATGAGGGTACAGTTAAGATATATGGGGCACAGGTAAGGTATATGGGGGGGGGGGGTAAAGGTATGGTATATGGGGTACAGGTATGGTATATGGGGTGCAGGTATGGTATATGGGGGGTACTGGTAAGGTATATGTGGTACAATTAAGATATATGGGGGTACAGGTAATGTATATGGGGGCACCAATAAGGTATATGGGGGCACAGGTAAGGTATATGAAGGTACAGGTAACGTGTATGGGGGTACTGGTAAGGTATCTGGGGGCACAGGTAAGGTATATGAGGGTACAATTAAGATATATGGGGCACAGGTAAGGTATATGAGGGGGTACAGGTAATGTATATGGGGGGTGCTGGTAAGGTATATGTGGGTAAAGGTAATGTATGTGGTGTACATGTAATGTATATGGGGGAACCAATAAGGTATATGAGGGTACAGGTAAGGTATATGGGGGCACCAATAAGGTATATGGGGGCACTAATAAGGTATATGGGGGAGTAAAGGTAAAGTATATGGGGGTACAGGTATGGTGTATATGGGGGTACATATAAGATATATGGAGGGACAGGTATGGTGTATATGGGGTATAGGTAGGGTATATGGGGTACAGGTAAGGTATATGGGGGGCACAGGTAAGGGGGAGGGGTATTGTAGGAACAGCAGGCTTGTACTGTAAAGAAAACCTGCATGAAGAAGTATAGATGCTTCCATTGCTGACCTCTAGAGAATACTAGTTCCCTGGCTGTCATGTTGATCCAGCTGATTGGTAACTAGGTACAGCCGCACCAGATTCTGTATGCGCCAGTTTTGGTAAATCCCCCTCCCCTGTTATCTTGCCCGGAACTGACTGCTTTCTTGGGGATTGCCTTGCAGATATGACATCAAATGGTACATTTTACATATTGTACAGGCTGCATTCTGGTTTTATGTCACCAGAGGGAGCTGCTCAAATAGTTTTGGTCCAGGAAGAAACTTCCTATTGCAGAAGCTACATGGACCATTATAATAAGGAAGCGAGGAATTGACAGATTTGTTAAATGTTAGAGGTGATTTGATTTTAGTCTTCAGGCAGAATAGAGTTGATTTTACTAAAACTGGAGCACAAAGAATCTGGTGTATCTCTGCAGGGTGGCCAATCGGCTTCTAACTTCAGCTTGTTCAATCAACGTGCAACTAAAGCAAGGATCCTGCATTCACTATACAGTGGAACCTCGGATTACGAGCATAATTCCTTCCAGAAGGATGATTGTAATCCAAAGCACTCGTATATCAAAGCGAGTTCCCCCATAGAAGTCAATAGAAACTTAGATAATTTGTTCCAAACTGACTTTTATGGTATGCAATACCACATGTGGCCAGAGGTGGGGGGCGGAGACACTCGGAAACCGCTCGGAGAGGCTCGGAAACATTTAGGAACCAAGTGAAAAAATAAATATTTTCGAGGGTGCTAAATTCAAGGACACCACCAGCATAATAGTTGCCCTCGGACCAGTTGTGTCTGTAAGCCCAGGTGTCTAGAGCACCCCCCACCCCTGTTATGTCATAAACCCCCCAGCCTCATAGGTCAAGAAAGAGAACCCCCACCCTCCCTTACATCATAGTGGTGCACCCTCCTTATCATGTGCTGCAGCTGGGCAGAAGCTGGGGGCTGAGATGGGATGCAAAGAGTGCAAGGTCTGGAGAAGGATCAGAGGAGGGCTGCCAGATTATGCTGAATGCTGAGAACAGGGAAGGCAGAGAGGATGGGGGTGAGAGAAGTGCAGGATCTGGCAGAGGAGTTCTGACCTCCTCTCTGCTACTGACTGCTGGGGGGGGGGGGTGATAGCAGGAACAAGCCTCTCCATGACTGCATTGAGAAGTGCAGGATCTGGCAGAGGAGTTCTGTCCTCCTTTTCACTACTGACTGCTGAGGTGGGGGGAGGGGGCAGGCCCAAGCCTCTCAATGACTGCATGGAGAAGTGCAGGATCTGGCAGATGAGTTCTGTCCTCCTCTCTGCTACTGACTGCTGACGGGGGCACAAGCCTCTTCGTGACTGCCTGGAGAAGTGCAGGATCTGGCAGATGAGTTCTGTCCTCCTCTCTGCTACTGACGGGGGCACAAGCCTCTTCGTGACTGCATGGAGAAGTGGGCCCGGCACATATATACTAGTCCATGGAGTCCAGCGCTGTATTCTTCCAGCTAAAAGTGCTTCCTCAGGGCTTTGCCCCTGCACCTCCATCTTGGATCGATATCTACATGCACAGACCCGTCACAGGCCTATAGGACCTGACAGACTCTGGAAATTGTGCTAAACCCGCACACATGTGCAGACACGTTGTAGGTCTTTTCTACAGACCCGTATTTATCTGCACCTGCACAAGATATGCACTAATATCATACAACATACATGATTCTCGGAAGTAAAACACCCTCTGTGAGGGAATCAGGAAGTGAAGCGCTCCGGCTTCACTGCCCGATTCCCTACGGTGCATGGGCGAGTCGCGCAACGCCGTCCTCATTGGTCCCTGTTGTGTTCTGGGAGCCGAGTGTTTTCCAGAACACAGCGGGTGGGAAGTGCGCTCTACCCGCAGAATCCCCGCAGTGAGGACTCCCGGAAGTGGGTGCAAATACCTGTCTTTTACATGTATCTGCACCTCCCCCCCTCCTCCTGGAAGGTGTCAAATGTGACGCCGGAGAGGGGGAGGGTTCCGATGAGCAGAAGTTCCACTTTAGGGTGGAGCTCCACTTTAATAATAATTTACAGGATTTATAAAGCGTCAACAATTTACGCAGCGCCCTTACAACATACAGAAGATAGCATTTTTTTTCTATTTTTGAATAGATTATAGGGAAGGGTTAGAGCCCCTGTCAGATTGTATTGGTGGCTGTGCTCCCACTAGGGAGATGTACCCTCTCTATTCTGGTGAGCACTGTTGGGGGGGGGGGGGGAGTGACGTGTAATCCTAAATTTAGCAGTTATTACCACACTGGAATGGAAGGGAACTCTTACAAAGAGGGCACCAATTAGGGTGACAACAGTCCAACAGGGGATTTTCTTTCATTTAGAACAAATGATCTCCAACTTCCTGTTTCTCCAGGACAGGATGTCAAGTTAAATCTGATCTCCGATCTTCCCTCCAGTCTTAAACCATTGTACCGATGTTCCGTCAGAATGTGTAACGGAAGTGATGTTCTGTTGCCGCCATCTTGCTACACCCCGCACCCGTCAACAGTAAGGATACACTGAGAAGGGGGCAAGCGGACATGTTGTTACACACTATAAAATAAAATGAGAAATATAAGTGCAGCGCTATTAATCTATCATATGAAATATCCAGTGATATCAAATTATATTCAAATAAATAAATAAATCTATATAATAATGTGTTTAATTAAAGTTCATATGCTGAAACTTTATTTGCGTTGAATTACTTCTCTATTCATATATCATCCATCACTGTGCAAATTGTGTCTTCAGCAGATAATGTGCATGCCTTCCTTCACCAGCCGTTATACCTGCTCACCTCACACATGAGTCTGACTCAAAACAATTCCTTTCAGCTATGGTCTCATCTCTTCCACATCCAACCAGGTACTGTGGGCCAGATTCACAGAGCCCTTACTCCTATCTAACTGGTGTTAGACTGGAGTAATTTCAAATTACGCGCGTTATTTAGCTAGTCGCAAACCTCAAACCATGAATAGGCGGCTGCGGGCTTCAATTTGACTGGATTACGTGTTCGTACGCCTTCGGATGTACGCTGCAATAAAATTGCGGCCACTGGGTGGACTTCCCGTCGTTTTCCGCGTCGGGGTATGCTAATGAGCTTTTGCCGGCGATCCCAGAAATTACGATCTTCAATCGCAATCTCTTACGGCACCTTTAGTCATCTTTTTTTTACGTAACACTATACCAGCTTAGGAGGAGAACAAAGCCTCAAGAAACAAAGGCTGTGAACGATGCAGGTATTTTCAATCTTAGCTCGCACACTCTGACTCAATCAGAACTAATCTTATTGAACAAAGGACTAAAATTCGCCCCACCTAAAAAACTAAATAAATTCCAAACGTATATGGATATCCACCAATATATACGTAGGATAAATATCAAACGGTATTTTGCAGGTTTGCCCTCTACTGAACGACCATTGGCCCAACAAACTTTCAAACATTCAGGATTGGCCAATGCTTCCACATGGAATCCCCCTGGAGCACTGGCCCCTGCAATTAAAGTATTTAGAGATGTTGTGTTGAGAGATTTGGAGGCCGTCAGAGTCTCTAATATCTCAATGGACCAGGAACTAACCAAGGGACTTGACTCTCTATGTAATAACAAAGAGCTTGTCATCCGTCCATCGGATAAGGGTGGAGGCATAGTAGTTATGGATAGGTCTATGTACATCACTGAAACCAAGAAAATTGTGGATGACCAAGAGACTTACACACTACTATTGAGAGATCCAGTTATTCAATATAAAAACGATCTTGAGATCTTGATTAAAAAAGGTGCAGATCAGGGAATTCTTAATGAAAAAGAACAGATTTTTTTAGTCCCGCGAGCACCAAGACTTCCAGTGTTATATTGTCTCCCTAAAATCCACAAAAGCCTTACTTGCCCTCCTGGACGTCCCATCATCAGTGGGATTGATTCTATCACGTCCAGGGTCGGTAAGTATATAGATTATTTTCTACAACCCCTCGTACAGAAAATGCCCTCTTACCTAAAAGACACAAAACATGTCATCAACTTACTGTCTCAACTTCAATCAGACGAGAATATGTGGTTAGTGACAGCAGATGTTAGTTCACTGTACACCATCATCCCACATCATCTAGGGATATCTGCTGTGAAATACTATTTAGACGCACTTTCTGATCTGTCTGAGATACAAAAGGATTTTTTGATTGAGCTCCTTGAGTATGCGGCTAGTCACAATTATTTCTGGTTCGATCACAATTTCTATCGACAAGTAAGAGGCGTCGCTATGGGTGCCAAATATGCACCCAGTCTGGCCAATTTATTTATGGCCAAATGGGAGGAGGATGTCGTCTATAATGACCTGAGCCCGCATATCAAACTATGGGCCAGGTACATCGACGACATCCTTCTCCTGTGGATTGGAACCAGATCTCAATTGGATGAATTCATTTCCCTTTTGAATAACAACAACAGAGGTATTGTGCTAACATACGAAGCTAGTCAAGATGTTATCAACTTTCTAGATCTTACCATCGCTAAGGAAGAAGGAACATTTAAAACAAAAACTTTCTTTAAAAAGACAGACAGAAACTCCTACATACCAATAGGAAGTTGCCATCATAACAACTGGCTAAAATCTGTTCCCAGAAGCCAATTCATTAGGATGAGAAGGAACTGCACAACCCTGGATGACTATAAGACACAAGCAGATATTCTTGCCAATAGGCTGTCTGAAAAAGGATACGATCAAAGAATGCTTGAAACCACCCTAATAGAAGTGGGGGAAATAGACCGTTCTGAGCTTTTGAATTGTAGTGTTATAAATAATAAAAATAATCAAACTGGACCTATAGTCCCGCTTATCACTACATATTCCAGCCAACACTATAAGATTAAAAATATTATAAAAAAAACATTGGCATATACTTGAAAACGATAGAGTCCTAAATACTTTCCTACCCTCGAATCCACATGTGATTTTTAGGGGTGTACCTTCTTTGAGGGACAAAATAGCCCCAATGTGGTGGACCCTCCGGCGAAAAAGGTCTCCTTCTTTCAAAGAGGCATCGTAGGTTACCACCAATGCCGGAGGTGCCAGGTTTGTACGTTAAACAAACTAAAAACGAAAAAAACAACATCATTTTTTTCAACCAGTACCTCCAGGGAACATAAGATTGAACCCTTTATAACCTGTAGTTCTACTGGCATTGTTTACCTGCTGCAATGTCCTTGCGGGAAACAATATATTGGTAGGACCAAACGCACAATGCAAGTACGACTGGGGGAACACATTACCAATATTCGATCAGGGTTTTCCCAACATTCAGTGTCAGCACACTACGACCTACATCATAGTCGAAATCCTGAAGGCACGATATTTTTGGGGATCGATAAATTTGATCCCCACTGGAGGGGTAGTTCCTTAGTTAGAGGACTCTCCAGACTTGAAATGTCTTGGATCTATCGAGTCCGGACATACCTACCTTATGGGTTAAATGTGGACACGGACGTCAACGCTTTTATAGATAACAGCTGATTTCCTTTTTTTACCATTACTGTAGTGTGTACCTGCTCTGATGTCTGGGTAGATTTGAGAATCAATAAGTTCTAATCAGTTTCACCTCATTAACAACTTCACATCGTTACACTGTTTAGTCTAGTCGATCCGCATCACCAATTTAATTAATCTTTTTTGAAATATTTTTTGGAACTAATTTTATTATAGATCCTGTCCTTTTACATATATTTTTTGATTTTCCAACATGGTTAATGTATGCTGCAAGTTGGATTTCTGTTCTTACAGTTACTTCCAACACAGATGTTTTTCCGTGTTGGGCTATATTCATTGTGTACCTGCTCTGATGTCTGGGTAGATCTGAGAATCAATAAGTTCTAATCAGTTTCACCTCATTATCAACTTCACATCGTTACACTGTTTAGTCTAGTCGATCCGCATCACCAATTTAATTAATCTTTTTTAAAATATTTTTTTGAACTAACTTTATTTTAGATCCTGTCCTTTTACATATTTTTTGATTTTCCAACATGGTTAATATATGCTGGAAGTTGGATTTCTGTTCTTACAGTTACTTCCAACACAGATGTTTTTCCGTGTTGGGCTATATTCATTTTGTATAAAGGGCATAATATATATTCATTCTAATATATTATCTGGTAGTGTCATACCATATTGATATACACTATCAGTATACAAAGGAATTGTGGAGTTTCTACACTCTACCAATTTTCAGTGTGCACTTCATTTACACTATCAGCACACAAAGGAATCGTATTTTTTATACTCTATCAATTTTTTATACTCTATCAATTTTCCTTTTCTGTGTGCACTTCAGTGTTTATGGAATAATCGTCCCTAATTTGCTTCTTTCTTTAATATACATTTATATATATATGGAATCAATCTGCATATATATATTTTTCATATTTTTTATCAAATTAATTTTTTATAATTAATTTTTCCCTTCATTAGTGGACTAATGTGTGGCATATTTGGAGGTGGTCATACCAGCTGTATTTGCCATACAACCCTTATACTCCAAATTGAGGCTCTTTTTTATGTATATTTTTTCTGCCTACATATTCTTATTTTCAGATATCAATTCCTATTACTGGCAAGCGATCCCTTTTCCAAAATGGTCGATTGCTTCCTGAATTCCCCGCTTGTCTGTTTAGGGCGACCTTACTGCAAAGGGTGTTTTCAATGTTTAAGGCAAGCGATCCCTTTTTTTAACACGGTTGATTGCTGCCTGAGTTTTCTGTAACTCTGCTTGGGATGACCTTATTACTAAGGGTGATCTCAAACAAAATTTCAAAGTTCAAGGCACTGACAGTGCTTATACTATTGGCAAGCGATCCCTCTTCAAAGATGGCCGATCGCCATTCATGATCCCCAGACGTCAGAGAAGGGCGGTCCTAGAATGTTACAAACAAATTTAAAGGTGGCGAGTCAGCGCGCCGCTCGTGCCCCTGGATGAAGTCTGCTATTGGACGAAACGGCGTAGGGAGGAACGGCGTGCTGACGACACCATTGTTTTTATCCTCACGACCATCCGGAAGGACGGGCGGATTGTGAGAGCCGGCCGGCTTACTATTTATATGCTTCCAAAGGATTCGTTTTTTGTAAGTGCAATCGAATTTCTTTTATTAAACTTTTAAAACGTTACTACTCTATGTTGGCTTCCTTTCTCTTCCCTTGGCTACACTCTGGGAGTGATTGTTTTTCTGGGATCCAGCCGCATTGAGACCAAGCTTGGAGACACACACAGGATTCCACTTTAATACCCGTTAAGGCAATCCAGCCTGCTGTGCTGTTGATGCTCACGATTATTATCTATCTGGTAAGCAGATTTACTATAAGAGGTGGAGGTGGAGGTTCTCTTCTGTCCTGCAGTATCTCAATCTCCTACTTGGGATATTTCTCTGAACTCACTGAACTTTGATTTTTCCCTGGAGCTGATTACCAACATTTTACGAACTTTGTCAATTCAGTTTGTTTTCCTATATGATTTTGTTATACATTGGAACACTTGGTGTTGGTTTTTTATATACAATTTTTTTGCACTCAATGCACATTTTGTTATCACTTTCACTATTGATGTATTAATTTTAGCAGCGCAGCACACCCTATTTACTAATATTAGACAGCCCATGTTAAGTATGGCCGTCGTTCCCGCGTCGAATTTCTACGTTTTCCGACGTCTTTTATTATTTTTAACCTAAGTCGTCCGGGAATAGGAATGTTTGTAAACGCCGCTACTCAAACAACGAATGACGTAATGACGTGATTTCGCGCAATGCACGGCGGGAAATTTCTGAACGGAGCATGCGCAGTTCGATCGCCGCAGGGACGCGCCTAATTTAAATGCTTCACGCCCCCCAATCGCGTATTTCGATTACGCGGCGAGAAATAGAATACGCCGCCGTACCGTACGGGCAAAAATCTACCAGGATTCGGTGTAGAGCCTGGTGAAATACGGCAGCATAGAGTTTTTCGATTACGCATCGCAATATTAAGTGTATCTGAATCTGGCCCTGTGTATTTACTTTCCAATCAGTAGCCTCCCAGGGGGATCACAATAAAGATCTCTCATATATATATATATATATATATATATATATATATATACACACATACTGCCCCACTGCTTTTCTCCTTCCTCCACACCATTACTCAATATTCCTGATAGAATATGGCTCCACATTCATGCAACAATAAATAGAGGATACATAGTGCTCTCTGTTTGCAACATTTATTAAAAGAAAGGATTTATTTTATTTTATTTGGCTATCAATACTTACCTCGGTGGTAGGGTGGTCACTAGGGATGAGCCAAACGCCCCCCCCCCCCCCCCCGCGTTCGGTTCGCACCAGAACCGCCGAACAGACCGACCGTTCGCACGAACATTTAGAACCCCATTGAAGTCTATGGGACTCGAACGTTCGAATTCAAAAACGATCATTTTAAACACCAATATTCAAGTTATTGTCGTAAAAAGGTTTTTGAGAACCCGGGTCTTGCCCCAGGGAACATGTATCAATGGAAAAAAGTTTAAAAAAACGGTCGTTTTTTCAGGAGCAGGACTCCTAAAAAAACGACCGTTTTTAAAACTTTTTTTTCATTGAGGTACAATATTTAAAGGATTTATTTTTTATTTAAGCATCAATAAAATCACTGCTCCTGGAGCAGTGATTTTAATGATGCAACAAAAAAATGTTGTACCTGCTGGGTGTCTATACCTGTGATAAAGTCTTTAAATAGCACAATCACCTGCCTGCCAGTAAATTAGGAAGAACTGATCTATCTAAGCTATACAGTGTATAAATATATGTACAACTCCTAGGGATGTATATATATCCTCTACACACTGTAAATTAAGCTAAACTAACTAGCCTGCCTGCCCGCTCTATCTAGCTATATAAAAAGACTATCTCTCTGTATCTCTGACTGCTCTCATTAACAACCGCAACACACTACACGAGGCCGCCCAGCAGGCGGCCTTATAAAGTGTGGGGCGTGTGCTAAAGCCCTGAGCCATAATTGGCCAGTCACCCTGGCTTTGGCAAATTATGGCTCTCTGTTTTTTGCACGCTTGCATGCAGGGTCATAGTGCATGTTTGGCCAATCATCAGCGCGCAATGCTGCAGTGAATTATGGGCCATTGCGCGTCACTCGAATTTGGCGCGAACGACTCGTTTTGTTCGAAATTCGTCGAACGTACGAACAGACAATGTTTAAGTCGAACATACGTTTGTCTCGAACACGGAGCTCATCTCTAGTGACCACATTTCCAAACTGCCATTCAGCCCTGGTTCACACTGGTGCGTTTTGACATGCGATTTGGCATGTCAAATCGCATGTCAAAACGGCGGATTTTGACACAAATTGCCAGCAATGGCACTGTCCTAATCGGCGCGACGCTGCATCTGCGGCGCTGCACCGATTTCAAAAAGTAGTCTCTGCACTACTTTTTGCGATTTCAGCCTGCGATTTACATTGACATCTGTGCAGAAACCTGCACAGATGTCTCTTAAATCGCGGCTGAAATCGGGACTGCCAGCGGGAGTGAAATCGTGCGAGTTCAGCTGAACTCGCTCGGCTTCACTCCCGCAGCCCAGTGTGAACCTGGGCTCAAGGACAATTTTGCCAAGCATTGGGAGGGGGGTTTGTGTCGAATGTAGTTTCGGGATTGACGGGATTTTGGCAGCGAGTAACTGGTTGGTAGATGGCAGGCGGCTCTATCAACCAGTGGCCAGTGTCAGGTGGAGCTGGAGGCAGATCGAGTGCCAGCGCTATGGCAGGGTTTGCTCGCTCTGTCAATTCCATTCTGGGACACCGTATTGTCCCGGAATGAAGGTGCCCAGGACCTGGGACAGACCTGCTAATTACGGGAATGTCCCGAGAAATCCGGGGGACCCTACTCGGTGGATGGAGCATCAGACTGATGCTGCATTTGTCCCCCATGTCTCTGAACTGCAGATGGCTTGGTTCTCACTCCTCCCCGAGCAGAGCGATGCTGAATGTCAGTCTACTTCTCAGCGCTCATTGGCGTGCTGAGCTGCGGAGGGGTTGGGAGTGGCCATCTCAGCAGCTCACTGATCACTGAGACTGCCAACAATCAGGGCAGCTGGTGGATCCAGACTTGAAAGTCGGAATGACGTGCTGCCCTGACTGATGGCAGTAATGTCAGCGGAAAGCGGTCTTTAGAAAACGGTTCACAGGAGTGCAAAACGCATTGCACTCCTGTGACCCAGAGGAGAAGCCCGGCCTAAAAACCTCAGGCTGGACGTCTCCTTTAAAATGCCTTAGAATATATTCAGTTAAAACCAGCTCTGTATAGTCCTGCTCACCACTGTGGGTGCGTGACCTCACAGGCTTGGCTCTTCCCCTCTACACGCGTATCGCCCTCTGATTGGGCTTTCTCAATAGATCTAAGAGGGGATTTTCTTTCATTTAGAACAAATGATCTCCAACTGCCTGTTTCTCCAGGACAGGATGTCAAGTTAAATCTGATCTCCAATCTTCCCTTCAGTCTTAAACAGTTGTACCGATGTTCCGTCAGATTCGACGACCCATCAGAATGTGTAACGGAAGTGACATTCCGTTGCCGCCATCCTCGCTGAGGTTAGATGGTGAAATACAATACTTAGAACTCCGTCTGAATGTTTAGATGTTGAATTTTAAAAGCAGTGGTGTTCTGTCAGATTGAAAAACCTGTGAGATCAGCAGAATGCCGCTGCTTTTAAAAATCCAACATCTAAACAGTCACCCGGAGTTCTAAGTACTGTATTCCACTATAGAACCTCAGTTTACTGTTATAAATGAGTGTAAAATGCAAAACTCCAGTGGGTGTAACAAGATGTCCGCTTACCCCCTTCTCAGTGTATGCTTACTGTGGAGGAGTGCGGGGTGTAGAAATTTGGCAGTGAAGAAATGTCACTTCCGTTACACATTTTGACGGAACACCGGCTCCTCTCCTGGGCTATAATTACTTACTCTGATTTCTCTGCACACTGTGAGCTTCTCACAATGTACTTCATCCAGCTCTTTCATTCCCAGCTTGGCCATTACTGGCCGACCCCTTATGTTCATTGGATTTATGGGCACAGTGGCAGCAAATGATGGGGTACAGTGGCAGCAATTGATGATGCACAGTAGCACCAATTGAAGGGCATAATGGCAGCAATTGATGGGAACACTGGCAGCAATTGATGGGGCACAGTGGCAGCAATTGATGATGCACAGTAGCACCAATTGAAGGGCATAATGGCAGCAATTGATGGGAACACTGGCAGCAATTGATGGGGCACAGTGGCTGTGTTTGATGGGCACAGTGGCTGCGTTTGATGGGTACGGTGGCTGCAATTGATGTTTTTTTTTTTCTAGTCTATTTGCGTCCCCACCAAATTTTGAACACCAACCGCCACTGGTCTAAGTCACAGCGCCCTGCTTCATGGCCCACCTCGGGCCTACAGATTGGGGTTCTCCTGACACCCTAATTTGAGCCGACATGACTCCTGGAACTGAGACCTGCTGTCTCCTGCCTTCTGGCTGGATCTCCCTGACCCCGGGTGAGACCTTCTGTCTCCCACACTGGAAACAATCTCCAAACTGGGAGCCCTGAGCATTCCTCAGACCGGAGTATATAATGACCAGTGGCGGTTCGTCCATAGAGGGCACTGGAGCGCCGCCTTCTCTGGCTCTCACCGCCACTGAGTCTAATAACATAGATTCATGCATTGCACGAATCTATGTTATTATCGCCGCTGCCGCTGTTATTCAGATGGTCGGCGCTCATGTCCGGCCATCTGAATAACGCCAGCTGGTTGGCTGGAGGGAAATGTCTATCAGAGCCAAGAGCTCTGATAGGCTTTCCCAGTACAGCCCTCGGGTCCCGGAAGCTTATTCTCGGAGCGCACAGACTGTACGCCCCTTGGATAAGATGACAGGCGTCTCAGCCAATCAGGTTGGCGGTTCTGGCTACCGGTAACCTGATTGGCTGAGACGCCTGTCAGTCATCGAGGGCGGAAGAAGACATCGTGGGACGTGGATGCCTTATTCCAGTAAAGGTAAGTGCCGGGCGGAGGGGGTTGAGAGCAATTTACAGGGCACAGTTGGGACAATTGGCACAGCGGCGACCATGGGCACAGTGGTGACAATGGATGGCACAGTGGCTGGTTTAATGGCATGGCACCGTGGTGACAATGGATGGCACAGTGGCTGGTTTAATGGCATGGAACAGTGGTGACAATTGATGGCACAGTGGCTGGTTTCATGGCATGGCACAGTGGTGACAATTGATGGCACAGTGGCTGGTTTAATGGCATGGAACAGTGGTGACAATTGATGGCACAGTGGCTGGTTTAATGGCATGGCACCGTGGTGACAATTGATGGCACAGTGGCTGGTTTAATGGCATGGAACAGTGGTGACAATTGATGGCACAGTGGCTGGTTTAATGGCATGGAACCTTGGTGACAATGGATGGCACAGTGGCTGGTTTAATGGCATGGAACAGTGGTGACAATTGATGGCACAGTGGCTGGTTTAATGGCATGGCACAGTGGTGCAAATTGATGGTACAGTGGCTGCGTTTGATAGCATGGCACAGTGGCTGCGTTTGGGCACAGTGAGACTGCAATTTTTTTTCCTTTGCGCCCCCCCAAAAATGTTGAGCACCAGCCGCCACTGATAATGACTCTGCACAACTGTGTAGTCAGCCAGGTTGCAGGTGTGTAGCAAAACCCGGACACAGAATTGAATGTTCCCGATCCAGAACTAAAGAATCCAGAGAAAGCCGAAAACCACAAGTTTCTCCACTCAGAAATGATAGTTCTGAACCTCACATTAACTCTAAATGCGAATCCTAAAACAAAAATAATAAAAGGTCTGCAGTCACCAGTGATGCACCTCCATCCCTATATACATATAAAGAAAAAGAGTCGCCCTTGGGACTTTAAATGTGGTTGGAACAGTTTGTCACTGAGTAACAAAAGTAGTAACAGTATACATTTTTATTAAAATTAATGTACATACATGAATAATACAGCATAATAGCTCAGCCAATGGATTTGCACATGATAAAGAGAATAATTCAAATTGATACAAACGTTATACATTGCATTATATATAAATGCACGCATCAGAAAACCCGACGCACGTTTCGCAAGATCATTGTTCGCTCATCAGGGGTGGAATGCGGGTGGAATGTATCTAAATAGATAAAAAGATGTGTCACAGTGGTAAATGTAAGAACAATGGCAGAATGGGCTAGAGCACAATGGCCCAATACTTACCACTGATCAAAACCAGAGTTTCCAGCGCTGAACCTCCAAATGGACGGCAGAAGCCAGAGTGTCGCACAGGAGCTGAGGGGGAGAAAACAGACACAGATACCCCCGGGGGGGGGGGGGGCAAGGCGGCAGACATGGCAGGGGCGGACTGACAACTTATGGGGCCCCCGGGCAATAGAAGATTATGGGGTCACACAGTATACACACACAAACACAGTATACATACACACAGAATACACATACACACTGAAAAATGTACTAGATCTTGTTTTTTTTTTTTTTAAAACACAGATTTTTTTTTTTTTTTTACAGGTCCACATTAGGGGTGCACGCTATACGCTGGAGCGCGTAATACCCCGATAAATACGGTATATGCACAGGACAGCTGTAGTATTTTCACACTGTTTCTTTGCTGTACAGAATGGTTGTTCATGTATTTATTGCGGAGCTCCACCCAAAAGGTGGAAGCCACCAACTAGTCTCCCTCCTACCTATTTGATGTCTGTTTACCTGCGTCGCCTCCATTGTAGGGGCCCCAGAGCATTACTTTGCCCAGGGGCCCATGATGCTATTAAGAAAAAAATGCAATATATCTTTTACTTTTTGCTATAATAAAAATCCCCAAAAAATATATATATACATTTTTTTTCCTCAGTTTAGGCCTATACGTATTCTTCTACCTATTTTTGAAAAAAAATCGCAATAAGCGTTTATCGATTGGTTTGCGCAAAATTTATAGCGTTTACAAAATAGGGGATAGTTTTATGGCATTTTTCTTAATATTTTTTTTCTACTAATAGCGGCGATCATTGATTTTTTTTTTTGTGACTGCGACATTATGGTGGACACATCGGACACTTTTGACACATTTTTGGGACCATTGTCATTTTCAGAGCGAAAAGTGCTATAAAAATGCACTGTTACTGTGAAAATGACAATTGCAGTGAAGGGGTTAACCACTAGGGGGAGCTGTAGGGGTTAAGTGTGACCTCATATGTGTTTCTAACTGTAGGGGGGCGGGGCTGGATGTGTGACATCAGTGATGGTCGCTCCCTATATCAGGGAACAGACGATCACTGACACTGTCACAGAGAACGGGGAAGGTGTGTTTACACTCGCCTCTTCCCTTTCTTCAGCTCCTGTGATCGATCGCGGGACACCGGCGGCGATCGGGTCCACGGGTTCCGCGGGCACGGTCACGGAGCTTCGGACCAGGTCACGAGCGCGCCACCGGCGGCGCACTCACGGCCCACAGCTGGGCTCTTAAAGGGGACGTATATGTACGTCCATGTGCCCAGCCGTGCCATTCTGCCGACGTATATCTTCGTGCGGCGGGCCTTAAGTGGTTAAAAGTCAGTTTTAAATTTAGTTTAGGCCATTCGGTGAGATTTTGTGTTTGCTCGGCACGCAGAGAGCGGCAGCCGCCATCCTCCCAGCCTTTCCGCGGGTGTGACGGTAAATCTGCAAGATAACGAGTAACAGAAGAAGACGAGAGTAGAGAGACGGGACACTTGTTTGAACATCAACCATTTCATTTAAATGACAGCGAATATTTGATGTTTTAAACAAAATGTCATCTCCCTGTTTCCATGTAATTTGTGATGTACCGCGGAGACAATCAAAATGTAAATGAACGAACAAACAACTCTGCTTATTTTGTAGCTGAAAATAGTTTAAAGATCCGCTGATAAAAAATATGACATTCTGTTTACAAAACTATGTTTATTTCCAAACTAGATACATTTATTGTGTCAGAACCTGACATTTTCACTTCAAGGACATGCCTACCCAAACTTAAAGCTCAACTCCAGCCTTCGCTTTTTTGTCTTGCACAGTTGTACCGACTCCACTTCTTTACTGAAATGGCTTACTGTGATTTCACTGCACACTGTGAGCTTCTCACAGTGTGCAATAATAACAAGTCAGATAGAGTTTGCCTCATTTCCTGCATCATCTGTCCCAGCACCATCTAGCCCAGGGGTCTCCAAATGTTCAAAACAAAAGGGCAGTTTACTGAACTTTATTATTTTGGGGGTGGGGGGAATGTGGCTAGTGGAGGTAGAAAATGCCACAGGTTCAGCATCAGTGAGAGTAACCAATGCCTCGGGTGTGGTTTGTTATTAGTGGGAGAAATAATGCCCCATCATTGATATTATTGGGAGGAATAGTGTCCCATCATTGGTATCAGTGGGAGAAATAGTGTCCCATCATTGGTATCAGTGGGAGGAATAGTACCCCATTACTGGTATCAGTGGGAGCAATAGTGCCCCATGACTGGTATCAATGGGAGAAATAGTGTCCCATCATTGGTATCAGTGGGAGAAATAGTGTCCCATCATTGGTATCAGTGGGAAAAATAGTGTCCCATCATTGGTATCAGTGGGAGAAATAGTGTCCCATCATTGGTATCAGTGGGAGGAATAGTACCCCATTACTGGTATCAGTGGGAGCAATAGTGCCCCATGACTGGTATCAATGGGAGAAATAGTGTCCCATCATTGGTATCAGTGGGAGAAATAATGTCCCATCATTGGCATCAGTGGGAGAAATAGTGACTTATTACTGGTATCAGTGGGAGAAATAGTGTCCCATCATTGGTATCAGTGGGAGGAATAGTATCCCATCATTGGTATCAGTGGGAGAAATAGTGTCCCATCATTGGTATCAGTGGGAGGCATAGTATCCCATCATTGGTATCAGTGAGAGAAATAGTGTCCCATCATTGGTATCAGTGGGAGGAATAGTACCCCATTACTGGTATCAGTGGGAGAAATAGTACCCCATCACTGGTATCAGTGGGAGAAATAGTGTCCCATCATTGGTATCACTGGAAGAAATAGTGTCCCATCATTGGCATCAGTGGGAGAAATAGTGACCCATTACTGGTATCAGTGGGAGAAATAGTGCCCCATCACTGGTATCAGTGGGAGGAATAGTGTCCCATCATTGGTATCAGTGGGAGAAATAGTGTCCCATCATTGGTATCAGTGAGAGGAATAGTACCCCATTACTGGTATCAGTGGGAGAAATAGTGCCCATGACTGGTATCAGTGGGAGAAATAGTGTCCCATCATTGGTATCACTGGGAGAAATAGTGTCCCATCATTGGCATCAGTGGGATAAATAGTGACCCATTACTGGTATCAGTGGGAGAAATAGTGTCCCATCATTGGTATCAGTGGGAGGAATAGTGTCCCATCATTGGTATCAGTGGGAGGAATAGTGTCCCATCATTGGTATCAGTGGGAGGAATAGTGTCCCATCATTGGTATCAGTGGTAGGAATAGTGTCTCACCATTGGTATCAGTGGGAGTAAAAGTCCCTTATTATCGGTGACAGGGGGAGGAATAGTGCCCTGTCATTGGTATCAGTGGGAGAAATAGTGCCCCACCATTAGTATCAGTGGTAGGAATAGTCCCCCATCATTAACATCAGTGGGAGGAATAGTCCCTCATTGTTAGTATTAGGAATAGTCCCTCATCATTTCAGGGAAGCCTATCCCACACCTACCTAACTACTGTCTCTGAGCCACCCCATCAAATCATTCTCTGCAGCTATTACCTTTTGTACCACCACCCCCTCCCTTTAGAATGTAAGCTCTACGAGCCAGGCCCCTCTGTATTGAGCTGTACTGTAATTGTGCTATCCCCCCTCTACATTGTAAAGCTCTGCGTAAACTGTTGGCGCTATATAAATCGTGTATAATAATAATAGTATCAGTGGGAGGAATAGTGCCCCATCATTGGTATCAGTGGGAGGAATAGTCCCTTATCATTGGTGAAGTAATTGCTACAATAAATTTTATTCCGAAGGTGGTTACAGATTTCCTCTATTTATTGCATATATGTATTGTCTATTTCTCTATTTAGCTAGTCTAGTAAAACTCTGATAAGCACAATGATATAAGGTTAGCTATCACTATAAACACACTGCTTAGTAAAACAATATTTTATTTATTTCCCAAGAAAATAGGGAACTGCTAACATGAAAACATTAATGTAAAATATACAGAGCATATAACAACAGAACATCAAAGATACTTATCACATCCCCTAGATGTGGTCTCATCAGCTGTGCTCAAGATGGTATCAGAAAATCCACGAGGCTCAGGCAAGAGCCAGGAGCGAAAAAGGGACGATTTCCCTTCTGTGTGTACTTTTTACACATTCATTCAGACGCACTCGTAACCACCCCCACGAGCCTTCTGTCCAATGAGATATTGCCAAGAAGAGGCAGTCCTTTCAATATATATCACTGTCCGTCCTGCCGTATTGGCTTCTAGGGGCAGCATTGTTCATGTCTTTAGGTGCCTGTTGATCCTTTGATCTGTTGCCTTCCAACAATTAGTATCAGTGGGAGGAATAGTGCTCCATCATTGGTATCAGTGGGTGGAATATTCCTTTATCATTGGTATCAGTGGGAGGTATAGTGTCCCATCATTGTATCGGTGGGAGGAATAGTGCTCCATCATTGGTATCGGTGGGAGGAATAGTGCACCCTCATTGGTATCAGTGGGTGGAATATTCCTTTATCATTGGTATCAGTGGGAGGTATAGTGTCCCATCATTGTATCGGTGGGAGGAATAGTGCTCCATCATTGGTATCGGTGGGAGGAATAGTGCACCCTCATTGGTATCAGTGGGTGGAATATTCCTTTAACCACTTGACTACTGGGCACTTAAACCCACTTAATAACCAGACCAATTTTCAGCTTTCGGTGCTCTCACATTTTGAATGACAATAACTCAGTCATACAACACTATAACCAAATGAAATTTTTGTCCTTTTTTTCCCACAAATAGAGCTTTCTTTTGGTGGTATTTTATCACCTCTGCGGTTTTTATTTTTTTCACTATAAATGAAAAAAGAACGAAAATTTTGTAAAAAAATGAATTTTTCTTCATTTCTATTATAACATTTTGCAAACAAGTAATTTTTCTTCATACACTTGGCCTAAAATGTATACTGCTACATATCTTTGGTAACAAAACACAAAAAATTTAGATATTATTTAGTCTGAGTGAAAGTTATAGGGTCTAAAAGCTATGGTACCAATTACTGAAAATTGATCAATTTGATCACATCTGATGTACTGACATCCTTTCTCATTTCTTGAGACCCTAACATGCCAGAAAAGTACAAATACCCCCCAAATGACCCCTTTTTGGAAAGAAGACATTCCAAGGTATTTAGAAAGAGGCATTGTGAGTTTTTTGAAGTTGTAATTTTTCCCACAATTCTTTGCAAAATCAAGATTTTTTTCATTTTTATTTTCTTTCCACAAAATTTTCATATTAGCGGGTTATTTTCTCACACACAGCATATGCATACCACAAATTACACCCCAAAACACATTCTGCTATTCCTCCCGAGTATGGCGATACCCCATGTGTGGGACTTTTTGACACAGCGTGGCCACATGGAATGGCGCCAAACTTTGCGACTTAAAAATCCCCATAGGTGACGCTTTAAATATTTTTACTGGTTACATCATTTTAGTTGGAGAAGAGGTCTAGGGCCAAAATGATTGCTCTCGCTCTAACGTTCGCAGCGATACCTCACATGTGTGGTTTGAACACCGTTTTCATATGTGGGCGGGACTTGCGTATGCGTTCGCTTCTGCATGCAAGCTCACGGGGACAGGGGCGCTGTATGCCCAGAGTATTGCGGAGTATGCCCAGAGTATTGCAGAGTATGCCCAGAGTATTGCAGAGTATGCCCAGAGTATTGCGGAGTATGCCCAGAGTATTGCGGAGTATGCCCAGAGTATTGCGGAGTATGCCCAGAGTATTGCGGAGTATGCCCAGAGTATTGCGGAGTATGCCCAGAGTATTGCGGAGTGCGGAGTATGCCCAGAGTATGCCCAGAGTATTGCGGAGTGCTTAGTATGCCCAGAGTATTGCGGAGTGCGGAGTATGCCCAGAGTATGCCCAGTATTGCCCCCCAGAGTATGCCCCCCAGAGTATGCCCAGTATTGCCCCCAGAGTATGCCCTCCAGAGTATGCCCAGTATTGCCCCCCAGAGTATGCCCAGAGTATGCCCAGTATTGCCCCCCAGAGTATGCCCAGAGTATGCCCAGTATTGCCCCCCAGAGTGTTGCCCCCCCAGAGTGTTGCCCCCCAGAGTGTTGCCCCCCCAGAGTGTTGCCCCCCCAGAGTGTTGCCCCCAGAGTGTTTGCCCCCCCAGAGTGTTGCCCAGCATTGCAGAGTATGTGCAGCAGGGATGGCTGAGCAGGGAGGGATGGATGGATGGATCTGTGACTACATTTGTCACAGATCCAGCCGCAGCACTGGCGCTGCCATCCGCTCCCTCCCCTCCCCTCTCCTCTCACACTGTACCGATCGGTACAGAGAGAGGAGGGAGGAACCGGCGTCATCAAATGACGCCGGTCTGTTTACATCTGATCGCGCCGTCATTGGACGGCGCGATCACGTGGTAAACCGCCGCTATCAGCGGCGATTTACCGTGATCCGTGACCCGCCGGGTCCTCTGGACCCAGCGGTCACGGACATTCCCGTGTGCGCGCCCCAGGGGGCGCGCGGGAGCGCGACTCTGGAATCACGTTATATAACGTGATCCCAGAGTTAAGCAACCACCTTGCCGCCGTTATTTTTCGGCAGGTGGTTGCTAAGTGGTTAACATTGGTATCAGTGGGAGGTATAGTGTCCCATCATTGTATCGGTGGGAGGAATAGTGCACCCTCATTGGTATCAGTGGGTGGAATCGTCCCTTATCATTGGTATCAGTGGGAGGTATAGTGTCCCATCATTGTATCGGTGTGAGGAATAGTGCTCCATCATTGGTATCAGTGAGTGGAATAGTCCCTTATCATTGGTATCAGTGGGAGGTATAGTGTCCCGTCATTAGTGTCAATGGAAGGCATAGTCCCTTATAATTGGTAAGGAGGTAACCCACGCTGCCACACAGGCACAGGGAGAACATGCAAATTCCAGGCAGGTAGTGCTGTGGTTGGGATTTGAACCGCCGAGCCTAGTGTTGCCAGATGGAAGTGCTAACCCCTTTTCCACTGTGCTGCAATATTCTTAAAATTACACATTCCCCCCTCCTTGCTCAAATCCGAAAATGTTGTCTTCTCCAAATTCCTCTGGGCTCAAAAACACCACAACACCCCAGACCCACTAGCATGCTAGCACTCCCCAAAAAATGTAAAAGCCTTTACCATTACGGATATTCAGAAATACCAAGTTGTGGCGAATCTCACCAAACTATTGGACTGGCATAGACATGCCAAACTGAAAGACTGGATTAACCTGGAAGGGACCTCTGCCAACCTCCTACATCGCCTACCCTTGTGCACCTCCCACATCCCTCCGTTTTTGAGGTCACACTGCCTTTTGATCCTCACTGGCTTTTACGAAACGTAAAACTTTCCTCTACTCCCCCTATATCCAATCTTCAGCAATCCCGCATTTCCCCATGGCACAGGCCTGGGCCTCTTCAGGGAACTCATAGCTTGGACTTTCTTTCAAGCCTCCCACATCCTTTCCAATGCCCACTGGCCCTCTATAGAGACTCTCACAAGATAGACTGGCTCCTTCCAAATAGACAGTTGGAGAGGCTCACAACTCTGGAATTTCTCCTCGCTCTACCTGCTCCTTCGAGCTTCTAAAGGCCTCTTACCTGATTGAATTCCTGTGCAACACACAAGAACCTCTTTGACAATCCTTGTTTATCACATACTCACTCATCTCTAAACCAGAGGAGGACTACTGCCCTATGTTTTTGGCCAAGTTGGAAGAAGATCTTAAAGGTGTCGTAAACCTTAATGCATCCTATGCATCCACGGTGTTCCTTTTGTTTAAAGCTAAGTTCAGCTCCTTTGTAAAATGGCGATCGTTGCAACTTTTTATGTTACACAGTATTTGCGCAGCAATTTTTCAACCACGTATTTTTTGGAAGTCCATTCATTTTACAGATTTTCTGTAAAGGTGAACTTACATTTAAGGAAGCTTGTCAACCCCCTTAGCGGTAAACCCGAGCGTGACTCGGGGTGGATTTTTTATGCAAAAATCGGTAACCCAGAGTCACGCTCGGGGTGGATGTGCAGAGTGTGCAGCGCGTGCTGGCTTACCTTTTCCAGGCAGGTTACTGTACTTACCTTGTCCCTGGATCCAGCGATGCTTCCGCGCTGTGTAAACGAGTGGCGTCCTCCATTCGATTCATACAGTGCCCGCGCGCCGCCGATCTCCGTTCCCTGTGACGTTACGACGCACAGGGGCGGAGACCGGCGGCAAATTCAAAAATGTAAACAAACACATTACATACAGTATACTTTAATCTTATAGATTACAGTACTGTATGTAAAAAAATACACCCCCCCCCTTGTCCCTAGTGGTCTGCCCTGTGTCCTACATGTACTTTTATATAATATTTTTTTTTTTTTTTTTTTTTTGTGCCTGCAAACTGTAGATTGTCCATAGCAACCAAAAGTGTCCCTTTATGTCAAAAGTGATTTTAGAGCAGCTAGAAAACAGTGATACTAAATTATAACCACTTGCAGAATTGAGCAATAGTGATTTGTGGGGAAATCCATCATAAAAAAATAAAAGTAATGACAGCGACAATTCTGCAACTGAGCAAATTTCAGTGATTTTGATTTGATTACATTATTGAATATTTTTTATTATAATTACATTATCATTTGTTATAATTATTTATAGTTATTTATTTTATTATAATTTTATGATTTTGTGTTTCAAACTTTATCATACCAGAGATGTTTACTAGACTCTGGTTTGGACAAATTTAAGTGAGTTATTCCTAATGCCGCGTACACACGATCATTTTTTGTGATGAAAAAAAACGACGTTTTCTGTGAAGTAAAAAACGACGTTTTTGAAACGTCACTTTTCAAAGACGATGTTGCATACACACCATCGTTTTTTTCACAAAAAGCGAGGTTACGTTCACCACTCTTTTCCATTGAAGCTCGCTTCATAACTAGCTTCTGGGCATGCGCGGGTTGAAAAACGTTGTTTTAAACTACGTTGTTGCTACACACGGTGACTTTTTGTGAAACAAAAAACGACGTTTTGAAAAACGACACAAAAAATTCAAGCATGTTGGAATTTTTTTTGGTCGTTTTTTGGAAGACAAAAAACGACGTTTTGCCCACACACGATCAATTTAAATGACGTTTTAAAAAACGACGTTTGTTTTCATCGCAAAAAACTACCGTGTGTACACGGCATAAGAATTACAAGCCTACAGTATAAAATGCCAAATTTTCATGCAAAATAATTGTACCGCTTTTGGTACGTAATTCCAGACAGAATCATACCGCCAGGGAGGTTAAGAGATAGGAGAGATGCTTCTCCTAGGAAAGCTGCTGGCCTGGCTGTCATGCTGGTTCACTGGCTTTTAAATGATAAACTACATCAAGTATTTAGGTATTGAAGTCAAACATCTTGATCTCCACACTTCCAGATCTAAAATAAAGCCCCTGAATCACCATGAAAGACAACTAGCAAATTCACAGGGACAGGCCTTTCTGTTTTTGTGCCACCAGTTTTACTTTAGAAGAAGTGACTACTATACAGTATGTAGAGTGGGGAAGGGGTTAGCACCTCTGTCCCCATTACACTAAATTATATCTTAATTCCAGTGTTGGTAACTCGAGGGGAGGGGGATTATAATCAATGACAATACAGCAAAACATTTTTTATAATAAATATCCTCTATCCAAAAAGATAATTAATTGATTTGGTTGGAGTTCTACTGTTTTAACTATGCATTCACATTCCATAACAGGTTCCAGATCATCGGATCGGGTAACTCGTCACAACGTGCCGCCTGCCAGATAATTCCCATAAACAACGACCACGCTGTCAGCATCCTAATCCGCTACCATCGTCTGGTGGCGTTCATATCAAGCAATATTATAAACACCAGATGCAAGCTCTCTCCGCAGTCTTCTCACAAAGGCTCCCTCGGCCTAGCCTCTTCACCCACACTGAACACATTAGCAGAAACTCAATCCTGCAGTCCCAGCCAAAGTCAGACAAACAAGGCCAAGGGGCAAGCCTCGTACACACGCTCGGTGTACTCGGCAAGAGCCAGCAAGGAAACTGCTGGCAGAGCTTTTTTGAGGAATATACCGAACGTGTGTACGAGGCATTCAGGATTCTTGGCAAGAAAACTGTCCAGAATCTAGACGAGAAAAATAGAGAACCTGTTCTCTATTTTCTCATAAAGAGATTCTCGGCAGTTTTCCTGCGGAGAATCCCGAGAGTGTGTATACTTACCTGGTCGCCGTGGAAACCCACGCATGCTCTAAATGACTTCGACACATGCACGGTAGCTTCCACGGCATAGGTAGGGTGAAGCAAGATGGCGGCGACACCATTGAATGTGACGAACGCATGCTCGTTGTACGCAATGACGTCACCGCGTTCTTGCCTTTCAAGAGAACCGCGGTTCTTTTGAAAGGTCTGTGTGTACACTCGGGCGTCAAGAGATTCTTGCCAAGAATCTCGTGGGGAAAAAGTATGTTTTTTTCCTGACGAGATTCTTGCCCGTGTGTACGAGGCCGCAGTCTTGTGATGGGGAACATAAATTCAAAGAAAGTGTCGTCCTTGCCCAGGGCAATGAAAAGCTTACAGATCATAAAGTCAATATTAAAGATCACCTCTGCATTCCAAACAACAGTCCTCTGGGGGTTAAAAATCCTTTTGGGAATATAGTTAAGCCCTTCACTAATACATGTGTCTACAATCAGTGCTCATCACATGCAAACCGCCTATCCTCCCGGGTGAGCTGTCGGTATCACCGCCATCTGCAAAATGTTTGTAATTCGAACCGTTACGGGTGCCAAGACTGTTCAGCCTACCTTAAGCGTTTTCCTTCCCAAAAGACGCACACAGCTGAAAGCCATCAAGACAAAAATGGAACTTGGGATGAATTCCCGTTTTCTAAAAGCCTCAGCGAGTTTATAGCAAGACTTGAGAACTCTGAAGAAGAAAGATTTAACTTTAGCGTCAAAGAGAATAATTTTCGAGTCGGCAACAAAAAGGAAGAGTTTTATGAAGGCCATTCCAAAACTGCTCATGACCTCATTGAAACACCAGGTGCCTTGTTGGCACCATTCAGTAAGAAAATCAGAACGCCTACAAAGACCCGAGCACCACACTACTTGGGGGACTCCGGATCTAACACCATTGCATCAAAAGAGCCTTCTGAAATTATTCAAAGGGACAATCCTAAAGAGGCCTTGGCCAGTTCTGCATCAAAAAGCCTTCAAGGTATTTTAGGGAAGCGTTTTATACATGACTTCTTATGGAAAGACTCAGTTGTTAGTGTAGCCAGTTCAGTTCTCACCACGATATCTTTTTACAGATGAATGAAAGCGCACTTTATATAGTTGCAGAAGGTGAAAAAAAAATTAGAATTAAACAATATTAATAAAAACATAAACAAGTGTATCCAGGGCAGGACTTAGGGTGGTGGGGGCCCCTGGGCTTGAGTGTTGAAAGGGCCCCCTGGAGCGAGGGGGGATCATAGTTGTTGAGCGGGGGGGGTTGCGCATTAAACTTGTTGAGCGGGGGGGGGCTCTCACCTGTGCACGGAATGTGTCCGGTTCCTCGGTTCCTCCTGGGGGGGAGGTTTTGCAGTTGTTGAGCGGGGGGGGGGGGGGTAGTGCCTCTCTCACCTGTGCCTCTCACAGACTGTCATTAGCCCGGCTGTCGGCTTTGTTCCCTTCAGCAGCCAGGAGGCAGCTTCCGTGCTGCCTCCTATTGCAGTGCAGGAAAATTAACCCTTTCGCGGGACTGCGGGAAGAAGTGGAAAGTCCCGCAGAATCCGTGCGTGGTGGGAGGTATGCGCAGGGCCGCCATCAGGAATTTTGGGGTCCTGACACAGCTTAAGGCAAGGGCCCCCTGGAACAGAGAACGGGGGTGAGCCATCCAGGGCCCTGGGGATATCTGGGCCCTTTAATAAAAAATAAAAAATAAACCTCTGGGCCCTATAATAAAAAATTTAAATAAAAAATATAAATAAAATATAAATATAAATCTAAAATATAAAAAAAAGGGGGGGGGGGGGTTGCCATCCGGGGGCCCTGGAGACCTCTGGGCCCTTTAATAATAATAATATTTATATATATATATATATATATATATATATATATATATATATATATATATATATATATATATATATATATATATATATATATATATATATAAAAACATATTTTTTATAAATATATATATATATATATATATATATATACATATTTTTTTTATAAAAAAATAAATAAAAAAAGTGGGGGTTGCTGTCCAGGGCCCTGGGGGCCTCCAGACCCCTAAAAAAAAATAAAAATAAAAAAAAATAAACATTTATAAAAAATACATAAAAAAGGGAGGTTGCCATCCGGGGGCCCTGGGGACCTCTGGGCCTTTTAATAAAAAATAAAAAAATATAAACAAAAATAAAAAAAAAACATTTATAAAAAAAAATAAAAAAAGGAGGGGTTGCCACATGGGGCCCTGGGGACCTCTGAGCCCTTTAATGAAAAATATATATATATAAAAAAATGTAATTTTTTTTAATAAAAAAAAAAAAAAAGTAGGGGTTGCTGTCCGGGGCCCTGGAGACCTCTGGGCCCTTTAATAATAATAATATTTATATATATATATATATATATATATATATATATATATATATATATATATATAAAAACATATTTTTTATAAATAAAATAAAAAGTAGGGGTTGCTGTCCCCTGGGGACCTCCGGACCCCTAAAAAAAAAAAAAAAAAAAAAAAAACATTTTTTTTTTTTTTAGAGGGGCCCCCTATTGGGCAGGGCCCATGGGCTTAAGCCCAGTCAAGCCCAATGGTAAGTCCGGCCCTGAGCGTATCCTTTCTGTAGGGCATTAAAGCTCTTCTCATCCTAAAGTAAGGTGACCATATTTTTAAAATTAAATCTGGGGACATATTTTTTTTTTTTTACTAGTAATCAGCGACCAGTGGCAATCAGCAACTCTATGCCTATCCCCACCACCACCCGCCTCACAGCCTGTCAAGTCTTACTCTCCGGGAACTGGGTACTACTGGGTGGTGAGCGGAAGAAGATCACTCCGCCAGGGAAGGCAAGAAGATAAGCAGGCAGGCACCTGGCCAGGATTTGAGCCAAGACAGAAGAACATGCAAGCGGAGCTGAATGGGCATGCGCCTGAAATGTAAGAAATATTCCCTCTGCTCCAACCAGCACATGAACATCAGAAAGGGGCACAGATAATGGAAAAAATACACCCCCCCTAAGCTAGTAGGAGCTGCGGTGTGTAATTCAGAATTCCTTTTTTTTAATTCTGCACTGACTGTCTTTGAAATTGTCCCAGCCCCTGTTCAAATCCAGTCCAGGGACAGGGTTGTCAATCTGGGGACTGTCCCTGGAAAACGGGGATGTCTGGTCACCCTATCCTAAAGAGACAGGAGATGTAGATCATGAGAGCAGATGAAACAAAGACTTTGATCCTTTAAGGTCTGACAACCTAGAACTAACGCAAGTCCCGGAAGCTACAATGCTTTTGCCGCTCTCTTTGATGACGTGGAAGAAATCTCAAGAGAGACACTACAATCAAAACATCCAAAATCCCTCAAAAGAAGACATACTTAGGAGGTTAGAAGCTTAAAGTCTCCTCCTTCATGGGAATCGCCATGTAAGGTGTCATAGTTCGAAGAAATTCTCAATTCCAGGCCAGTTATTTGCAGGAAGTTTATAAAACTGGCACCATACATGATCTAATGTCATGCTTGCAGTCCACTCCAGTACTAAGACCAGTAGTGCATTTAGGTTTTGTGCTGCCCTAGGCCTGACTAAACTCGTGCACCTCCTAATTTAAATATAACCCACCCCTTCTTGCCAAGGCCACGCCCTTTTAAGACCCCTTAATTTGCATAGATTTACTCTCACTTCCTGTTTGGCTATGGGGCAGGAAGAGAAGGGAAATCTCTCAAATTGGTCAGGGATGGTCAAAAATAACCTGACAGGGGCTATAACCCTCCCTTATTCTATCTAAAATGGGGGAAAAAAATTAGTTGCCTATAGTTCTACTTTAAGCACAAATTTCTGATAATTTTATGGAGAGGTCTAAGAAGATATAACCATACCAATGGTGCAGCAGAAAACATATAGCACAGTGAGGAAGGTTTGTGGTCCAGGATGATAGGACAGTCAAAATTAGATGCAGCTTGCGTTACACTAACAGTGTAGCGTAAGCCGGCGGGGACTCTTTCCGTGCTGCCCCCCTGCAAAGTGCTGCCCTAGGCCTGGGCCTTGTTGGCCTAGGCCAGCATACAGCGTTCACACACAATCAGATATCTGATGCAATCTAATCCGATGGATTTTTTCGTTGATCGTGTGTACACGGCTTTAGACCATTCTCAGGCTGGGTTCACACTACAAACGCATTTGGCTGACAGCAGGGGTCCGGTGCGTCCCTGTTCTTCATTTCAGGGACGAATCAGACTCAATTTATTGGCTGAATTCGGACCTGAAACAAAGCCAAAGAGCACAGGACCTCTTTGCAATTCGCTACGCGGCCGCTCCAGCGATGTGTGAACCAGCTCTCAATCTCACAATCTTCTGTCATGTGAATTGGGTTTGGGAAAACCAGTGCAAACGTGTATTGCATGACTTCTGATAATTTACATCTCTGGTCCCCAGTCTTCCCTTCGTTTTCAGTCTTACAGAGGATAAACACACTGGTCATTAAATCAAGAAAAAAGAAACGGATATTGTAAGACAAAGAGAACTGGTATAAATACTAAGGGCCAGATTCTCAAAAGAGAAACGACGGTGTATCTCAGATACACCGTCGTATCGCACTTTTTTTCAATGGGCATCTATGCGAGTGATTCTTAGAAGCACTTACGCATAGATACACTAAAGATCTGACAGGTGTAAAGAAATTACACCATCGGATCTTAGATGTAATGACAACGCCGGCCGCTAGGTGGCCTTTACGTTGTTTTCTCATTTGCCTATGCAAATGAGCCTAATACGCCGATTCCCGAACGTTTTTACCCCGTCCCGTCGTCGTTTACGTAGGTTGCGTACGCGTAAGGTTACCCCTGCTATATGAGGGATATGTTTCCAAAGTGCCTGTCGTTGCCATGTTAAGTATGGCGTCGGGTCAGCGTTGTCTTTTTCCGTCGTTCGCGAATAGGGAATTGCGTAAGTGACGATCACGTCGTTTTGACGTCGGTTTCAACGACGCTTTCCGACGTGAGCTGGAGCATGTGCACTGGGCTTTTTTCCCGGCCGGCGCATGCGCACTTCGTTTGACGCGGGGGCGCGCTTAATTTAAATACAGCACGCCCCCTCCTTCAGTATTTGAATTACGTGGCCTTACGACGCCGCATTTACGCTACGCCGCCGAAAATTACGGAGCAAGTGCTTTGAGAATACGGCACTTGCTCCAGTAATTTGCGTAGGCGTAGTGTAAATGAGATACGATACGCAACGCCGCCAGATACGCCATTTTTTGAGAATCTGGCCCAATATATCCGGAGATGTAATGGCATTTCTATTCTAATGAGAATGGAGAAGACGGCAGCATTGTGCCCAGACATGAAATGGAGCGGTCTGAAATTGATAATCACATCTCCACTGATGTCCGCCTTGCACTTATTTACTGTAGAGAACCCTCTTCCTAGTGAATGGTCTCTAGAACTTTCCAATGAACAGTCAAATGTTTCCAAAGTAATGGACACTCTTCAGAGGGGACTGTTTTAATTGTTATATGCATTGTTTGTAGGTAAACTATACGATTTAGTAAATCAATTGTAAGGCCAAGTTATTTTTTTTACAAATAGGTTGAAAAAGTCAACTTTTCAATTTCCATGGGGTGCACTTACTTTTTTCTCATTACTGTGTGTGTATATACACACACACTCACAGTATCCCACAAGTGGTTACTCCCCTCCCATTTTCGTAAATATTTTATTATTGTAAGCTCTAACGAGCAGGGCCCTCTGATTCTTCCTGTATTGAATTGCATTGTAATGTCTGCCCGAAAGTTGTAAACACTGTGCAAACTGTTGGCGCTATATAAATCCTGTATAATAATAATAATTATATCTTTTAATGTGACAACACTGAATAAATTACACTTTTCTACACTACAATGTAAAGTAGTTAGTGTATGACTTGTATAACAGTGTAAATTTGCTGTCCCCTCAATATAACGCAACACACAGCCATTAACCACTTTAACCCCGGACCATATTGCTGGTCAAAGACCAGAGCACTTTTTGCGATTCGGCACTGCGTCGCTTTAACTGACAATTGCGTGGTCGTGCGACGTGGCTCCCAAACAAAATCGGCGTCCTTTTTTTCCCACAAATAGAGCTTTCTTTTGGTGGTATTTGATCATCTCTGCGATTTCAATTTTTTGCGCTATAAACAAAAATAGAGCGACTATTTTGAAAAAAATGCAATGGCCCAGATTCACAGAGCGATTACGCGTGCGCAACTGCTGTTGCGCGTGCGTAAGTCTAAATGTGCGCGTGCGTATAGTTGCACGCGATTCACAAAACAATATACACCAGAAATCTACGTTTTTTTGTCCGGCGTAATTGAGTTAGACATGCGATTCCCTTCGCGCAAAACTGCGCTAGACACACCATTGATTTGCTAGTCAAATATGCTAATGAGGGAGTTACGGGGATCCACAAAAAAACGCAGTTGCTGCGCAGGCTACGCGATGTGCGCAACAGCAAAATGTCCTGTCTAAAGTTAGAGCCCCTAAAAGCTGGTCTAACTTTTGAAAAAACGTCTACATCTCACAGAAAGCAACACCGTTACTGAGGAGCAGACCACACACACGTGTTGCACTACAATTTGACTGCCAACATGCTAGGGGCATCGTCGCTCATAGCTGCACTAGTGAATATAGATGACCAAAGAAGGAGGAGGGCACGGAGGATGGCACGGGAGAGGGTATACCGCACCCGCATACACCTGTTTGGCATGAATGATTCAGAGGTCTTTCGCATCTTCAGATTCCCCCCTCATGCCATCCTGGAATTAACCACAACCTTGCAGGAGGACATCACCAGCCCAACACACCGCTCACAAGCAGTGCAGCCACTGGTCAAGGTCCTGGCAACACTCCATTTCCTTGCCAGTGGCTCTTTTCAGCGTACAAGTGGAGTGGTGGCTGGGATGTCACAATCCTCCATGAGCAGATGTGTGCACCAGGTTGTCCCTGCAATCCTCACACGCTTGGCCAACCAAATCATAAAACCCACCACTGAGGAGCTGCGAATCAAGGCAATTGCAGATTTCTACAGAATTGCCAGATTCCCACGCACCATCGGGGCCATAGATTGCACACATGTGGCACTCCAGCCCCCCATGAGACCGAGCACATGTACCGCAATCGGAAGAATTGGCATTCCATCAACGTACAGGTGATAGTTGATGCCCAAGGCCTCATATGGCACGTTCGTGCCAAACACCCGGATCCACCCATGACAGCTACATCTACAATCAATGCCACATCCGAACGGAATTCGAACAGAACGTGTATGGGAACACCTGGCTGGTTGGTGAGTGACATGGGAGTCAGGCATGACTATCCCCTCCCGTGATGCACAACAGAAGTGGCACATGCATGACTAACATTCTCCTGTCTTTTCCTTTACAGGTGACTCTGCATATGCCCTGGGACCCCATCTCATGACTCCTATCCGGAACCCCCAAACCCCAGGAGAGGAACGATACAATGAAGCACACATCAAAACCCGTGCAGTGGTGGAGCGCACCTTTGGCCTCCTGAAGTCACGTTTCCGATGCCTGGATAAGTCTGGGGGTACACTGTTGTATTCCCCAAACTTCGTGTGCCATATCATCGTTGCATGTTGCATGCTGCACAATCTCGCAGTGAGGAAGGGCCTGCAGATAGAGGAACGTGATGACCTAACCCCCCAACCAGACAATCAACCCCTAACCGAGGATACCCCGTCTTCTGAGGGAAGAGCAGTCAGGAGACAGCTCATATTGGGCATCTTTGCACGTTAAACACACACATTAATCATGGCACAATGAGAATGCATGCATGCACACCACTATGGTGGTCCCTAGCACACACACCCCACATCCTCATCAAATTGGATTGGCACCAGTCCACCATGCAAGACTGGTGAGCAGTAACGCCACGTCAAGGCTCCAATTATGTCACTGTACATTCATACACCATTCACACGGACCTGGGGATCACTTCTCCCTGGTCCTGGGGAACCCTTCTCCACCAAAATTGAGGATGACACCCCTTTTCCAGCAGGAATGTCACCCCCACATTCAAACATCATTCACAACCCAAAATATGCCAAAAATGTCAGCCAAAAAAAAAATAAGGCATAGAAAAAAATAAAAAAAGCAGAGAACAAAAAAAAAAATGCTTTCAAAACAAAAGAAGGGGGAAAAAAAAAAATTAATGCCCTCTGCCTGAGCCACGCCTGGGGCGCCCCGGCCACGGCCCCGGACCCTCAGGGGAGACGCATGGGGGAGGGGAAAAGCCGGGGAAGGAGGAGCAGCCCCTGAGATCTGCCCACCTGGCGGCCTGCCCTCCAAGGCCACGGCTATTCTGTCCAGGGCAGCACCAAGTGTTGCCGTGTTGCCCTGGATAGCCTGGGTAAGGGCCCTCACATCCTGCCCAACGCCTGCTGCTGTAGTTTGCAGGTCATTTTAGGCAGGTTGTGGAGGCCCGGGAGTGGGAGTCCAGGTTACCCAGCCTATCGTTGATGGAGGACAGGCTCTGATCCACCCGCCCCATAGTCTGGCAGAGCTGTCTCAGAAGGCGGGTCTGGGTGGCCAGGTTCCTTCTCAGACAGGCGGGCAGGAGATTGGGCGCCCCCCTGGTGCTCTGGGATGACCTCCTGGCTCCAGCTGATGGTTGTTGCCGGGGAGAAGGTGAGGCCCTTGTGAGGGGAGACATGTTGGGGGAGGAGGGGGGGGGGCTCACCCTTAGGGAGGGCAGGCTTCTTGCAGCCAGAGGGGAAGAGTCCGCTGAAACCAAACGGCCAGTGCCTTCCATGGACTCCTCCTCCTCATGATTCTCCTCCTCCTCATGATCGTCCTCCGCATGATCCTCCCCCTCCTCTTGTTCCTCCTCTGCGGACTCTGGCCTTGTTGGGGGGGCCTCATTAGGCTGCTGTCCTGGGGTTGGAGCGGTCAGTCCAGATGGCCCTGCACCCTCCTGCACAGCTGTGGATGACACAAAACATTCACAGGTTGGAGGCTCCACACACTTGCCACATATTCCCTTTCACCCCCTCCCCCACACATGCTACACACCTGAGAGAAATAAAAACCTTACCTGGCACCGCGGGGACCGGACTTGTGTCAAAGCCTGGCAGGCCCTCCACTTCATGCCGGTGAAAGGTCAGGGCCACCACACGCTCCGTCGCTGTAAATTTAACCCGGCATGGTGGGCCCCCTCCTGTGCCCCTGGCATGGGCATTTATTGCGGCCAGTTTTTTTTTCACCTCACGCCGGAGGTCATTTATTTTCTTTTCAATCCCAGAGCGGGTCCGTGTCTCCCCCTCCCCCGATGAATTGACCTGCTCCGTGATCATATCCAATATCTCCCTCCTCCTGGCCGGGGTGGTGGTGGCACTCTGCGGGCCGCAGAAATTTTAATCGGCCCGTGCCTCCAAACTTGCGTGCAGGAGCGAAAGCATACGTAAGTCTCTATGTAAATGGTGTTCAAACCACACATGTGAGGTATCGCAGCGATCATTAGAGCGAGAGCAATAATTCTAGCACAATATCCCCTCTGTACTTCTAAACTGGTAACCTGTGGAATTTTTTAAAGCGTTGCTTATGGAGATTTTTAAGTACTGTAGTTTGTCGCCATTCCACGAGTGTGCGCAATTTCAAAGCAATACATGCAGCGCTCAGCCTTACTTGATTTTGTTTCGGGAACAGAAGGGAAAGTTCTCATCCCGCTGGTGCTGTAGACTGTGGATGTAAACTGGGGTTACATTCCGTTTATACAGTGCTCCCAGCTGCTGCGGGTTAGTAAGGTAGAGTTCATTTGGACCACTAACTATTTAAAGTTCACTGAAAATTGGGGATTCAGATTTAAGCAAGGCAGCCCAGAAACCATCTGAGCCATTGGAAAAAAGCGCAGCAGAAGATTGATGAGGTCATGCTTATGCTCTCCCCACTTGTAAGCAGATTGCTAGCCATCGCCTTGGCCTAATTGCTTAAGAATGTTGTGTCACTGTCCAGGAACAAGCACACTTGAAGTGAAGTCAGTGCAAAGGAGAACCGCCAAATAGTATTGAAACAAGCAGATTAGTATAGAAGCTTGTGTAGCACTCACCCCCGAAGGAGCTGCTGGTTAGAATTGGGATGCCATGTTACCTCATGGCTCCGATGAAATGTCTAGGGTGAATGATGTGTGCAATAGCAGTAAAGGAATGTCCGCAAGTAGGAAGTCTCTTTATATGTGCTCTTTATTACCCAGCTGGGTAAAAACAGGTAACAGGTGATGGAAAGGATAGACGAAGGTTGGAAGGAGAACAGCAGATTCAGGTCTTGAATATGGAAACAGTCCTGTTTCCGACAACAATTAGATTTTCTTTCGCCACTCCAGCCTGAGTGGGTATAGCGTACCTGGACAGGTCTCTCCAGGCATGGACTGGCCATAGGGACTACAGGGAGTTTCCCGGTAGGCCGATGGCTCAGTGGGCCGGTTTCAGTGACAGCCTGTCAAAGTAATGGCTGCGCAGCTCGCCCTCCACTTCATGCAGTGATGTGAGAAGAATGAGGAAAATACAGAGGAGAATAAGTGAAATAATAAAAGAGGTGAGTGAGGACTCCTTTTGTTATGCTACTTATGTTTTTTTGCACAATTGCGTATAGTTTGTATACTGTTTTTGTTCTTGTTTGCAAATATAAAGTGGGCCGGTCTGGATAAAGTCCAGGGCCAAATTTTGGTCTCAGTCCATCCCTGGGTCTCTCTCACCGACCTGGCAGCCAGAGTATCACTCGAAACTTGAGAAGGATGTCTCTGCCACAGACTCTTCCAGGTGACCGTCAGAAAAGCGCATCTGTCACCGGCCTTTCCTGAGTGTAATATGGAGGAACTCCTTCTGAATAAAGCTTTGCCTGAGTCTTCCTTTAATGTCGCCAGTACCTCGATCCCCGATGGTTCGTTCCAATACTGTTGGACCGCCAGCCTCTCATTGGCGCTCCTCAACTGGACTCCCCACCGAACAGCCAAACTCGCTTGGGATCTTCAAAAGTGAATCACTGGGTTCCCGTTCTGCTTGAATGTTCCGGACCAACTTGGCTCCGGAACCAGGAACTCTGCATAGCACCCACGCCCCGGCCAGGTAGGCCATAACGCTCGGGGCAGGGAGCTGTGGTCACCCTAAAGGTGGGTGCCACACTCCAGGAAGGAGAAAAAGAACCACCTAAAATGGCGTCAGCCACATAAGTACCCTCTCCCAGCATGCCCAGCGAGGCCCAGGCCTCCCAATTGGTCGCTTGGAGATTACACCCAAACCTCAGCTTCCACTGCTGCCACCTGTCGACCCGAGGGGGAACTACACTCCAGGCACGACAGAATGAGTCCACAGCACAGCCAAGCTGAAACAGAGACCGAACTAAACAAATCTCAATTAGGATCAGAGTCAATTTACACTCTGATTACCCCCTAAATTTACTAGCACCCGTACTTTGAAGTACATGGGCGCTACACTTGACAAGTAGCTTTTTTTTTTCAGCAATGGCAGCTTATAACATATGTTTTATCACAAGCATTTCTATAGCACCATCAATGTATACTATAGAACACATGTGTCGAACACAAGGCCCACAGGCTGAATCAGGCCCACCCAGCAGTCCATCTTATGTGGCTCAGGCACCTCTCCTGCAGCGGCAGCACCTCCATTTCCTCCACCCCCACCTTGTCTTCGCAGTCGGTAGCAGAGACGACAGAACTCCTCTGCCAGATCCTGAGCTTCTCTGTGCAGCCACGGACAGGCTCGTCTCTGCTCCCCCCTGTCTCAGCAGTTGACAGCAGAGAGGATAGAACTCCTCTGTGTGCAGCCGCAGCACCCCCTGATCTACCTCCCCTGGTCTCAGCATTTAGCAGACTCCGGCAGCTGGTTCCAGCCCTCCTCTAGACCCTGCATTTTCTGCTTCCCAGCTCTACCACCAGCAGCACAAGGTGGGGGGGGGGGACTTGTGACTTCTGAGGTTAGGGGTGGTTGGGTGCTCTGGACACTGCTCTGAGGTCTTGGAGATACAACTGGCCCTTTGAGGGCAACCATAATGCTGATGCGGTCTGCAGTGAAATTGAGTTTGACACCCCTGCCATAGAATTATACCAGTCCTTGCCCTCAAGGGACTTGCAGACTAAGATCCCCATCTCAGACTGGGGACCCCATTTAGGGCCAGTGCTACCACTAGGCAGCCGCCTAGGGTGGACAGACACTGGTGTTCCTACTCTCTGCAGCAAGCAACTAAGTCTCTGCATCAGCAGGTTGCCGCCGCTCCGTTTGCACATAGTGTCAGAGGCGCAGCGGCGGTGGAGGACTGTGTCCCGATTACCGAATAAATGGAAGCAAGCAAACATTCATTGATGGGCACTGGTGAGGCTGCATTTGATGGGCGCTGGTGAGGCTGCATTTGATGGGCGCTGGTGATGCTTCATTAAAAAGGTGGGGTATACATGGGAAGGGTAAAGTGGGTGGAGTCAGGTGTGGAGCCAAGGGGGGTGGAAAAATTAGGTTTCGCCTAAGGTGTCAAAAATCCTTGCACCAGCCCTGACCTCACTGCTGCAAAGCAGACATGCTAACCACTGAGCTGCCAGGAACTTAAAAATGTATGAACAGAATAGGCCTTCGAGCCATCCCTGTCAACTTCTCATCAATGGTAAAATAGAAAATACTTTATCTGTGTAATATGTAGGTAGGTAGCTATTGTTGGCCTCCATGTGAAAATTCTACTTACATGGCTGTCATACTAATTCTCTGGCTTTCATACTTTAGAGTCTCTAGCCTGGAACAATTGTACAACACAAGAACCTGTGGTCTGATAATTTTTCTGGGGTCAGTTGCTCACGGTGGTAACTACTGTGCTTAGTTCGAAAATAATCCCTGGTTCTTTATTAATTTTGGCAACAAAAGACCCAGTAGGGCTTATTTTCGGGGTAGGGCTTGACATGTGCTGCCTTCTCTCGCAATCTCTCTCCCTGCCTGTCAGGCCAGTGGAACTGAGTAAAAGTGGGTGTAAAAAAATACCAAAATGCACCATATTACACAATGCAAACCGTGCATTTCTCTGCAATCTATCTGCGATAAACACCCTGTTACAGTGCCATGACCCACCAATCCTCTCTTTCCACACTGACCTTAATTTTCTGGTGCAGTCCAAAGAACACTCTGAGCATTGCAGAGGGAGAAGGGCTTGAGATCCCCAGCTGGCAGAAGAGGCAAAGAGAAGAGCAGCGTGGATCAGCTGAGCACTGCTCGGCGCTTACATGGCCCACCGATCCTCTCTTTCCGCACTGACCTTAATATTCTGGTGCAGTCCAGGGAACACTCTGAGCATTGCAGAGGGAGAAGGGCTCGAGATCCTCAGCTGGCAGAAGAGGCAAAGAGAAGAGCAGCGTGGATCAGCTGAGCACTGCTCGGCGCTTATATGGCCCGCCTGGGCTTCCTTCCCCACTCTGAGCACTGCAGAGGGGGGCCGAGATCCCCCGCAGGCAGCTAGGAGAAGAGGAGGAGAGCAGCAGGGGGATAAACTTAGTGCCAAGCGGCGCCAAACAGAAGGCATTAATCACACATACATCACAGCAACAAACGATACACAGTTCACAGTATGAGTGAGTGAATAACTTGTATAGCGCTACAAATGCAAACTAAATCCCCTCAAGGCACTTTACATCCAGTGACGTCCTAATCCTTCAGAAGAGGTGGGTCTTAAGTTTTTTCCTTAAGGCCCGATGGTTTTTCTCCATGCGGATGTCCGTGGGTAGATCGTTCCATAGCCATGATCCTTGGACTGCAAATCTACGTTCTCCCTTCGATTTGTAGTGGGACTTGGGGATGTGGAGGAGGTTTTGGTTGGTTGATCAGAAAATGCGATTGGGGGTGTAGGGTTTTATTTTCTTGCATAAGTATTGAGAAGCGTTTCCTTGTGTGCATTTGTGAGTGAGGCAGAGGGTCTTGAATGTGATCCAATCCTTTACGGTTAGCCAATGAAGGGTCCTCAGTGAAGGGGTGATGGATTCCCAGTTTTTTTTTGCCAGTCTTGCTGCCGTGTTCTGGACACCTTGTAGGCGTGAAATCTGGTATTTAGGTAGTCCTATGTAGAGGGAGATTGCGTAGTCGAGTCGGGAATTGATGATTGTTCCAACTACTGCTGCTATTTCCTCTTCTGGGATGAAGTGGACGAGTCTACGCAGCAGGCGGAGGAGATGGTGCGATCCGCTGACTACTGATCCTATTTGTGCATCCATCGACATCTCTGAATCAAAGATGACTCAGAGACTTTTGACTTTGGTGCTCAGGGTAATGGTTTTTCCAATGGTGGTGGGTGGTGTCCATGAAGTCTTAGCTTTTGTCTTTCGGTATATACGGTAACACTGCAATAAAGTGAATTTTACAACACTTTTAAACTAGGGCTTATTTTCAAGGTAGGGCTTATATTGTAGCCCTCCCTGAAAATCACAGTAGGGCTTATTTTCGAGAAAAAAAATGGTACCACCATGACAGCTAGATACATAGTATTTCAGGTCAGCAATGCCGGCCCTCTTATTATAGCCAGTGACAATACTGGAGAATTTACTGGCTGCAGTCTCACAAGTGTGGCTCTTATGATAGATGTAGGCCACAGGTCCCTAGAGATTATCTTCTGTATCTTCTGTGAAGGAATTGAACTCTTTAATCCGCATTACTTAAACTGATACACGACGTGTCCTAACATTCTTCCTCTACTGCTGACGGTGCTGCACCGTTCTACCCAGCAGACTGTGTCCATTCATTGAGATGTATGTTTGGATGTAACAGAGCAGGACATCAAAGCTACTGAAGACAATACACTACTGAAGACATGAAACATTTTTTTGTTTTCCCCTTACAGATGTTTTATTAATTCACACGACATTCTGCTTTTGTACTTTGTCCGAACAAATAACTGCGAGATAACGGCGCTTGTAACACACATCAGCAGTTTGTAGATTTACCTAGACTCAAAAAATAATAATTTTTGTAAAAAGATTTGTTACGTTACAGGAAGCATAAAGCTGAACTCCCGGCTTAAAAAAAGTATCTGTCCTACGCTGGCTCTAAAGCCGCGTACACACGATCAGTCCATCCGATGAGAGCGGTCTGATGGACCGTTTCCATTGGTTAACCGATGAAGCTGACTGATGGTACGTCGTGCCTACACACCATCGTTTAAAAAAATGATGGGGTCAGAACGCGGTGACGTAAAACACAACGACGTGCTGAAAAAAATTAAGTTCAATGCTTCCAAGCATGCTTCGACTTGATTTTTAACCGATTTTTTGACCTATCGGTTAGGAATCCATCGGTTAAATTTAAATCAAATTGGCTTTTTTTTTAACAGATGTAAATATAACGATGGCGCCCGCACACGATCGGTTTGGTCCGATGAAAACAGTCCATCAGACCGTTCTCATCGGTTTAACCTATCGTGTGTACGATCGGATTTTCCATCGGAAAAATTGAGAACCGGCTCTTAATCTTTTGTTGGCGGAAATTCCGACAGCAAAAGTCCGATGGAGCATACACACAGTCGGAATTTCCGTTCAAAAGCTCATATCAGACTTTTGCTTTTGCAAAATCTGATCGTGTGTGTGGGGCATTGGACTGAGAACCGAGCAATCAAACACCGCTGATCACTCAGTTCTCAGAGCTCTATGAACAGGGTGCTAGTGACTGTCAGTCATCTATGGGATCATACAAGAAAAGAGGTTTGCACCTTGAAACAACCTTGCCAGTATGTTGGTGACATACAGTGCCTTTAAAAAGTATTTATACCCTTGTAATTTTCCACATTTTGTCATGTTACAACCAAAAAACGTAAATGTATTTTATTGGGATTTTATGTGACAGACCAACACAAAGTGACACATAATTGTGAAGTGGAAGGAAAATGATAAATGGTTTTCAATTTTTTTTACAAATAAATATGTGAAAAGCGTGGTGTACATTTGTATTCAGCCCCCTTTACTCTGATACCCCTAACTAAAATCTAGTGGAACCAATTGCCTTCAGAAGTCACCTAATTAACCTCTTGAGATCCGCGCTATAGCCGAATGACTTCTTTAGTGCGGATCTAAATTGCCAACAAGCCATCAATCAACGGCCTGTCACTAGCACGTTCCCCTTGCGCGCTCCAGAGCGCGCCGCTGGGAAATTCTGTGTTGGCCGTGTCCCTTGGGCCACGTACACACGACTAAATAAATCCGAACAAATCGGTCTGACAGACCGTTTTGATCGGATTTGTCTGCTGGGCTGTTTTGGTTTGATCGCTGTACACACGATCAAACCAAAATCCCGCCGGCAGACAGCGCGGTGACGTGGTGGTGACGTTGACGCCGCCACGTCACCGCACCAGGAAGTAAAAAACGTCCACGCATGCGTCAAATCCATTCGACGCATGTGCGGGCAGATATGTCCGCTGGTTAGTGTACTAACCAGCAGACATGTCGGACGGAGGGTTCCCACGGACAGATTTTTAAAGCATGCATAAAAATTTTGTCTTTTGTCAAAACTGTCTGCTGCCCCCGTACCACCGATCGAATTTGCTTGAAACGGCCGTCGGACCGTTTGCAGGATAAATTAAATCGTGTGTGTGGCCTTGGACACAGCCAATCACAATCGTCGCCGGAATGGCGTGAGGCCGTTTGATGCGAGCAATGCGAATGATGTTTCTAGAGATAGATCAATTTCGTTTTGAGACAGCTCCTCTAGACGAGTAATCTGTATCTTGTATCATAGGGACACATATCGGTCACCTCCCCCACTCACCCCCCCTCCCCCCACAGTTAGAACAGTAGGGAATACATTTAACCCCTTCCTCACCCCCTAGTGTTAACCCCTTCAATGCCAGTCACATTTATACAGTAATTAGTGCATATTTATAGCACTGATCAATGTATAAATGTGAATGGCACCAAAAATGTGTCAAAAGTGTCCGATGTGTCCGCCATAACGTCGCAGTCCCAATAAAAATCGCAGATCACCGCCATTTCTAGTAAAAAAAAAATAATAAAAAATAATAATTCTGTCCCCTATTTTGTAGGTGCTATAACTTTTGCCCAAACCAGTCGCTTATTGCGATTTTTTTTTTTTTAACCAAAAATATGTAGAAGAATACGTATCACCCTAAACTGAGAAAAAAATGTGTTTTTTTTTTTAAATTGGGATATTTATTATAGCAACAAGTAAAAAATATTGTATTTTTTTTCAAATTTTCGCACTTTTTTGTTTATAGTGCAAAAAATAAAAACCACACAGGCGATCAAATACCACCAAAAGAAAGCTCTACTTATGGGAAAAAAAGGACGTCAATTTTATTTGGGAGCCACGTCGCACGACCGCGCAATTGTCAGTTAAAGCGACGCAGTGCCGGAAGCTGAAATTTCACCCGGGCAGGAGGGGGGTATATGTGCCCAGTAAGCAAGTGGTTAATAAATAGAGTCTATCTGTGTGTAATTTAATCTCAGTATAAATACAGCTGTTCTGTGTAGCTCTAAAGCCGCATACACACGATCAGTCCATCCGATGAGAACGGTCCGACGGTTCTCATCAGTTCACCTATGAAGCTGACTGATGTGCCTACACACCATCGGTTAATGAACCGATCGTATCAGAATGCGGTGATGTAAAACACACGATGTGCTGAAAAAAAACGAAGTTCAATGCTTCCAAGCATGCGTCGACTTGATTCTGAGCATGCGCGGCCTTTTGACCGATGCCTTTGCATACTAACGATCGGTTTTGACCCATCGGTTAGCTGTCCATCGGTTGAAATTTAAAGCAAGCGATCTGTTTTTTGACCGAAGGATAACGGACCGATGGGACCTACACACGATCGGTTTGGACAGATGAAAACAAACATCAGTCTGTTTGCATCGGTTTGAACCGATCGTGTGTACGAGGCCTTAGAGGTTTGTTAGAGAACCTTAGTGAAACAACAGGATCATGAAGGCCAAGGAACACACCAGACATGTCAGGGATGAAGATGTTATGAAGTTTAAAACAGGGTTAGGTTATAAAAAAATATCCCAAGCTTTGAACATCTCACAGAGCTCTGTTCAATCCATCATCCGAAAATGTAAAGAGTATGGCACAACTGCAAACCTACCAAGACATGGCCGTCCACCTAAACTGACAGGATGGGCAAGGAGAGCATTCATCAGAGAAGCAGCAAAGAGGCCCATGGTAACTCTGGAGGAGTGGCAGAGATCCACAGCTCAGGTGGGAGAATCTGTCCACAGGACAACCATTAGTTGTGCTCTCCACAAATCTGGGCTTTATGGAAGAGTGGCAAGAAGAAATCCATTGTTGAAGGAAAGTCAAAAGAAGTCCTGTTTGCAGTTTGTGAGAAGCAGTAGGGGGGGGGCAGCAAACATGTGGAAGAAGGTTCTCTGGTCAGATGAGACCAACATTTTACTTTTTGGCCTAAAAACTAACACTGCACATCTCCCTGTACACACCATCCTCACCGTGAAACATGGTGGTGGCAACATCATGTTGTAAGGATGCTTTTCTTCAGCAGGAACAGGGAAGCTGATCAGAGTTGATGTGAAGATGGATGGAGGCAAATACAGGGCAATCTTAGAAGAAAACCTGTTGGAGTCTGCAAAAGACTTGAGACTTGGGGGGCAACCCCCGTCTGAATTAGGGCTTTAAATAAAAGCTGCACAAATTCAGCATTTTGCCCTTCCAGTGGAGTGTTTTCTTGTTACTAAATTGTTATCACTTAAAAAGCAATTTTTTCCTCTGGCCCATTTATTATTTTAAGCTCTTTATCGGACTTGGCCGCCTTATCTTTTCTGGCGAGAGTATACATAGTGCTACTACCATTATACCGTGTCTATACACTTCTCTCCCATTCAGCACATTGGCCTGGATCCCAGTTACACGCTCTTTTACAATGACAATAAAATCTATGTCACTGTTCCAGAACTGTCGGAAAGCTTCTACTTAAAAAAAAAAAATTGGCATAAGTTAATGAGTAGTATTTAAGAGAATCACAAAGCACTATTCTCCTACTCCAAGAATAATTAAAGAACAACAGTCTTCTACATATATATCTCACTATATATTCTATGTCTATGACATCAAATATTTCCTGTGCTGCAATGAACAATATTATGAAGTTAATTTTTTAACCCACAATAGATTTTTTTTTTTAGCTTTTTCAGGATTTCCTCTCATTGATGTGTGGACTAAATTTAGCAGTAATATGTTTGCCTCATCAATATATAAGTACATAGAAATAAATTATATACATAAAATTCATATACAAAATTATATGCATCAATAAAGTAGCAAATATAAAAGAATATATGAACAGCTGGGGGGAATGGAGAGGTCACAAGCCTCTGGACTTTAAGGGTGTCAATACAGGTAACAGTGTTGCTCATCGTCCTTTAAAAAAGTAATTAGTTACAGTTACAAATTACTTGTCCGAAAAAGTAATTGAGTTAGTGACTCAGTTACTACATTGGTAAAGTAATTAGTTACTCAGCAAAGTAACTGACTTTTTTTTTTGCCGGCGTACGACGACCTCCTAATTTTCCAGCTAAAGATTTGGTTTTGGGATATACTCACTGTATAAGACGACCCCTCACTGTGCCATCTGTAACATGCCTCACTGTCATCTGTAACATGCCTCACTGTGCCATCTGTAACTTGCCTCACTGACAGTGAGGCACGTTACAGGCACAGTGAGGCATGTGAGACATGTTACAGGCACAGTGAGGCATGTTAGAGCCACAGTGAGGCATGTAAGGCATGTTACAGGCACAGTGAGGCATGTTAGAGCCACAGTGAGGCATGTGAGGCATGTTAGAGCCACAGTGAGGCATGTGAGGCATGTTAGAGCCACAGTGAGGCATGTGAGGCATGTTACAGGCACAGTGAGGCATGTGAGGCATGTTACAGGCACAGTGAGGCATGTGAGGCATGTTACAGGCAAAGTGAGGCATGTTACAGGCACAGTGAGGCATGTTACAGGCACAGTGAGGCATGTTAGAGCCACAATGAGGCATGTTACAGGCACAGTGAGGCATGTGAGGCATGTTACAGGCACAGTGAGGCATGTTACAGGCACAGTAAGGTATGTTACAGGCACAGTGAGGCATGTTACAGGCACAGTGAGGCATGTTACAGGCACAGTGAGGCATGTGAGGCATGTTGCAGGCACAGTGAGGCATGTTACAGGCACAGTGAGGCATGTTACAGGCACAGTGAGGCATGTTACAGGCACAGTGAGGCATGTGAGGCATGTTAAAGGCACAGTGAGGCATGTTACAGGCACAGTGAGGCATGTTACAGGCACAGTGAGGCATGTTACAGGCACAGTGAGGCATGTAAGAGCCACAGTGAGGCATGTTACAGGCACAGTGAGGCATGTTACAGGCACAGTGAGGCATGTTACAGGCACAGTAAGGCATGTTACAGGCACAGTAAGGTATGTTACAGGCACAGTGAGGCATGTTACAGGCACAGTAAGGTATGTTACAGGCACAGTGAGGCATGTTACAGGCACAATAAGGTATGTTACAGGCACGGTGAGGCATGTTACAGGCACGGTGAGGCATGTTACAGGCAAAGTGAGGCATGTTACAGGCACAGTGAGTGAGGCATGTTACAGGCACAGTGAGGCATGTATGATGGCACAGTGAGTCACTGTGCCATCATACATGCCTCACTGTGCCTGTAAAATGGCTCGACGACGATCTCCCTACCTTCTCATGTTTTCCATATGTCAGACGTCGGCGGCCATCCTCCATTATTCAAAATCCACGCCTCCTCTTCAGGCTGTGATCGTGATAGGCGGAACAGTAATTTTCCCAGCAGAGCCTCTGTTAAATGTTCCGCCTATCACAGATGTCCTCTCGTCCGAGGCTGAGGATGAGAAGGCATCCGTGATAGGCTGAACACTAAAAAGAGGCTCTGCTGGGAAAATAAGTGTTCCGCCTATCACGGACAGAACAGTCAGAGGGGGAGGCGTGCTTTTTTAATAATGGATGGCCGACGGCTGCTGCAGTGCAGGTATGTAATTGCGGTAACGCCACCCAAGTAATTGGGACGGCGTTACCGCTAGGGGAAGAGTAATCTGGTAGATTACTCGTTACCCTCAAAAGGGGCATCGTTAGGTAACGGCGTTTATTTTAACGCCTTTACTTACAACACTGACAAAAAAGCCGAAAGGTAACAACCAGAACATACTGATCAGCCAAAATTAAATTAAATAGTTTTATTGAAAAATTGGATAAAAGCATAAGAGCAAGACATTTCCTTAATAAATTGTTCCTCAAGTATAGCAATCATACAGACAAAGCCAGGTTTTTTCAGTACATGTTTCGCTCAAAGGAGCTTCCTCAGGAGACTGAATCAAGGATTCTGTTATGCTACAGGCTACAAAGAAAAGAAAAATCTTCATAAAAAAAATTATATTTTCTGTATCATAACATATAGATTAAAATGTCCCGTGCAGTACAATATTTAATCGGTCCTTAACCACTTAAGCCCCGGACCAAATTGCAGCTAAAGGACCAGGCCCCTGTTTGCAAATCCGCACTGCATCGATTTAACTGACAATTGTGCGGTCGTGCGACGTGGCTCCCAAACAAAATTGGCATCCTTTTTTTCCCACAAATAGAGCTTTCTTCTGGTGGTATTTGATCACCCCTGCGGTTTTTATTTTTTGCGCTATAAACAAAAATAGAGCGACAATTTTGAAAAAAAAATCAATATTTTTTACTTTTTGCTATAATAAATATCCCCCAAAAATATATAAAAAAAAAATTTCCTCAGTTTAGGCCGATACGTATTCTTCTACCTATTTTTTGGTAAAAAAAAAAATCGCAATAAGCGTTTATCGATTGGTTTGCGCAAAATTTATAGCGTTTACAAAATAGGGGATAGTTTTATTGCATTTTTATTATTTATTTATTTTACTACTAATGGCGGCGATCAGCGATTTTTTTCGTGACTGCGACATTACGGCGGACACTTCGGACAATTTTGACACATTTTTAAAAATGCATTGTTTACTGTGAAAATGACAATTGCATTTTGGGAGTTAAACACAAGGGGGCGCTGAAGGGGTTAAGTGTGACCTCATCTGTGTTTCTAACTGTAGGGGGGTGTGGCCGTAGGTGTGACGTCATTGATTGTGTTTCCCTATCTAAGGGAACACACGATCAATGACGGCGCCACAGTGAAGAACGGGGAAGCTGTGTTTACACACAGCTCTCCCAATTCTTCAGCTCCGGGGACCGATCGCCGCACTCCAGCGGCGATCGGATCCCACGGCCGTGGTCACGGCACTTCGGACCGGGTCGTGTGCGACCCCACGGCTGGGCTTAAAGGGCCATGTACAGGTACGTGGATGTGCCCAGCCTTGTCATTCTGCCCACGTATATCGACGTGAAGGGGTCCTTAAGTGGTTAAAGGAGTTGTAAAGAAAACATTTTTTTCACCTTAATGCAACCTATGCATTAAGGTGAAAATACATCTGATGATGCCGCCCCCCCCCCCCCCGAGGCCCTGTTTTACTTACCTGACCCCTCGAAAGTCCCGCGCTTGGTCTCGAGATCCTCTTCGCCGCTCAGCCTGGCCGCTGATTGGCTAGAGCGGATGGATTGGCTGTTGCTGCTGTCAATCACATTCATTGACGCGGTGCGCCGAGGGGCGGGGCAGAGTAATACAGTGAGCGGCTATGGCCGCTCGTTGTATCACAGAAGCACGCCCGCAAGGACTCACCACAGTACTCACCACCATGCGAGCTCTCTCGCATGACTGTGGTGAGTTCTTGCGGGGATGGACCAGAGACAGCCGCCGAGGGACCCCAGAAGACATGGATTGGAGCCACTCTGTGCAAAACGATCTGCATAGTGGAGGTAAGTATAACATGTTTGTAATTTTAAATTTTTTTTTTTCCTATAGTAACCCTTTAAGGCAGCTCTTTGAGCTGCAGGCGGGCTCTATCTTCTTTTTGTTTCCTTGGGCCTATTAACAGTGGCATCTCCAGCTTTCATATTTAGGGGGGAGCACATGGGGGGACAGGGACAAAAGTAGGGGGGCCAACTATAAAATGCAATTATATATCTCCTGGGGCCTTTACTACGATCCCACAACGGGCCCTTTTACATGTTCTGCAGTGAGCTCCCTTCCTACTATACTGGGGCCCCCCAGGGTGGCAGAAAACAAAAGATATATGTCACCAGCACACCAAGAAAATATAAGGTTCCAAAGCAGGGGGAGAACTTTCAGGGTTGCAAAGGTTGTCTTGCCACCGAGCCCTGGTGTTCTGCCACTGTGGGGTTCCCCAGCTGTCCTGTCCCTGCTATTGACAGCGCTGGTCTGGCATCTGTCTCCTTGGCAGCAGCGGCATTCCATTAGGACCTAGTACTGGTGACATTATGGGTGCATGCAGGGGAAGGCTGGCACTATTGGTTATAGAGAGCTGAGCCCTCAGCTGGTCACCTAGCAGCAGTAAACCAGTATAACCTTCTCTGTTGACATGCTGATCGGGATGTGATCCAGGTAATGCTCCCAGTCAGATCTAATAAATACAGTATTTATTAGCATCAAGAGTACAACCATATATATATATATATATATATAAAATCAAACGTATGTTCCGCAGCCGTGTGGGCTCTATACCTGTAAAGTGTGGGCTTTGATCAATAAAATCTCTGATATTTAACACTAGGATTTGACTGGGAGCATCACCTGGATTGCATCCCGATCAGCATGTCAGAGAAGGCTCCACTGCTGCTAAGCAACCTGCAGGGAGCACAACGGTCTACAACCAATAGAGATGGGCTCGGGTGTGTTTGAAATCCCACATGCCCAATCCCGCCAGGAAGTCAACACTCCACAGTGCTAATCACAGGCAGCGAGACATTTCCTGATCTGTGAAGAGCTGCGGACCGGGAAATCTCTCACTGCCTGTGACTAGCGCTGTGCAGTGTGGGCTTCCTGGCAGGCTCTGGCATGTGGATTTTTGAACATGACCAGCCCATCTCTAACAACAAATTGTGCTAGCCCTCCTGTACATCAGCCCGATAAAGTAACCAGCACTGGGTTCCAATGTGCTGCCGCCACTGCCAAGGAGACAGAGGCCAGCGCTGTGAATAGCCGGGACAGGACAGCAACTCTGGTTATTCCTGCACTGGTCCACACTGGGAGGATTCCCCCATCCACCAATGTGTAGATGGGGAATTGGATCATTTCTTTTTATTTTTCATTCAACCTAATAGTTGAATGAAAAAAAGTGATCAATGTATGGGCTGCCTAAGAGCTAAGACCAGACAGTTTAAATCTCAGCTGGTTCAGCAGGAACTGGCTGAGATTTGAACCATTAATGAGCAGATTCTCTTATGATTATCACTAGTGGTTGCTGTATAGCCACTAGTGAGAATCACTGTTTGTCGGGAGAATACAATTGCTGGGTAGGAGGGATATTCCCGTCAGCACTGTCTGTGTTGATGGGGGAATCATGCAAGTTTCTTTCCTGCAATCTGTGGATGTAGGAAAGAAATTTGCACTGTATATTACCTGCCTAACTGAAAGTGAAAGTGTAACAGAATGGCCCATGACACCTAGAGACTTTTGAAGGATGGGGGGTACTCGAGTGCCAGCATCACTAATGACTCTTGGGTCTAGGGTCACCCTGTGCCCCTTTTGGGCATAGGGTGACTGAGAAATGATAATGATAAATACATGGGATGGGACATTACTGATAATTCATGTTTTGCAGGATATCTTGTTCAGGTGTGTGGGACGATCTTGTTCAGGTGTTCAGGGGCTGCATGTGGTCCGTATTCTGCATGTGGTCCGACGACGATCTCCCCACCTTCTCACAGGTGGCAGTAGTGAGGCAGACGGATTAGCAACAGGAGCTCACAGCGGCGCACGTCTCCTAGGAGTAGGAGCGTGTGTGTCATAGCTCCAGTGTCATGGACAGTCTGGCTCGCTGGTGGGCACATCGGCGCGCACGGGCGCGCACATGCGCGGTAGCGGCGCGCGCATGCGCGGTAGCGGCACATCGGCGCGCGCGGGCACGCGCATTCGCGGCACCATAGCGCGCACGGGAGCGCGCAGCAGCGGCGGCGGCGCGCGTGCGCGTGGGGACGCCGTTCTGGCGCCAAATCCAGCTTTAAAAGGGATCTGATCCCTGTGCTTCTTGCTGTCCTGTCTACAGCGTCTCTGTGAGCTACCCGCATCTGTTAACCTGATTGAACCTGATCCTGACTACCCGGCTTGTACCTGTTAACCTGTTTGCTGCCTGCCCTGACCTCGGCTTGTTTGACTACTCCTTTGGCTTAATCCTCTGTACTTCTGCTGCCCGCCTGCTGATTGACCCGGACTGAATCCGACCCCGCCAGTACCAACTCTACCTACTCCTGAACCCCTAGCCTGCCGGAGGGCTTACCTGCAGAGACTTGTTCCAGTCAATACTACGGGACACCTCCCCCGCTTCTGCTGTAACTCCTGCTTCCAGCTGCCCGACAGTGAGCCTTGGATCATCAGCCTGCACCAGTCTGCAACGTGCTTCCAGGAACTACTGACTCAGCTCACGGGCCCAGCACTCGCCAGTACCAGGCGCTTGTGCGACTCTGTAGTCCCGATCCTCCTGTCTGCACTATCAGGGGTCCCGGGACCAGAGAAGCAAGGGCTGCCGCTCCCTGCACGCCGGGCTCGTACCACCAGGTACGTGACATCCAGGCAGGCGTAGGAGGCAGACAGCTAGACAGGCAGTGTCCCTCCCAGCCCTGCAACCGTGCTCCAGCTTCTGGCCAAGCCTCTGCTCTGGGACACATCATTTTTTCTCCTCCTGAGCCATTCCTCTCCAGACATCTTCCCCAGGTAGGCCCTACTTTTCTTTCACCTCCCCTGGAACTGATTGGCGGCCGTCCTTATCAGGATAAGCCGCCGAATCGGCTGAACGCTGGGGCCTCTTTCCCTCTCCTTACCCCACATTACCACCCACCAGCCAAGCATCCTTCCCCCCGGCGCCTCCCCGCGATTCCCCGTTTTCTCCCCTGAACAGCGCCAGCCACTGCTGATTCGCGGCCGCCGCATCTTAGGAAAGGCCGCGGCTTCATCCACGGCCTAGCGGCGCGCCGCACTCTCGGCCAAAAACACCTTTAGTAACCCCCCAGGAGCTCACCCCCAGCCCCTGTAGGACTCATCCACCCCTGGCCTCAACAACCAGCCCCCACCCCCTGCTCACCAATCCACCCAGCTGGCTACACACCAGCCTGGGTCCCATGTCCTGCTCCTGGTCGGCGGCCATCTTGGTACACCCCAGCAGCAGTGTCAGCTCTCCCCCCCCCCACCCCCTTTTCACAACTTAATAGTACTTGATCCAGGGGTTCGCCCGATCGCCTTTCAGGGATCAGGAAGGAATTTTTTCCCCTACCAAAGCAAATTGGCATAGCATGGTTAGGGTTTTTTTGCCTTCCTCTGGACCAAGCCGGGAGGATTCACTGAATCCTCTCTTCATCGCCACCAAAAGAAACAACGTTTCCCCCGGTGAATGGCAACCTTGGCTAATCTGCGGTACTCCGCAGAAACCATTTGGAATCTGAGGCGTTTCGCCGCAATACTGCCAGCCATCACCAAAAAGACCCTAAGAATTGAGCAACTTTTAAGGATCGATCGACGATCGACTGTCAAAAATTTTATCCGTTTACCCCAACCTAAGCGCATTTCATGTGCTTTGATCAACACAAGATCGGCAGTAAAACACCGACTTGAAATCCATGATTTCATTCTACAACACGATCTAGACTGCCTCTTCATTACAGAGAGCTGGCTCACAGCCGACTGTAACACCATTCTAGGAGAATTGGTGCCAGAAAACTACCGTATTTTTACGGAAAACAGAATAGGGCAAAGAGGAGGAGGACTGGCGGTGATCCATAAGACGCGTCTTGCGATCACAAAACCAAGCCTCCAAAACCCTCTTCCATTCATCGAAACCCTTACTCTTCAACTGCAAGTAAACGGCCAGGAGACCGTCCGGATTCTACTCTGCTATAGGCCACCTGGCCCCAAGTCGCAGCTGCTCCCATCTTTGACGGACTTTGTCTCCACCTATACCCTGAATAGCAAACACCTTTTGCTGCTCGGGGACTTCAACCTCTGGGCCAACTCCCCGCAAGACCCCATTGCCGACGCCTGCATCGACCACCTGGAAGGATTAGGGCTTCAGCAACTAGTATGTGGGTCCACACATGCTTCAGGTCATACGCTCGATCTTATTTTCAGACAAGATCTGGAAATAAAAATCTTGGAAAATGAACCATTGCCATGGACAGATCACCATGCAATTAAATTCATTATTTCCGAATTCCCCCCCTTAACAAAAACATCAAATCCAGTGACAACACACTGGACCAGATGTCAGAAGAAGCTCCACTCGGAACTCTTCAAAGCCACGTTAGGGGAAAAAATAAACACAATTCAGCCGCACCAAACAGCGGAAGAAACACTGGAGGCCATAAACACAGCACTATTGCAGTCAGCTGACTTGATAGCGCCGAAACGAAAGACCCAGATCAGGAAAAATAACTCCGGCTGGTTCAACAACCAGCTGGCGTTACTGAAGCAAGAGCGCCGAAGGGCAGAAGCAGCCTGGAAAAGAAGCTCTTCAGATGAGAACCTCTCGATCTACAAGGCAATAACCAGAAAATACTACAAACAAATCTTCGAAGCCAAGAAAAACTATTTTTCTGAGGCTATCAACGGTGCCCTAAATCGCCCCCGCGAACACTTCAAGCTGGTCACTCAGACCATGAATCCAGGATGTCTTGAAGCCCCCAACTTGGATACACAAGAATTTTGCGATGAGTTATCGGATTGCTTCATTAACAAAATTGAGGCAATCCGGCAAAGCATTCAGCAAAACAATTGCTCTCCCAGCCCCCCCCCCCCGTAGTCATTTACACAGCACCGGCAGCAATTCACCACAGTTTGGTGAGTTCACGCTGGAACCCATCTCCATTCAGACCACTAAAAATATCATCGGCACTCTGCGCAACAGCACTGCGCCAAATGATATTATCCCCACCAAACTGCTGAAGAAATGCGCCGACATCCTGGCACCTCCTGTCACGCAGCTTATCAACCAATCCTTCAGGGAGGGCATAATGCCCTCCCAGCTGAAGGAGGGCTTCATTCAACCCATCTTGAAGAAAGCCACCCTGGATCCTAAGGATCCACTCAACTGGCGCCCCATAACAGGCCTAAATGTTCTCTCCAAGGTAATGGAGAAAGCAGTGGTACAGCAGCTGCAACATCATCTAGATACCCACAACTTACTCGACCCATTTCAATCAGGATTCCGTCCCGGACACGGGACAGAATCAGCATTGCTTAAGATATGGGACGATGTTCTTGAGGCCGCAGACGAAGGAGAATCTTCTCTTCTGGTTCTGCTGGACCTAAGCGCAGCCTTTGATACAGTTGATCACAAGCTGTTATTGACTCGGCTGGCTAAAATAGCCAAAGTCGCAGAAAGCGATCTATCCTGGTTCTCCTCTTTTTTGGAAAACCGATCGCAAATAGTGAAGCTAGGACCCTTCACTTCTGAACAACACACATTATCGTGCGGGGTCCCTCAAGGATCTCCCCTGTCGTCGATGTTATTCAACATCTATGTGCGTCCTCTTTTCGAAATCATCAGCAGCCAAAAACTGCTATATCATTCTTATGCAGACGACACGCAACTGTACTTCCGCATTTGCAATAAAAAGGATCACCACCTCAACCTAGAAACATGCCTCTCTTTGATAGAGGACTGGATGACAAAGAGTTATCTCAAACTCAACGGAGCGAAAACAGAACTTCTTCTGTTTCACGCCAAGCGTAGGAATCAATCGACAACAACCTGGATCCCCCCGCCCATTCTGGGCAAAATCATCACCCCTAGCGCCAAAGTCAAAAGTCTTGGGGTCATCTTTGACTCCGACATGACAATGAACGCACAAATAGGGGCAGTAGTCAGCGGATCTCACTATCTGCTGCGCCTACTACGCAGACTCACGCCTTTTATTCCCAAGAAAGACATAGCGGTCGTGGTGGGAGCGATTGTAAACTCCAGACTGGACTATGCAAATGCCCTTTACCTCGGACTCCCCAAGTACCAAATCGCTCGTCTTCAAGTCGTTCAAAATACGGCCGCCAGACTTGTGACTGGGAAAAAACCCTGGGAATCAATCTCACCTTCACTGAGATCCCTTCACTGGCTACCAGTTAAAGACAGAATCACCTTTAAAGCTCTCTGTCTAACGCATTGATGTATCCATGGGAATGCTCCCCATTATCTATGCGAAAAATTAAAAGTTCACAATCCCAATCGTATTCTACGATCCACCAATCAAAATCGGCATCAGATACCGAAAGCCAGATACAAGTCCAAAGGAGACAGGAGATTCGCTGTCCAAGGTCCCAGACTATGGAACGCCTTACCAGCCAGCATTCGGCTGGAGGAGAACTACTTAGTCTTTAGGAGAAAGATTAAGACTCATCTCTTTTGATCTCAAAGGAGACAGGAACAACAAGCGCCCAGAGGCGATTTACTTTGCATGTGCTGCGCTATATAAGTTCTTCATTCATTCATTCATTCATCTTTAAATATTACAAGTTGTTAAAGTCTGACTCCGACAGGTCAATAGAGTGATTTCATTCAATGTGGGGACACATGCTTTTGACGTGTTAATTGAGTCTGCTCCTAGACATTCCATTGTGTGATGCTAATACTGTTTTGTGTCCATTGTGCTAATTATGTCTGCTCCTAAAGACCTGTTTTTTTGTGTATGCTAATGACACTGTTAAGATGTGGAATGTGACTTGTCAAGCTGTAGTAATTAACCCCTCTAAATGCGGAGCCAGACCGTCTGGCTAATGAGTAGTAATTAACTCATGGGAATGTCATTATCTAAAAGAATGTGTATGAAGCCCACATTGTGTGATGTGTGGGTGGAGTGTGTCTTTGTCCCTGTGATTAACTGTAACATGCTTGTACTGTATATAAGAAATCTAAGTTACCATTAAAGGATTCATTCATTCATTTTGGAACCAGTACCAGAGCTTGTGTTGTCTCGGTTATTCTGGGAAATGAAATGGGTCGTGTCTGATGTCTGTCGGACTGTCGGATAAGCTGTCGTGGGGCGATGGAATGGAATATCGTAAACGGTGGTGACAGTTACAGAAAGTAAATTGTGAATGTCTTGAAAGAACAGGAGAGGGGAGGAAGACAGATGGGGGAGAGAAGGGATGGAGATAATGCAGTTCAGTGATTACAGTGTACTGCAGTCTGCAGTGCACACACTTACCCACGGTCCAGGCTAGAATCTCAGGCATTATTCACACACATGCTGCTCATTTTCATATTTCCTGAACACACATCCCCTCTCTTTATATACAGCACACCGAGATAGTGTGGAGAAGGAGGAGAAGGAGGAGCTGTATTCCTCCCTGCTCGTATGTGAGGAGAGTGGGGGGGAGGTGGCTGGACTCGCTGGGCTGTAAAAGAGTGTCATGACTTGCAGTCACCACTCTCGGAATTTACAGGCTGGTTCTCCTGTCCTAAGGACGGGAGAAATCAATCTGTTTTTTCAGTAACTGAGATGAAGGCTTGGGCCCCTCTCCCCCACAGTGCTCATGGAGTCCTTTCTGCAACTCACTCTTCTCCGTGCCAATGAGGATGCAGGGGAAGGAGCAGATCGGGCGGCTGTGGTTGTGTGAACGCCTGCATTATGCAGTGTCAGCGAGCAGAGGGAGGGGGGAGGAATGTCCCGCAGAGCTGACTGGGGACGCTCTTCCTCTCAGGAGAGACTGTTACTCCAGGGGCGGCCCGAGAGGGGGGGGGCACATGGTGGGGCACAACATAATGTTGGGGGGGTCAGGGCCCCCTCTGCCCCCCCTAGAGACGCCTCTGCCTATTAACATTTGTTTTATGTGTTGCCTACCACTCATATGGACATCTTTTGAACATCCTGAAGCTTTTCTGTGGACTAGGAATAAAAAAGTTTTTTTATACTCACATTAAAATCATTTTTTTAGTCCATCAAGAGCCAAAGGTCCTACCCTTGTATATTTACAATCATGTTTTTGGTCTTCTGTGATCCAGACCCACGCCCCAGAATGCACAGGACACCGGTAGCACTTGGTACAGTGTACAGCCCTGTCCAGCCAAAGCCTGTTGAAATGCTGGGACTGGACCTGGATGGCCCCATGCACAAAGGGCCTAATGCCCCGTACACGCGATCGGTTTTCCTGTTGGGAAAAAGTCTGATGAGAACTTTTGGTCGGGAATCCGGACCGTGTATATGCTCCATCAGACTTTTTCCAACAGAAAAACTGCTGGGAAATTATAGAGAAGCAGGTTCTCTATTTTCCCATCAGGAAAAAAAACTGATTGGAATTTCTGATTGTGCGTACAAATCCCGATGCGCAAAATTCTTACTCATGCTCAGAAACAATTCGACTCATGCTCAGAAGCATTGAACTTCATTTTCTTGGCTCGTCGTAGTGTTGTACGTCACCGTATTCTTGGCAGTTCACCAAACGTTTGTGTGATTGTGTGTATGCAAGGCAGGCTTGAGAGAATTTCCATCAGGAAAACCATTGGGTTTTTTTTCAACGGAAAACTCCGTGTGTATGGGGCATAAGGCTAAGGCCGCGTACACACGATCAGACATGTCCGATGAAACAGGTCCGACGGACCGTTTTCATCGGACATGCCTGAAGTGGTCTGTTGGTCTGATGTGCGTACACACCATCGGACCAAAATCCCCTCGGACCAGAACGCAGTGAAGTAGAATACACCGACGTGCTGAAAAAAGAAGGTTCAATGCTTCCAAGCATGCGTCGAATCAATTCGACGCATGTGCTGGATTTTGGTCCGATGGTTGGGCATACTAACCATCGAACCTGTACGACGGACAGGTTTCCAGCGGATAGGTTTCTAATAGGGTTGTCCCGATACCACTTTTTTAGGACCGAGTACAAGTACCGATACTTTTTTCCATGTACTCGCCGATACCGAATACCGATACTTTTTTTAAATGTGTCCCCAAATGCAGCCATGTCCCCCCACATATTGCAGCCATGTCCCCCCACATATTGCAGCCATGTCCCCCCCCACATATTGCAGCCATGTCCCCCCACATATTGCAGCCATGTCCCCCCACATATATTGCAGGCATGTCCCCCCACATATATCCAGCCATGCCCCCCCACATATTGCAGCCATGTCCCCCACAGATGCAGCCATGTCCCCCACAGATGCAGCCATGTCCCCCACAGATGCAGCCATGTCCCCCACAGATGCAGCCATGTCCCCCACAGATGCAGCCATGCATGTCCCCCACAGATGCAGCCATGTCCTGTCCCCCATATTGCAGCCATGTCCTGTCCCCCATATTGCAGCCATGTCCTGTCCCTCATATTGCAGCCATGTCCTGTCCCCCATATTGCAGCCATGTCCTGTCCCCCATATTGCAGCCATGTCCTGTCCCCCATATTGCAGCCATGTCCTGTCCCCCATAGATGCAGCCATGTCCTGTCCCCCATATTGCATTCTATTGTATAGAAGTAAGTATTCTATTTAGGTATCGGGGGTATTTGCGGGAGTACAAGTACTCCTGCAAATACTCGGTATCGGTCCCGATACCGATACTGGTATCGGTATCGGGACAACCCTAGTTTCTAAGCATGTTTAGAAACTTTTGTCTGCTGGAAAACTGTCCGATAGGCCATACACACGATCGAACATGTCTGCTGAAACTTTCAGCGGACATGTTCGATCATGTGTACGCGGCCTTACTGTTTTTCCCAACAACAATTTAGCAGGGACAGCCTCCAATTTCTACCAAGAACGATTAACTGTACAACGCAATTGGTAATCACACTGGTTCTGACGTTGGTGTGTGGCCATGGCAGTAATGCCGACTCGTCATCTCCTACAAAAGACTGATTTGAATAGCTCTGTGTTCTCTGTAATATGTCGGTATTATATAATTGAATATACTAAATATCAGATATCACTGTCTACCATTGGCGTCTGCTTGATGAAGAAAAGAAAAAAAAAAGAGGCTCTTATTTTCGCATCATCTTCTGATCTCCTTTCACATATTTTCATTACGCATTTATTAATGTTGGTAGAGTGAAAATAGAGAGAACGATTACCGCATAATCTCCTGATCCATCGCATACAACGCACAAATTGGGATGATATTACCGCATTATGTTCTCATGGTGACCTTCAAACTGCATGAGTCAGACCAGCACACAGGACTCCTGGAGGCTACCATGTGCCTTCTGTGACACAGAATGCAACCCGTAAAGGTTAATGGAATTACACGTCCAACCAGACTTTAAAGGAACACCGCCACTTTATACTTTTAAATATGAAGCCGGTACTGAACTGGCTTACTCTGATTTCATAGCACACTGTGAGCTTCTCGCAATGTGCAAGGGACGCTAAAGCAGGCTTTTCTTAAAGCAATCTACTGAGCTGGGCAGAACCACCTCTGGAGGGAGTCTATTCCACATTTTCACAGCTCTTAGGCCACGTACACACGATCGGTCCAACCCGATGAGAATGGTCCGACGGACCGTTTTCATCGGTTCACAGACTGATGGTCTGATCGTGTCAGTACACGGTGACGTAAAACACAACGACGTGCTGAAAAAAATGAAGTTCAATGCTTCCAAGCATGCGTCGACTTGATTCTGAGCATGCGCGGGCTTTTAGACTGATGCTTTTGCATACTAACCATCGGTTTGGACCGATGGTCAGGCATCCATCAGTCCGATTTTAAAGCAAGTTTTAAAACTTTGGTCCGACGGACCGATGGGCCGTACACACGGTCGGTTTGGACCGATGAAACTGGACTTATGTCCAGTTTCATCGGTTTGGACCGATCGTGTGTACGCGGCCTCACTGTGAAGAAACCTTTCCGTATTTGGAGGTGAAATCTCTTTTCCTCTAGACGTAAAGAGTGCCCCCTTGTCCTCTGTGTTGACCGTAAAGTGAATAACTCAACACCAAGTTCACTATATGGACCCCTTATATATTTGTACATGTTGATCATATCCCCCCTTATTCTCCTCTTCTCAAGAGTGAATAAATTCAGTTCCTCTAATCTTTCCTCATAGCTAAGCTCCTCCATGCCTCTTATCAGTTTGGTTGCTCTTCTCTGCACGTTCTCCAGTTCTCCGATATCCTTTTTGAGACCTGGTGCCCAAAACTGGACTGCATATTCCAGATGAGGTCTTACTAATGATTTGTACAGGAGGGCAAAATGATATCTCTCTCTCTGGAGTCCATACCTCTCCTAATACAAGAAAGTACTTTGCTCGCTTTGGAAACCGCAGCTTGGCATTGCATGTCATTATTGAGCTTATGATCAACTAAAACCCCCGATCCTTCTCCACTATGGATCCCCCCCAGTTGTACTCCCCTAGCATGTATGATGCATGCATATTCTTAGCCCCTAAGTGCATAACTTTACATTACCTGATCTAAAGGCAGATTCAGCCCTTCTAGGAACATCCACTCCCCCAAGCTGACATCCACCCATCTACAATATGCAATTTGATATTTACATAAATCCACCCAAGGGCCAGCCCAATGCTTGCACCAGATCCTAAGCCCTTTGAGGGAATACTAGGACAGTGTGCTGTGATGTTTTCATGTGTACATCATCCTAATATATAATGATTACCTCCCCCCCCACGATAAAGTCACATGTGCTTGACGTAACGCGTAGGGCGCGAGGAGAGGCTGATGTGAAGTGGAAGTGACGTGTGACCTATGATCACTGTTACCTAAATTGCCCCGTATTTCCACATCCACGCCACTGTACCTCACGGCACTGCATAAGATAGGCACAGGCTACATATGATGGACACATGCTGTATATGATGGGCACAGGCTGCATAAGATGGGCACAGGCTGCATAAGATGGGCACAGGCTGCATAAGATGGACACAGGCTGCATATGATGGGCACAGGCTGTATATGATGGGCACATGCTGTATATGATGGGCACAGGCTGTATATGATGGGAACAGGCTGCAAAAGATGGGCACAGGCTGCATAAGATGGGCACAGGCTGCATAAGATGGGCACAGGCTGTATATGATGGACACAGGCTGCATAAGATGGACACAGGCTGCATAAGATAGGCACAGGCTGCATAAGATAGGCACAGGCTACATATGATGGACACATGCTGTATATGATGGGCACATGCTGTATAAGATGGGCACAGGCTGCATAAGATGGGCACAGGCTGCATAAGATGGGCACAGGCTGCATATGATGGGCACAGGCTGCATATGATGGGCACATGCTGTATATGATGGGCACATGCTGTATATGATGGGCACAGGCTGCATAAGATGGGAACAGGCTGTATATGATGGACACAGGCTGCATAAGATGGGAACAGGCTGTATATGATGGACACAGGCTGCATAAGATGGGCACAGGCTGCATAAGATGGGCACAGGCTGTATATGATGGACACAGGCTGCATAAGATGGGAACAGGCTGCATAAGATGGGAACAGGCTGAATAAGATGGGAACAGGCTGCATAAGATGGGCACATGCTGCATAAGATGGACACAGGCTGCATAAGATGGGCACAGGCTGCATAAGATGGACACAGGCTGCATAAGGTGGGCACAGGCTGCATAAGGTGGGCACAGGCTCCATAAGGTGGGCACAGGCTGCATAAGGTGGGAACAGGCTGCATAAGGTGGGAACAGGCTGCATATGGTTGACACAGGCTGCATATGATGGACACAGGCTGCATATGATGGACACAGGCTGCATATGATGGACACAGGCTGCATAAGATGGGCACAGGCTGCATAAGATGGGCACAGGCTGCATAAGATGGGCACAGGCTGTATATGATGGGCGCATGCTGCATAAGATGGGAACAGGCTGCATATGATGGGCACAGGCTGTAAATAATGGGCACAGGCTGCATATGATGGACACAGGCTGTAAATAATGGGCACATGCTGCATAAGATGGGCACAAGCTGTATATGATGGACACATGCTGCATAAGATGGGCACAGGTCGTTTCAAGCGCTATCTCTCCCCCCTCCCAAAGCACCCCAGCACATATCCTACCCCTTCTACCCCTCACCCTTGCACTGGCCCCCTTCTCTCACAAACCACCCCCAGCACATATTAACACAGGCTGCATATGATGGGCACAGGCTGCATATGATGGACACAGGCTAATTATGATGGGCACAGTAGCTGCATATGATGGGCACAGGGGCTGCATTTCATGGGGCACAGTGGCTACATCTTATGGAACAAAGTGGCTGCAACTGATGGCACAGTGAGGCTGCAATTTACGGGTTTTTTTTCTGAATTTTTCAGTTTTATTGCCCAAAAATGTTGAGCACCAGCCAGCACTGCTCCTCAGCACATATCTAACTCTCCCCACCCCCTGCTAGCAATAGCTCTCTCCACAGGACATATCTGACCCCTGCATTACATCCAGAACACTCACAATTCAGCCACGCGCACTGTTTTCTGCGGGGAACTATGCGCCACATTATTACTCTCTTTCAGGCCACCAAAAGTGTCATACGTCTTTTACAATCTTATATCGTATACCCTCCCCCAAAAAAAATACTGCCGCTAAAGTGTTCGGGTTTGGCTTGAAGAAAAGGTGGCAACCCTAATCCACGATCAGGTCTGTATTGTTGGTAATCAGTAGATCTGGTAACGCTTTATTTCTAGTTGGTGCATTTACCATCTAACCCATAAAATTGTCCTGCAAGACATTTAGGAACTGACGACCCTTAAAGATGAATGCATCGTTCCCTCCGTCCAGTCTATGTCTGGATAATTAAAATCCCCCATTATGATAACACTTCCCATCCTTGCTGCTAATCCAAATTGTGATAGGAGATCTGTGTCCCCCTGCTTATTACATTGTATTGGTATATGGAGAATTTCGCATATGTATAATTAGCACAATTATAATTTGCATTTAATAGTAGCGCAGTACTACATGCTAATGAGATTATGTATGTCATCCTGCTGGCCCCTGACAACAGGCATGATCTGCCTGCATTGCATAGAGAAGCACAGAGTTTTATTATCATGCTTAAAGCGGTATTTCACCCTAAATATAAGATCTCCCATGTGATCCAGCATACTGGCGTCAGCGCCAGTATGCTGTTTTTTTTTTTTTTTAATCGCACACTTACTGTATTATGCCGGAATTTCTTTTTTTACCCCCCGTGGTGGACGGCGCCAGTATAGCGCTTCACATCTTCCGAAAATACCCGATATGGACTCGGGTAATCTCGGCGAAAATGCGGCGCCTGCGCACAGACCTAGGAGCTGACTGCGCAGGCGCCGTATTTCTCCGAGTCCTACGGCTATGGCGCGTCACGCCCTCCGAAATAGGACTCGGAGAAATACGGCGCCTGCGCAGTCAGCTCCTAGGTCTGTGCGCAGGCGCCGCATTTTCGCCAGGATTACCCGAGTCCATATCGGGTATTTTCGGAAGATGTGACGAGCAATACTAGAGCCGTCCACCGCGGGGGAAAAAAATGAAATTCCGGCATAATACAGTAAGTGTGCGATTAAAAAAAAAAAAATTATGCCGGAATTTCTTTTTTTTCCCCCCGTGGTGGACGGCGCCAGTATAGCGCGTCACATCTTCCGAAAATACCCGATATGGACTCGGGTAATCTCGGCGAAAATGCGGCGCCTGCGCACAGACCTAGGAGCTGACTGTGCAGGCGCCAGTATGCTGGATCACATGGGAGATCTTATATTTAGGGTGAACCTCCACTTTAAGAGGGGGGGAAATGAAGTACCAAGGAAGGCAAAATATAAGCAGATTAAACTTCAGCTTTAAAGTGTTACTAAACAGAAAACAGTAAGACCAGTCTGTATCTGCAGTAAAGCATACTTGCACTGTGAAACCTAAGCAGCTAATCCTTTGCATTGTGTAAAACGGCTGTTTCTGATCCTGTTTTCTCTGCCCCCCCCCCCCCCCTTCTTCTTCCACAGTCCCAAATCCATCTGCTGATAGTACAGAGTCTTGGGGGAACTCTGCACATTCCCATTTTGGTGCTAGAGATTTTGGTGTTTTTTTTGGGACAGGGTACAAGGCCAATCAGCACTGTGCAGACAGAGGGTCAGGGGTCATGCAGCATCACAGGACAATCAGAGGAGAATGAAAACTCCTCCTGCAAGCTTTATCCAGTACTTGGTCGGACACCTTTAGAAGTCATAAGACTGCTATATACTGCTGCTAAGAAAACATATTTAGAAGCTTATAATTACTAAAATAATCAAATTTCCATGTTCTGTGTACTGTGGAAGACCAGATATAGTGAATGCAGGCTCTTGGGTTTAGTAACACTTTAAGTAGGGGGTGCTAGAACCTGTTTAGGCTTTTTTATCCATGTCTATTTTCCTGTTGCAGATTTTCCCTCACTTCCTGTCTGTTAAAAAAATGTTGTCTCCAGTACAGGAAGTGAGGGGAAATCTCTCTAAAGGAGCCCCAGATAGCAGTAAAATGTTAATCAATTCTATGCAAATCTAAAAATACCGTTTTCAGTATAGATACACTTTAATGTTTTAACCGATTCAAAGGCGATTCAGTTCGCATGTGCCGCGCTATACAAGTTTTTATTCATTCATTCATTCAACCCCTGAAGGACCGCCGCATGTACATATACGTCGGCAGAATGGCACGTACAGGCACATTGGCGTACCTGTACGTACCTGCCTAGACGTGGGTCGGGGGTCCGATCGGGACCCCCCCCCCGGTACTTGCGGTGGTCCCCGTGGTTGTGCGAGCGATCCGGGATGAGGGGGCAGCTGTTCGTTTTTGTCCGCCCCCTCCGGATCGCTCCCAGCCAATGCACGTCCTCCCCCGCCCTCTTCCTGTGTAAACACATGAAGGGGGAAGTGATGTAATCTCTCCTCTCGGCGGTATTTTTAACTGCCGATGAGGAGAGAAGACACCACACAGTTAGTCTGCACAACACTACACTGACACCACACACATAGGCACATTTAACCCCCCCCCCCGATCACCCCCCACCCCCTGTCACAGTGTCACTAAATGCAGTGATCATATATTTACTCTGATCACTGCATTTAGTGTCAGTGTGACAGTTAGTGTGACAGGCAGTTAGTGTTAGGTCCAGGGTAGCCCCCGTACCCCCCCTAATAAAGTTTTAACCCCTTGATCACCGCCCTAGTTAACCCTTTCACCCCCTATTGCCAGTGTCACTAAGCGATTTTTCTGATCGCTGTATTAACCACTTGTCATCTGCCCACCGTCAAATGACGGCGGGCAGACGACTCCATTGTTCTGACATCACGTCATATGACGTGATATCCCTTTAAAGCCGCGGGCGGGGGGCGCGCGCGCGTTGCCGGCGGCGCGCGCGCGCGCGCACCCGTCGCTCCGCGGGGATCCCGTGCGAGTGCCCGGCGGCAACGATCGCCGCCGGGCACACGCGATTGCTCTGTAAGTGAGCTGGGACGTGCAGCTCTGTATGTAAACACAGTGCTGCACGTCCCTGTCAGGGAGAGAGGAGAGCGGTTGTGTCCCTTGTACATAGGGACACAATCGGTCACCTCCCCAGTCACCCCCCCCCCCTCCCCCTACAGTTAGAACACTGGCTAGGACATACATTTAACCCCTTCCCCGCCCCCTAGTGGTTAACCCCTTCACTGCCAATCACATTTATACAGTAATCAATGCATATTTATAGCATTTTTCACTGTATAAATGTAAATGGTCCCAAAAATGTCAGAAAAGAGTCCAAAATGTCTGCCATAACGTCGCAGTCCCAATAAAAAAATCGCAGATCGCCGCCATTAATAGTAAAAAAAAAAAAAAAAAAAATTCCATAAACTATCCCCTATTTTGTAAACGCTATAAATTTTGCGCAAACCAATCGATAAACGCTTATTGCATTTTTTTTTTACCAAAAATATGTAGAAGAATACGTATCGGCCTAAACTGAGGGAAAAATTTTTTTTTTTATATATTTTTTGCGGTTATTTATTATAGCAAAAAGGAAAAAATATTGCATTTTTTTAAAAATTGACGCTCTATTTTTGTTTATAGCGCAAAAAATAAAAACCGCAGAGGTGATCAAATACCACCAAAAGAAAGCTCTATTTGTGGGAAAAAAAGGACGCCAATTTTGTTTGGGAGCCACGTCGCACGACCGCGCAATTGTCAGTTAAAGCGACGCAGTGCCGGAAGCTTATATTTTGTCTGGGCAGGAAGGGGGTGTAGGTGCACAGTAGGTAAGTGGTTAATGTCACTGTTGCCGCTAGGTAGCTAGTTTTTTTTTAATTGCGATTTTTTTTTTTTTTACTTAAGACATATGGCTGAATACATTTTGGCCTAAGGCTGGGTTCACACTTGTGTGGTGTGAATTTCAGCTCTGTAATCTCTCTGCAAAGATAAGAGAAGTGTTCAGCAGATTAGCTCTGTTTTGGCTGTGAATTTGGAGACTTGGGAGTAGTTCCGGGTGAGAGGAGAGTGGGGGAGAAATGTATTGAGCTGAATGACAGAAATTCCTAAAGAGAAATGAACACATCTGCGAATCAGCTGCGTACCCATAGAAGATAATGGGACTGAATTCGCACCTGAGCCGCAAGGCATAAAATCAGCACACGTTTTTTCTGCAATGCGCAGTCTGAATGCTTCGCACATATGTGAACCAGCCTCATTGAAAACAGGGGGGCAGATTCACAGAGAATTAGATTCTCATAGAGTATCAGAAATACACTACGCTGCCGTTTTTTACCTGGCTCTACGTGGAATCCAGGTAGATTTTGTCCAGTAAACGACGGCGGCGTAGTGTATTTCTCCCGTCGCAATCCATCTGCGCGAGTAGGGGGCGTGAAGCATTTAAAATAGGCGCGTTCCCGCGGCGATCGAACTGCGCATGCTCCGTTCGCAAATTTCCCGCCGTGCATTGCGCGAAAACACGTCGTCACGTCGTAGTAGCGTCGTTTACGTACATTCCTATTCCCGAACGAGTTACGTTAAAAAAAAATATATATTTTAAAATCGACACGGGAACGACGGCCATACTTTACATGGGTTACGCACTGTTAGACCAGCAAAAAGCTCCTCTAACATTACGTAGCCAAAAAATGACGTAGGCGATTGCGAGGGACACTCGTACCTTCGTGGATCGCCGTAAAAAGTCATTTGCATATCCCGACGCATGAAAACGACGCGAACTCCTCCCAGCGGCCGCAAAAATATCGCAGCGTAGATCCGAAGGCTTACGAAGACGTAAGCCTCTCGGATCGAAGCCCGAAGCCGCCGTATCATGGTTTGAGGATTCAAACTAGTGATACGGCGCGCGAAATTTGAAATTACTCCTGTCTAACACCAGTTAGACAGGCGTAATTGCTCTGTGAATCTGGGCCAATGTATTTAGAAATGTTCTGCGTATAAGATGCGGTTTAAGCCGCACTCAATCCGCAAAAGTGTGAACCCAGCCTAAATGTTTGACTAAAATTTAGTTTATTCGATTTTTCTTATAACAAAAAGTAAAAAATATTGTTTTTTTTTTTTTCAAAAATGTCGCTCTATTTTTGTTAATAGCGCAAAAAATTAAAATCGCAGAGGTGATCAAATACCACCAAAAGAAGGCTCTATTTGTGGGAAGAAAAGGACGCAAATTTTGTTTGGGAGCCACGTCGCACGACCGTACAATTGTCTGTTAAATCGATGCAGTGCCAAATTGTAAAAACGCCTCTGGGCATTTAGCAGCATATTGGTCCGGTCCTTAAGTGGTTAAAATCCTTATTTATTTGTGTACTTGATAATTATATATTTACATGAGGGCAAGTCTGTGAGTTGACTGACTTTGAGTGTATCACATCCACAAAAATATCTAGAAAAAAATAAAATAAAAGCTTTAATTAATATGAAAGCCACTAAGTAGCCTTCTACAAGTTCTCAGCCCTCCTCATTACTCAGCACTGCAGATTGAATGAACATCCAAAACAGATTTAAGTCTACAAAGTGGCTTTAGAATAATAATCAAATTCATCTCAATTATCATTTGTTGCCTCGTTTTCTTAGAACGATCAATTTCTGGAGTGTTCATGACTTTATCTAATATTCATGGACACATGTATCTGTAATTAATCCATTCTGTATCCCTGAGCCTGTCACAGATGGCGTGCAGAGCGGACTAGCTATGATGATAAATTCGATTTTCCAATGAGCAGTGCGTCAGTCAATCCAGTGCTATCGATCAGCAAGTTGATGGAACTTCAGTGACTCTTAAAACTCCTTTGTGTTCTTAATCTTGACCAAAATATAGCAAAAGTAGTCTTCACTCAAATGTCTCTGCCAAGTGAGTGAGTGAGAAACTTGTATAGCGCAACACATGCGAACTGAATCGCCTCAGCGCGCTTGGTATCCATTTCCTACTGTATTTTGCCTTCAGAATATATGGGTTTTGAGTTTTTTTCTGATGGCCTGGTGATTCACCTCCGTTCGGATGCTGGTTGGTAGAGCGTTCCACAATCTAGGTCCTTGGACTGCAAACCTTCGTTCTCCTTTGGACTTGTATCTGGCCTTGGGTATCTGGAGTAGATTTTGGTTAGTAGAATGGAGAACGCGATTGGGGTTGTGACATTTTAATTTTTCACATAGATATTGGGGCGCACTTCCTTGTACATATTTGTGCATCAGACAAGTGTGATCTTGTATATCTGATTCTACAATCTGTCCTTCAAGAGCTCTTTCTGCCCTTATGCATTTGTCACACCCTTGCCTAAATTCCTAAATAGAACACACCCCTGAGCAATCAAAGTCTAGAAAGCATCATGTTTCTACCCTGAGGAAGCCCCACCCCTGAGGTGCCAGGAATTCTCAGAATATCAACAACTATCTATCCATCTATCTGCATATTACCAAAAGTATTGGGACACCTGCCTTTACACGCACGTAAACTTTAATGGCATCCCAATCTTAGTCCGTAGGGTACAATATTGAGTTGGCCCACCCTTTGTAGCTATAACAGCTTGAACTCTTCTGGGAAGACTGTCCACAAGGTTTAGGAGTGTGTCTATGGGAATGTTTGACCATTCATCCAAAAGCATTTGTGAGGTGAGGCACTGATTTTGGATGAGAAGGCCGTTTTAATCCATCCCAAAGGTGTTCTATTGGGTTGAGGTGAGGACTCTGTGCTGGCCAGTCAAGTTCCTCCACCCCAAACTCACTCATCCATGTCTTTATGGACCTTGCTTTGTGCACTGCTGCACAGTCATGTTTGAACAGGAAGGGGCCATCCCTAAACTGTTCCTACAAAGTTGAGAGCATGAAATTGTCCAAAATGTCTTGGTATGCTGGCGCCTTAAAGGGTCACTAAAGGAAAACATTTTTTTTGCTGAAATGACTGTTTACAGGTTATAGAGACATAAAAGTTAACTGATTCCTTTTCGAAATGATTAAAAATAGATAAAAATCAATCATATAATGTCCCTGCAGGTTAGTTTCACTTTTGAACTGGCTTCATGTTTATGTGAAGTAGAAATAGACACACAGAACAAAAACAAACAAATCCAGGGCAGTGTTTTGTTTTTAAAATGAATCTGATTGGTTCTGGGAAGTTTTAGACACACGGCATTGAGAGCTTAGACCACCGTGAGAAAGCTCCCAGCACTGTGGTTATAAGGAAACAGACAAGAAGGAAGTGTGGAGAACAGAGCAGGATTACAGCAACTTCAAAGCAAAAACAAACAATAAGGACATGAAACCAGTACTGCAGTAAGGTAAAGGAAGCTATTTAGCTAAAAAAAAAAAAAATTCCTTTAGTGATCCTTTAACCACTTAAGTCCCGGACCAAAATGCAGGTAAATGACCAGGCCCCTTTTTGCGATTCGGCACTGCGTCGTTTTAACTGACAATTGCGCAGTCGTGCGACGTGGCTCCCAAACAAAATTTGCGTCCTTTTCTTCCCACAAATAGAGCTTTCTTTTGGTGGTATTTGTTTGCCTCTGCGATTTAAATTTTTTGTGCTATATACAAAAATAGAGCGACATTTTTGAAAAAAAATCAATATTTTTTAATTTTTGTTATAAGAAAAATCAAATAAACTAAATTTTAGTCAAACATTTAGGCCAAAATTTATTTAGCCACATGTCTTTAGTAAAAAAAAATCGCAATAAAAAAAAAATTAGCTACCTAGCGGGAACAGCGGCACTAATACAGCGATCAGAAAAATGATCGCTTAGTGATGCTGGCAATAGGGAGTGAAAGGGTTAACTAGGGCGGTGATCAAGGGGTTAAAATTTTATTAGGGGGGAGGGGGGGCGATCGCAAGGGGTTAATGTGCCTATGTGTACTGGTGTCAGTGTAGTGTTTGTGCAACTTACTGGGCGATGTGATCTCTCCTCAGCGGTGGTTGAAAAAAAACGCAGAGAGCAGAGATCACATCACTTCCCCCTTTTTGTGTTTACACAGGAGGAGGAAGTGCAGGGTGGGGGAGCGCGCGGATTGGCTGGGAGCGATCCGGAGGGGGCGGACAAAAACGAATAGCCAGCCACGGGGACCGCTGCATGTATCTGGGGGGGGGGGGTCCCGATCGGACCCCCGACCCACCTTAAGGCACCAACGTATATATACGTTGATGTGCCTGTCGGTGCCATTCTGCCAACGTAAATGTACATGCGGCAGTCCATAAGAGGTTAAGATTTCCCTGGAAATAAGGGGCCAAGTCCAACCGCAGAAAGAACCCCACACCATAATCCCCCCTCCACCAAATGTTTTTGACTATCTTCTTGTCCAACATCAGCGCCTGATGTCACAAATGCGCTTCTGGAAGTGCAAAAGCAATTGATTCACTAAAATCGGGCAAAAGCCCAGGCCCGGATGGCTTTACTCCACGCTTTTATAAGACATTCGGACACATTCGGCGTTCCCATTTTAAATATGCAAATGACTAAGATCCGCCGATTCACGAACGCAGATGCGCCCGGCCGCTTCATATACGCGATTAGCGTAAGGCTTACGTCCGGCGTAAAGTTACCCCTCATATAGCAGGCGCAGGTAATGCAAAGGTATGGGCCAGGGAACGACGCCGTCAAATTTTATGTCGCGTACGCCGTTTACGTAGTACTACGTGAATAGGGCTGTGCGTAGGTTACGTTCACGTCGTAGGCATTGAGCCGTCGTATCTTAGGGAGTATATGCGATGAGATTCTGAGCATGCACGCGCATGCGCCGTTCAATTGGCCATTCATTTGCATGGGGTCACGCTTAATTTAAATAGATCACGCCCACCTCCTTCCTACTCTGAATTAGGCAGGCTTACGCTGGCCAATTTACCCTACGCCGCCGCAACTTACGGAGCAAGTGCTTTGTGAATACTGTACTTGCCTCTCTCGGCGTAGCATATATGAGATGCGCTACGCCGGCATAAATATACGCCGCTCTACGTGAATCCGGGCCCATGGGTCCACAACAATTACAAACATATATACAATCTTTAACAAAAATAGGTAAACTAGACAGACCACTAACAGAATTTGAATTTGCCCATGTCCTGTTCACAATATATAAAAATACCTCCTTCCAAAAATTATAGAGCAAGAGTTAACATACTTAACAAGGTGGGAACAAGAACTAGGGATGACTATACCTAGATCAGACTGGGGAAAATCCTTCCAACTGACACATAAATTATCTTTATCAACCAGACATCAGGAAAGGAACTATAACATTTTAGCAGGATGGTATAGATCCCCCGTTGATATGAATAAAATTAATAAGGAAAATTAAGAAGGACAACTCATAGTAGGGGGAGACTTGAATATCCCACTGATGCCAACAGAGGATACCTCATCTGGGACATCCTCCACTTCCAGGGATATACGCAAGCGAATTGGTACAACGCTCTACTCGGCACACTTGGTAGACGCCTGGTGCCTGACTACACATTCTACTGTAAACCACACCAGACGTATACTCGTATCGATTACTTTCTAATAGGGCTGTTACTGATCAAAATGTTTGTGTTTGATTAATCGTTTTATTTTTTAATCGATTAATCGTCTAATTTGGATTAATTATAACCCACATACAGATCCAACTACTTTGCAGCTACCAACAACTGGAAAAATGGATAGCAGGATACAAAAACACACAAAGGCAGCGCTCGATGGGAATAGCATTAAAACTTTTATAGTCTTCAAGTAGGTAACAAAATAAATATTGCACTGGAGATAAAATCGATGTAGCTACATAAACTGTAAAAATAGTGCGAGTAATACCAAACGGTACCAAAAGCAGTCATAAAAACATGTAGCCAAGTATGATTCTGGTATAAAAATGTGTACAAGGATACCACTGCTGAATCCAGATGGGGAGAGGTTAACATCAGTCCGTCGGCATGTAGATGTCCCATGAAGGGAACTATCACAACTCCCAGTGGATGGTTGTAGAATCCCTGGTTGATAGAGGGAAGTGTAACAGCCCTTGTGTGTGGCAGATAGTGAGGTCCCGTACAGCGCGTACAGTTATAGCTCGAAATTGGAGAAAGACGATAGATCCTTCAATTGGGGAATGGGTGTGTGAGATGGGTGAGATGCAGTCCCTGGAGCTGATGATGAAGACAGAAGCAGGTCTTATAGAACAAAGTTTAAAGACATAGCAACAATTAAAGGAGTTCAGAACCTCTGCAATATTAGTGGATTATATTTAGTAATATATGGTATAGTAATGTCTTTTTTTTTTTTGGGGGGGGGGGGGGTATTTTTCTTTGGAAATGGCTATGTTAGGGTTATTTGGATTCATGTATGGTAGTCTGTATGAGTCTTGACAACTATTTTGGGATCATGGATAGATATATATATAGATCAATAAATTATAGAGCATATAGTCAACACAAAGCAATAAGGATTGGTAAAGTTTATATTTGATATTATCGGATACCCAAAACTGTTTCCTTTTTATGTTATGTATATTAATGTAAAACGGAAATCTTATAAAATAAAGATATTAAACAAATGCGCTTATGGAAGAATGGTCAAACATTCCCATAGACACACTCCTAAACCTTGTGGACAGCCTTCCCAGGAGAGTTAAGGGTTTTATAGCTGCAAAGGGTGGGCCAACTCAATATTGAACCCTACAGACTTAGACGTCATTAAAGTTCATGTGCCCCAAAGGCAGGTGTCCCAATACTTTTGGTAATATAGTGTATCTATCTATCTACTCTGGGCCACCGATGGAGAGGGGATAGAGCCGGTACTCCTGTTCCGGGTCTTGAACTCAGTAGTTCAACAGGCAGGCCAAAAGCAGAGAGGGCACTCTTTATTATATGGCTCGGGCAGAGTACTCCCCATAGGCGATAGCTCTCTGCAAGTAAGATAAAGGGGGCTTGGAGCAGAGAAGCGACTCTTTTTTTTTTTTTTGGGGGCACAAGCAGGGTAATCTGAGATGCTACAGCTCCCAACAGTAAAGTGAAAGTTACAGCCTGTGCGGGGCTGGTCCAGGCAAAAACATATAATTTCACAGCCTAAGGCTCCATTCACACCTAGGCGTTTTGTCGCCCTACGCCCGACGCTGTAGCAGCCTGAAATACGCTGGAGGGGCGAATTTACATGATTCACATCTGTACGCCGAACGCCGAAACGCCGTACGCCTGAAGTTTAAAACAAGTCCTGGACCCTTTTTTTCAGGCGTCTTTGGCGTTCGGGCATAGCCGACAATGCTAAAATCACCCCTCCAGCGAAAAACAAGGAGCAGCTTGTCGCCGCAAATCGCGGGTGTCATGGACCATGAAATACTGAAATCCTAATTCATGTATTACAGAAGATGTAATTCTCTCCCTGCTAATCTTAATGCCTGTGTGCCTCTAGACCTGGATAATTGGACAATGACCCTTCAATGGCATACCGGAGTCGGGCTTGTGAGATACATTTTATTGTCCAGTGTGTAGAGGTGTTAATTGTTATTCTAAACCCCAGCCAGGTCAACAGACTCATAAGTGATACTTATTGTCCATTGTGTGATAACCCTATTTAAAGCCTTTCTATTATAAGGTGTAAATTACTTCTGCCCTGTCTCAATTCTCCAGACGGCTCCATTGTGCTGTGGCTGGCTATTGTGCACATTGATTGACCCCCTGGGGTATTTGTCTGAACACAGATATTCAGGCTTCTGGCCACACCTATTCAAGCTTTGGGACCAATCGCTGCAGAGACATTTTCAAGTCCTCATTTGCATGGTTTTTAGAGGACCAGAGTGAAGACTGAATACTTTACAATGGACCAATAGGAAAGCGGTTGTTGGGGGCGGGATGTTCCAAATCCTGTATAAAGTGTGCTGTGTACTTTCATTAAAGTGTGTCCTGTTAGATCCAGTATTAAGCCATGGCTAATGTGTGGATTATTCGGCGATTCCAGGGATATTCCTAGTCGGGGAATATTGGGGTGATTTCTTTTATGGGAGAAGAAGGGAGAGGATGGCGGAGATATGTTTGACTACCGTCACACTGGATGGCAGCAGCGGGATTTTCCCTTCTACCTTCCTTTACACCAGGATTCCAAGCAGACACTGGGAACAGTGAATGGAAGACTGGTACACCCGGCTTAAAAGAAATACACGGAAAGGACTACTGGAAGTTTGTGGAAGGATTGCTAGCAGCAAAACCGAGCGTGTCATCATAGCAGAATAAATGGAGCTAGACCAGGAGAACTCGGTTGCAGCAAGGCCTGCAGTACAAGAGATGGGGACACCAGTGATTCAGGATGAGGAATCACCAGCTAACAAGCTAATAAGAGAGAAATTAGCATGGTTCGGTCCGAACCCAACGGCGGATGTGGTGCTGAAAGTGATGACCCTGTTAGCGGAGGAGGCTAAACAAATAAGAGACGCAGAGCTACAGTTAAAACTGGCAGCAGTCCAACAAGCAGCCGCACATTCTCCAAACAGTGAGTACAGCACAGCAGACACGAGGAAGATTCCGTTTAGCGCTTTTGAAGCTTTTGATGAGAAAGAACGAGAGCGGCAACATGAGCTGAGAATTGCAGAAATACGACGATCGGTGACAACGCCTAAAGAAGCAGCACCAAATGAAAGACGAGGAGAGGTACAGATACCAGTAACCATGGAAGAGGAATTCAGAAGAAGGTTACAAGAGATGCGGATGCAGCACACAGGACCAGAATCAGAGGAGGTCCTGCTGGGATGGGCGGATGTGATTCGGTGCCAACTCTGGAAGGAAGCGCTAGCTCTGGAGCAGCAACACCAAGGAGAAGTCCTGCCCTACATCTATGCAAGGTACTGGCCGCAGTATGACGTACGACTGCCGTTGTTGGGGGAACAACCGAAGCAGGAGTGGATAGCGGAATTAAGCAGGCTGCTCAGGACAGAGATGCAGCTGGATGAGAGCTACAGAGCCCTTCGGTGGTATGTAGCCCAAGAGTGCCCGTGGTTTGCGGATGACAGCCCCACAGAAGGCTATGACTATGATGGCCTGGGATTGTTGTATTGGAGGATGTCCAGTGATCCCGACTTTGGGGATGATCGGGAGTGGCGCTTAGAGGACATAATGGAGCACAGAGAGAAAAAATTGAATATCTCGGAAGCGCACTGGGCACAGGAAGATTTGGAATTTCTGGCCGCTCGGGAATGGGACCTGGAGATCGCCTACAAACAGCTGCTAGACTCTGCTCAGCACCAGGACCGGGCTCCCTTTGCCTGGGACTATCAGGAAATACCAGTGGACAATACTGAAATCCTGGCTGAAGAATCGTCCATGTGGCAGGGTAACCGTGTGCTTTCCCAACCTGCCCCTGCAGCTATGGACCCGGAGGTTTTATGGCCGATGCAGCAAGTGCCACTGACCTTGATCCGGTTTCTGCATGGGACAATCTTGAATGGAGGAATGTGCCTGTCCAGCAGTATGCCAGTGAATCGTCAATGGAAAATCTGGAGATTGCCATTCCCAAAGCTGAAGTTCTGACCGCAGGGCCGAGCTCTGCTAACCTCTGCTCAGGATCTATAGCATTCTCTGGGTTCCATGGACAGGAGATGGTGAACCCCTATCCCCAGACACCAGTTCCAGAGACAGGGGATGTGATAGACTTCTCTGCTGAGGAAGAACAACCTGATGGGCCCCCAGCAGAAGAGCTGGTATCAGGGCCACACTTCACTGTGCTCTGCCCAGCCCCAAGAGCAGTATTTGTGGAGTTACAAGGAACTTCCCCAGCTGAAGCGCTGGTCACCGGACAGAGGGTTCAAGACCTCTGCCCCACCCCTGTGGCAGTTTTGGAGGCTCAGGGTGATAAGATGGCGATCACTCCCCAGCCACAGATTACAGAATGTATGGACTGTTCAGAGGATGTTATGGATTATGCATCCCCAGCAGAAGTGCTGGCAACAGGGCAGATTGCCAGCCATCTCTGCCCAGCACCGGGACCAACTGTGGAGTTCCAGGGAGCCGGGGCGGTTGGCCCCCCTCCCCAGCAACCAGCTGAGGTGGTAAAGCTCTTACTCCCAGCAGAATCCCCAACAGCATGATGGACTGAGCCCAGCCACCCTGTCATCTCTCCAGCGGCTGAAAGGACTCCAGGGAGAAGGGCTAGTCCAGGCCTCTCCCCAGCGGCAGACGTGTTCCCTGAGAGAGGCAGAGGATGGCGGGGTGAGTAATGCTCGGTTTGGAGCAAGTGATTTGGGGTACTGTATGGATACCGGCCTTGGGGGACTGGAACTACTGACTGAATTCAAAGACAACCCATCTGGTGTCTCCGACTGGGTTAGTCCCCTGCCAAAAGGGGAGATGTGTGACAGGCCTTGCCGGGACAGGGGCTTTTGGAGAGGACTGAATGCGAGCCTCTTGCCGTCCGATTATGGGCCAGGGCCGCAAAGCAGGAAGGCGGATGGGTTATCCTGGCAGACAGTCCTGGAACCTTAAGACTACTTGCCCAACATCCTCGAGTGACCCGTTTGGGTCCCACTGCAGATGTTGAACTATTTCCCAGGGGGAGTAATGTCATGGACCATGAAATACTGAAATCCTAATTCATGTATTACAGAAGATGTAATTCTCTCCCTGCTAATCTTAATGCCTGTGTGCCTCTAGACCTGGATAATTGGACAATGACCCTTCAATGGCATACCGGAGTCGGGCTTGTGAGATACATTTTATTGTCCAGTGTGTAGAGGTGTTAATTGTTATTCTAAACCCCAGCCAGGTCAACAGACTCATAAGTGATACTTATTGTCCATTGTGTGATAACCCTATTTAAAGCCTTTCTATTATAAGGTGTAAATTACTTCTGCCCTGTCTCAATTCTCCAGACGGCTCCATTGTGCTGTGGCTGGCTATTGTGCACATTGATTGACCCCCTGGGGTATTTGTCTGAACACAGATATTCAGGCTTCTGGCCACACCTATTCAAGCTTTGGGACCAATCGCTGCAGAGACATTTTCAAGTCCTCATTTGCATGGTTTTTAGAGGACCAGAGTGAAGACTGAATACTTTACAATGGACCAATAGGAAAGCGGTTGTTGGGGGCGGGATGTTCCAAATCCTGTATAAAGTGTGCTGTGTACTTTCATTAAAGTGTGTCCTGTTAGATCCAGTATTAAGCCATGGCTAATGTGTGGATTATTCGGCGATTCCAGGGATATTCCTAGTCGGGGAATATTGGGGTGATTTCTTTTATGGGAGAAGAAGGGAGAGGATGGCGGAGATATGTTTGACTACCGTCACAGTCGCCACAATACGCTGCATACCGCCTACGCCTAGGTGTGAATGGAGCCTAAGGTGGTAGGAGTTAGCAGTCACAGTGCAGGGTACAGTTGCAGAGGAGGTGTCTGGTAAAGTGACTTGTAACGGTGACTGCCACCCATCATTCTTTCTTGCTGGCAGAAGCAGCTGGAAAAACAGCTAGCCATGACACCATGGATAAGGCCTAACGTACACTTGCAAATAAGGTTTACAGCACTCCAGATGTTTTGGAACTACATTTCCCATGATGCGTATGCACTCTGCAGTGTAGTTGAGCATCATGGGAAATGTAGTTCCAAAACATCGGGGGTGCCAAGGTTCACCTTCACTGGCCTAGGGCATCATTAACATTGCGCCGCAGCAGGATCCATCCTCAACCCCTCATGTCAGGCCAGGAATACTAATATGCTTTCTTATTTTACAGCAAAAACATGAATTATTTGCTAGATTATGCAAGAAAGACAAACAACACCATCACTATTAGCTGCAAATCAACCAACCTGTGCTGCCTTCGCAATGTATATTACATGCTTGGCACTCGGCAGTGTCTGTTTCTTTAACCACTTAAGGACCGCCTACTGCACATTTACGTCGGCAGAATGGCACGGCTGGGCACATCAACGTATATATACGTTGATTTTAGTACCCAGCCGTGGGTCACGGGCGCGCGCCCGCGACCCGGTCCGAAGCTCCGGGACCGGGACCGCGGGATTCGCGGACCCGATCGCCGCTGGAGTGCGGCGATCCGTCCCTGGAGCGGAAGAACGGGGAGAGCCGTGTGTACACACGGCTTCCCCGTGCTTCTCTGTGGCCGCAGCATCGATCGCGTCATCCCTGTAATAGGGGGACGCGATCGATGACGTCACACCTACAGCCACACCCCCCTACAGTTGTAAACAAACACATTAGGTCACACATCCCCTACAGCGCCACCTGTGGTTAACTCCCAAACTGCAGCTGTCATTTCCACAGTAAACAATGCAATTTAAATGCATTTTTTGCTGTGAAAATTACAATTGTCCCAAAAATGTGTCAAAATTGTCCGAAGTGTCCGCCATATTGTCGCAGTCACGAAAAAAATTGCTGATCGCCGCTATTAGTAGTAAAAAAAAAATAATTAATAAAAATGCAATAAAACTATCCCTTATTTTGTAAACGCTATAAATTTTGCGAAAACCGACCGATAAACGCTTATTGCGATTTTTTTTACCAAAAATAGGTAGAAGAATACGTATCGGCCTAAACTGAGGAAAAAAAATGTTTTTTTAAATATTTTTGGGGGATATTTATTATAGCAAAAAGTAAAAAATATTGCATTTTTTTTAAAATTGACGCTCTATTTTTGTTAATAGCGCAAAAAATAAAAACCGCAGAGGTGATCAAATACCACCAAAAGAAAGCTCTATTTGTGGGAAAAAAAGGACGCCAAATTTGTTTGGGAGCCACGTCGCACGACCGTGCAATTGTCACTTAAAACGAAGCAGTGCCGAATCGCAAAAAGGGGCAAGGTCCTTTACCTGCATTTTGGTCCGGGTCTTAAGTGGTTAAGACCCTCCATGTTCTTGAAGCCTAGAGGCGGGTCTTCTCTGTAATACCTAGAGCATGCTGGCACATATCCTGTTCATCCCAGGTCTAGCTACTGAAGTGAGCAAATTCTCAGGACTTTTTAAAAGCTATTACAGATTGCAAATCTGACGAACACCAAAGCCTGTGAGTAAAGGGGTTTTGCTAGTTCAGCTTGTGTAGAGGGATGCTAGACATAGCAGATAGATAATGTGTGTTTCAGTCTGTAAACCTGTATGTGTTTTTTTTTCAAATGATTTATTAACTTTATATATAAAAAGACAAGGGTGATCCAAAGCATCTAAATAATACAGCATAGAGGAGTAGACAAAGACGTACCAAATACATTCTTGATAAATTTGAAATCATAGAACGGGTTTATTAATTGTTTAACTCAGCGTCCATTGTATTTTGGGAGAAAATACGGGTAAAGCCTGCCACAAACTCTGCAATTATACAGTGCATACCTTGGCACTGGGATTTTTTTTTTCTTTGCCACTTTATTTTTTTTTAGCCATGACCAATTTCAAGGAATGTAAACCTATAACTCAAGTTATGCCACATACACACGATCAGTCAATCCGATGAGAACAGTCTGATGGACCGTTTTCATCAGACCAAACCGATTGTATGTGGGCCCCATCGGTTATTTATCCATCGGTTAAAAAATGTGAAACTTGTTTTACAATTAACCGATAGATACCTAACCGATAAAAAAAAACGATCGTTTGTAGGCATGTCCATCGGTTAAAAATCCGCACATGCTCAGAATCAAGTCGACGCATGCTTGGAAGCATTGAACTTCATTTTTTCAGCACGTCGTTGTGTTTTACGTCACCGCGTCCTGACACGATCGTTTTTTTAACTGATGGTGTGTAGGCACGACTGACCATCAGTCAGCTGCATCGGTTAACTGATGGAAAAATCCATCAGACCATTCTCATCGGATTGACCGATCGTGTGTACAGGGCATAAGTGTTAGGATTAGGTACACAAGCTAGTAGTGGAATTCACTAATATGTGTGTGAAGGTTCCTTTACATATGTCAAACATGACACATTTACTGGTATAATTACTATAATGCCAAGTGCTTCATTTTTATTTGATGGTAATAACCATTGTGGTGTACAGGAGGCTTAGCTGAGCCCAGTTGCAATGTTTTTAGGAGCAAATCTGAGAAGGATGAAGCCAAGTCACAGTTTTGGCTCATCATAAGCCCTTCCAGTTCCAGCAACAAAGATAAAAATGCTCCACCGTCAGAAATTTCAGAAATGTTTTTAAGACTAGGTTGAAATTAAAGGTTAGTTTTTTATTTTCTAAATAGGTTCCTTTAAGCTAAGTGCATTGTTGGTTCACTTACCTTTTCCTTTGATTTCCCTTCTAAGGGCCAGATTCAGAAAGACTTACGCTGGAGTATATCGATATGCGCCGCCTAAGTGAAAAGATGCGCCGTAGTATCTCTGCGCCGTACCCACAAAACTAGATACGCCTGAAAACGGGCTTCCTCCGACCGACTTAACTTTCCTACGCCAGCGTATCGTATGCGCATATTTTCGCTTGGCGCATCTGCCGCGCCTATTGATTTCCCATTCAAATATACAAATGAGGGAGATATGCCGATTCGCAAACGGATTAGCACCAGACGCTGGCTACGTGCGCCGCGCGTACGTCGTACGTCCGGCGCAAAGTTATTCCTACAAATAGCTGCTTTATCTTTACTCCTGACGGCCTCAGGTCAGCAGGAGAGCAGCTACAGCAGCAGCGTTACCGACGAGCAACCACATTTGCAGGACAACACCTCTGTGTGCCAACATGCCAGGGGCAGTCGCGGTCCTAGCACTAGTACTGGGTCCCCCGGTACAGAGGAGGCGGGCACGTGAGAGGATATACCGAACGCGCATGAGCCTCTTTGGCATGGGTGATGAGGAGGTGTATCGCATCTTCAGATTCAGCCCTGATGCCATCCTGGAAATCACCACAACCCTGCAGGATGACATCACCAGCCCAACACACCGCTCACAAACAGTGCAGCCACTGGTGAAGGTCCTGGCAACACTTCATTTCCTTGCCAGTGGATCGTTTCAGCGTACAAGTGGAGTGGTGGCTGGGATGTCACAATCAACCATGAGCAGATGTGTGCACCAGGTTATCCCTGCAATTCTCAGATGCATGTCCCACCACATCATCAGACCCACCACTGAGGACCTGCGGCAGAAGGCAATGACAGATTTCTACAGCATTGCCGGATTCGCATCTGCGGCCGCATTTATACGCACGACGAAAGACGATGCGTCAACGTTTCCCAGGAAGTGGTGCCGACGGAAGTTGTGAGCATGCGCACAGGGAAGCGAGTAGAGCCCGACGACACTGCGCATGCTCCGTACGTAAGTCTCTGCGCTGGGCTCCGCCCATCATTTACATATGGTCACACCCACTTCCACTTACGTCGGGTTGCGCCTTCGCGTTTACGTTACGCCGGGCGCAAAGTAAGGAGCAAGTGCTTGGTGAATACTGTACTTGACTCACTAGTTCGCCCCGGCATAACGTATATGCGCTGCGCTACGCCGGAAGAAATATGCGCCCATCTACCTGAATCTGGCCCTAAATGTTTTTTTCTGTGTCTGAATTTCTCACTTCCTGTTCCTCCTCAGCTTGCTCCCATCATCCGAGCCGTTCTGGCTGGAGGTTTGTAAGCCAGAACAGCTTACTGGGGAGGAACAGGAAGTGAGAAATTCAGATAAAGAAAACAAAGAAAGAAAACATTTAGAAGGGAAATCGAAGGAATAGGTAAGTGAACCAACAATGCACTAGCTTAAAGGACCCTATTTAGAAAATAAAAAACAAACCTTTACAACCCTTTTAAGGGTTACTAAATCTCAATTAACTAGGTGACACTGAGACTGGTTTGAAATAGAAGTCAAGGAAATATGAAACTCAATAATCAATTCTAGAATTACATAGGGGGTGATCTATTACTGACCCTCTTAGGCCTTGTACACACGGCTGAATATATCCGCTGTGAACGGTCCCCGGACCGTTTACAGCGTATATTTACGCCGGGGTGTTTTGATCCGATGGCTGTACACACCATCGGATCAAATTCCCCGCCAGCGGACAGCGCGGTGACGCGGCGGTGACGTTGACGCCGCCACGTCACCGCACCAGGAAGTAAACACTTCCGCGCGCATGCGTCGGATCCATTCACAGGATACGACGCATGTGCGGCAAGATATGTCCGCTGGTTTGCCGTACTAACCAGCGGACATATCTGACGGCCAGCTATCCGGCGGAATTATTTCAAAGCATGCTTTGAAATTTTTCCGCCGGATAAATCCGGCAAAAAGCGTCCGTTTGCCCCTACAGACGAGGGGATTTTTCGGCTGAAATGGTCCGTCGGACCATGTTCAGCGGAAATATCCCCTCGTGTGTACAAGGCCTCAGGGTTCCCTTTTTTGGGGAGAGGGCAGATATTGTAAAAAAGCATGGTACCCTGTACCCTCCTGGGAGACTTACATCACATCTTCCAGTAGACTTCAGGACCAGGGACACAGAGAGGTCGGTGGGTGAGCCTGGTGCCTCATCGAGGCCTGGCTACCTAAACCCGGAAGAAACAGCCAACTGAAGAGGACCAAGATGGAGGCGAGATGGAGAACCAAGATGGAGGAGGTCCCGCGACCTGGGCTATGTCACCTGAATAGCGGATCGCAGCAGGACAGCGCTGATTTTTCTCTGCAGGTAAGTATGTATTTTGAAGATAACTTTGCAATACAGATAAGAGGAGGGGGGTCGGAGGAAAGGTAAGTACCACTTTAAGAACCTGAACAGTTCCCTTTAGGACTGAAGCTAGGGCAAAATGGCTTCCATGTGGTTGTGGACAATATCAGCCAATGAACCAATGAAATAAACTGTGTCTTGTGAAAGACTCTGTCTGTACCAAACGTTTTACACTCACATCGATTCTTCCTCCCAGCACACGGCCAGCAGCATTTTTGGTGTGCTGTCACTACAGCTCCTCTGACAAGCGTATGCTTTTACTAGTAATGGCGGCGATCTGCGATTTTTGTCAGGACTGCAATATTGCGGCGGACACGTCGGACACTTTTGACACATTTTTGGGACCATTCACATTTATACAGCGAACAATGATATAAATATGCACTGGATTACTGTATAAATGTGACTGGCAGGGAAGGGGTTAACACTAGGGGACGAGGAAGGGGTTAATGTATTCCCTAATTAGTGATTATTACTGTGGGGGGAGGGGGTGACTGGGGGAGGTGACCGATTGTTGTCCCTATGTACAAAGGACACACCATCAGTCTCTGTTTTATTACTTTGTTGAAGCACCTTTTGATTTTATTACAGCACTCAGTCTTTTTAGGTATGACAGATCTTGACTTGGCAATATTTGCCCGCTCTTCTTTGCAAAAACACTCCAAATCTGTCAGATTGAGAGGATATCTCCTGTGCACAGCCCTCTTCAAATCACACCATAGATTTTCGATGGGATTGAGGTCTGGGCCCTTCCAAAACATTAATCTTCTTCTGGTGAAGCCATTCCTTTGTTGATTTATACTTTGGGTCATTGTCACGCTGAAAGATAATGTTCCTGTTCATGTTCAGCTTTCTAGCAGAAGCCTGAAGGTTTTGTGCCAATATTGAGAAACAATGAAGGGAGAGGGGAATGGATACAAAGGGGACTTTTGTGCCAATATTGACTGGTATTTTGAACTGTTCATAATTCCCTCTACCTTGACTAAGGCCCCTGTTCCAGCTGAAGAAAAATAGCCCCAAATCATAATGTTACCACCACCATGCTTCACGGTGGGTATGATGTTCTTTTGGGGATGTGCAGTGTTGTTTTTGAGCCAAACTTATCTTTTGGAATTAGGGCCAAAAAGCTCAACCTTGGTTTCTTCAGACCATAACACATTTCCCACATGCTTTTGGGAGATTTCAGATGTGTTTTTGCAATATGTAGCCGGGCTTGGATGTTAGCCCAGACATATGAAGAATATGAAAGATTGTTGTCACATGTACCACACAGCCAGTATTTGGCAGATATTCCTGCAGCTCCTTTAATGTTGCTGTAGGCCTCTTGGCAGCCTCCCTGACCAGTTTTTTTCTCGTATTTTCATCAATTTTGGAGGGGCGTCCAGTTCTTGGAAATGTCACTGTTGTGCCATATTTTGTCTACTTGATGATGACTGTCCTCACGGTCTTCGGTACGGCACGCTATTTTGGGTGTTTCCATTATGAAAGCATGCCATAAAAGCGAACTGGGTCCTGCTTCAGATGTGGGGCCATAGAAAATGGGCGGACCTACAAATACATCTCACTGATTGGTGGACGTGCTAGGCTTTTTTTCTTAACCTTGTATGGTCCCGGATGGTCCGATTTGCAGTGGAAATGCTCAGCAGAATAGACCGGACCATTCTAACCCGTTCCATTCTAAACGACCCGAACCGATCCAATCAGTGGAAACGAGGCACATGATGTATCTAATGCCTTGGAAATTCTTTTGTATCCTTCTCCTGACTGATGCCTTTTAACAATGAGATTCCTCTGATGCTTAAGGAGCTCCCTGTGGACCATGGCTTTTGCTGTAGGATGCGACTACGGTAAGAAAATGTCAGGAAAGACCTACTAGAACAGTTGAACTTTATTTGGGGTTAATCAGAGGCACTTTAAATGATGATAGGTGTGTACTGACTCCTACTTAACATGAGTTTGAATGTGATTGCTTAATTCTGAACACGGCTACATCCCCAGTTATAAGAGGGTGTGCACACTTATGCAACCACAATATTTTTTATTTTTACTTCTCCCTCCTAAAAGATTGTAGTTTGTTTTTTAATTGAGTTGTGCAGTTTATAGGTCACATTAAAGGTGGAAAAAGTTCGTAAATTATTTATCTTTGTCTAATTTTTTTACATCAGAGAAACCTGACATTTTACTAAGGGTGTGTAGACTTTTTATATTCACTGTTTGTCGCCAGCGTGCCAAAAAGCTTGTTTCTAAGTGATCTTTATTCTTGTATGATCACATAGAAAATAAATGTTTTGGTACCAGGCAGGGAAAATGTTGCTTTCCTATGTGATCATACAAGAATAAAGAGCTTTACTCTTTGAAACAGCCCTGCCAGTATTTTAGTGACATATTTCATCCCTGCATCTCCAGGAAACGTTGGGCACTGCTGTGTCACCAGTGACTTCTGGGCTCTCCCCCTTGACTCCAATGACCCCTGGGCACTACTGTGTCTCCGATGACCATACCTCCCAACATTGTGAGATGGGAATGAGGGACACCTACTAGCAAACGTATGTAGGCATAGGACACGCCCCCGCCACACCCCCTAAAGGAGAATAATCCACAAAAAAGGTTAATTAAATACCAATCCTATTCCTTAAAAAATCGTTTTTAAAATTTACAAATGTAGCAATATAGGGCCAGATTCAGGTAGATGGGCGCTTCTTTACTTGGGAGTAACGTTTCTCGTTTACGTTACTCCGCCGTAACTTTAGGAGCAAGTACTCTTATTCACAAAGCACTTGCTCCTAAAGTTGCGGCGGCGTAGCGAAAATGAGCCGGCGGAATTCAAATTGGGCGGGTAGGGGGCGTGTATTATGTTAACTGTGCGCGATCCCGCGGCGAACGTACTGCGCATGCGTCGACTGTCAGTGCGCATGCTCCAAATTCTTTCAGGGAACGTCATTGACGTCAATCCCCATTCACGGACGTTTTACGCAAACAACTCGAATTTTATATATTGCGACGTGATGACGACGGCCATACTTAACATAGGATACTCCACTAGGGGCTGCTTTATCTTTGCGCCGCGTATCTCTTACGGAAATGTCGGAAAGTCACTGCGTCGCGCCCGAATACGATCGTGAATTTCCGATTCCCGCGATTAACATATCTCAGCGGGAACGCCCCACGCGCCATTTTTAAAATTGAAGTTTACGGAAATGTCGTAAAGTAACTCCAACCCGGCGTTTCAGTTTTCTCACTGAAAACAGAAACACCGGCAAAGTGAGAGTAGGCTGGAGTATCACGATACCCAGAGAACTCTACGATCATAGTATTTGGTGAATGGTTTCCTGGGAAACATTCCCGCTGCACATAAACCCCCTTTTGCCCAGGCGAAATTTCAGCTTCCAGCATGCGTCTCGATTTGTGCACGTGGCTCCCAAACAAAAAACGTCCTTTTTTCCCCACAAATAGAGCTTTATTTTGGTGGTATTTGAACCTCGCCGGTTTTTATTTTTAGCCTATAAAAAATACGACAATTTAAAAAATATATATATTTTTTTTACGTTTCTATAATAAATATCCCATTTTTAAATTTTTTTTTCTCATTAAGGCCGAAGTATTTTTCGACGTATTTTTGTATAAAAAAAAATCACAATACGACTGGTTTGCGCAAAAGTTATAGCGCCTACAAAATGGGGAACAGAATTATGATTTTTTTTATGATTTTTTTTTTTACTAGTAATGGCCGCTCGATTTTTACTGGGACTGCGAATTGCGGCGGACATATCGGAACTTTTGACCAAATTTGGGACATTTACATTTATACAGCGATCGGTGTTAAAAATGCACTAATTATGTTAAATTGACTGCAGGGAAGGGGTTAACACTAGGGTGTGAGGAAGGGGTTAAATGTGTATCCTGGGTGTGTTCTAACTGTGTGGGAGGAGGGGACTGACTGGGGGAGGTGACGATGCTGGTCCCTATGTACAAGAGACAAATCGGTCCCCTCTCCTCTGACAGACGTGGAGCTCTGTGTTTACACACAGAGCTCCACGTCCCTGCTGTCAGCTGCTCGTGTTCCCGCCGATCGCACACACCCGACGGACATCGCGACCGCCAGGTACATGCATCGGGATCCTCAGCGATGCGGCGGGACAGTGTTTACCCGCGGCGCGCCACCCAGTGGCGCGCGCGGGTAATGCACTTCAAATCACGTCCAAAGACGTCTAGTTGGCGCCTCAGGTCCGCGCTGTTCACGTATTTTGTCAATAGCGCGGGTCTGAAGTGGTTAAAAGATAAAAAGTGCATTTTATATATAACTATATAAATCAGACCAAAATGAGGGACAAATGAGGAGGAAAGAGGAACAGAGGGACATTGGTCCAAATCAGGTTAGGAGCTATGCCAATGACCCCTGGGTACTCCTAAGTCTCTAGTGACCCCTGGGCACTCCTGTGTCTCCAATGACCCCTGGGCACCTCTAGGTCTCCAGTGAATCCGGGGCACTCCTGTATCTCCAATGACCCCTGGGGACTCCTGTATTTCCAATGACCCCTGTATGCTCCTGTGTCTCCGTGGCTCTGTGTGATCCTATGTCTCCGATGACTCTGTGCCCTTTTGTGTTTACAGTAACCATATGGGCACTCCTGAGTCTCCAGTGACCCCTGTGTGCTGATGTATCTCCAGTGACCCCCGGGCACTCCTATGTATCTAGTGACCCCTGTGCCCTCTTGTGTCTCTAGTGACCACATGGACACTCCTGTGTATCTAGTGACCCCTGTGCCCTCTTGTGTCTCTAGTGACCACATGGACACTCCTGTGTCTCTAGTCACCCATGTGCGTTCCTGTGTCTCCAGTGATCCTTATGTGCTCCTGCGTCCCCAGTGACCCCTGTATGTCTTGGTCCCACCCTCCGGGGGCCGCATCATTGCATTTGATTGAAAGCAGCGGGAGCCAATGGCTGCGCTGCTATCAATCTATCCAATCAACGCAGAGAAGCAGTGGAGAAGAGGACGCCGGGGGAAGTGCACAGCAGGTGAATGGGCTCAGGTGAGTAAACGGGGGGGGGCCTTCATTGCCAGGTGTTTTTTCGCCTCTAATCCCGTACACACGATCTGGCTTTTGCCCGGCCAAACTCACATCGTAATTCCGACGGAATTCCATTGGAGTAAAAGAGAACATGTTCTCTATCTAAACTCCAAGGAAATTCCTCGGAATGTCCAATGGAAAAACTCGAAATTCCGATCATGTGTACGGGGCATAAAACTACAGCTTCAGAAGGCAAAATGGTTAAAGCGGAGTTCCACCCAAAAGTGTAACTTCATTCCTGAACCCTCAGGAATGCTGTTTAGCCTGCCTGTCTACCAATAGGCAAAAGAATAAAAAGTACATACTGGAAGGGTGAAAAGGTGAGTGATAGCATGAAAAGCTGCATTCTGCAAGTAGTAAAACATTAACCTTTTAATAATCAATATGAAGAGGGCATTAGATAAATCAATCCACATCCTTTAAATCATAGTTACATTACACATGCATAACATAAATAAGTATACATTGGTCTTTTCTCCCCAAACTTTTTTTTTTTTAAACTCAAGTCAAAATGAAATACTGAAAATATCACTGTTTATGTTTTCAGATATTTCGGGAGCAAATTAACATTAATTGTATTGCCTGTACAGAATTAAACTAAAATGTGACTGGACAAAGTAATACAGGGTACATGTATGGAATGGTTTTCAATGTCAGCTTAAAGTGGACCTGTCACACATTAATATTAACAAAAATGTCAAAGCTGCTGAAGGTAAGACACCGAAAAGTGCCTTTGATACATCCCAAATCTTGCTTCACCCAACCCTCAGACATAGGGCTTCACGTCAACTCCATATTAACCATTCTACAATTCCATTGCAGGGTCTAAGCTGCCAATATAGGGCCAGATTCAGTAAGAAGTTACACGGCGTATCTCGAGATACGCTGCGTAACTTCTTAGATGCGCCGGTGTATCTTTTTTATGTATTCAGAAAACAAGATACGCCGGTATTGAGCTAAGATACGAGTGGCGCAAGTCTCTTACGCCGTCGTATCTTAGTTGCATATTTACGCTGGCCGTATATTAGCTAGATACGCCGATTCACGAACGTACGCCCGGCTGTCGCAGTACTGATACGCCGTTTACATAAGGCGATTTCAGGCGTAAGGATATTCCAACAAAAAGATGGCGCAGTATGGACGTCAGGACCGCGTCGAAATTTATAAATTTTAAGTTGTTTGCGTAAGCCGATTCAGAATGGGGCTGGGCGTAAGTTACGTTCACGTCGTTTTCATTGACTATTTGCGACGTGATTTGGAGCATGTGCACTGGGATACGTCCACGGCCGGCGCAGTTCGTTTGGCAAGTCATTCATGTGGGGTCACCGTTAATTTAAATTGCACGCGGATACACCGGCCCATTTACGCTACCTCGACGCAACTTACGGAGCAAGTGCTTTGTGAATACAGCACTTGCCTGTAAAAGTTGCGGAGGCGTAACGTAAATAGGATACGTTACACCCGCACAAAGATACACGCTCCTACGTGAATCTAGCCCATAGGCTTTAGCATCACATTATTGTTTAATAGGGTTAGACCCTCGGGCGGTGCTTAACAGCTTCTTTTAAGTTAACCCCCAGGATCACAGGACTCTTTAGGTGCAGGCTGATATTTGGCGCCTGCTTTCAGTATCAATAGATTGTAAGTTTGGTTCATGTGACGGGTGCACTTTTGAATATCAACCCAACCAAATAGTGGCTGGTGTAAAGGAGATCTAAATCCTGAGAAATATGTAGGCTACCTTTTTGTTTTGAATGTTCTCATTTATTCAGGTCATAGTATAACCCATAATAGTTAAAGTGGTTGTAAAGGTTCATGTTTTTTCACCTTAAAGTGCAGGTTCACCCTCCAAACAAATTTCAGGCATGCCATGGAGCCCACCCACCCGACAGGCAGTATGCCAGTGTTTTTTTTTTCTATACATACCTTTTTACGGGCTCTCGTCCCCTCCGGCGATCCTGCGTGACTGGGCGTTTCCAATTGTCCCGGTGCTTTTAATCAAATGCAATGACGCGGCCCCTGGAGGGTGGGACCAAGACATACACTCTGTGTCTTTAGATGCAGAGTGTATGAGACGGGAGCGTGCCTGCAAGCTAACCCCCTTTGGGAGAGATCTTCCTGAGGAGGTTAGCTATTGCGGGGAGGACCTGAGACAGCCACCGGGGGAACCCAGAAGATGAGTATCGGGGCCACTTTGTGCAAAACGAACTGCACAGTGGAGGTAAGTATGGTATGTTTATTATTTAAAAAATGCCCAGCTTTTATATCCACACACATAATACAGACGACACCTTTATCCAGGCACCATGGAATGTACCAAGCCAGATGTTGATTGTCAAAGAACAGAGTGGGAGGTGTGGACATTGTAGTACCACCCTGATCTAGTAGCATACAGTAATCCCATGCTTTGGTGTCAAGAAGTCTGCATGGGTGTTATTCCTTAGATTTTCATGGCTGAAGGTACTGTAAACTAGAGGGAACTACATGGTTGCTCCACAACTTCAATATCTACCATCTTGTTCTTTGAAAAGTAACATCTGAATTGACACATTCCACAATGATTGGTGATACGGTGTCTGTGCTCCCTGCTGGATATATAGTATATGCTGGGGTATCATTTGAATAAGTGGCTTGGAGAAGCTAATTTTTTTTTACAAAGTTCCAGAACAAGTCCAATTGCAATTACTAGCTGTAGACCATCACTGCTGATCTCCTTCTACAAACACTAGCTATCTGTACTTCTGTGGCTACAGGTGTCCAGTGGAATGCTTTCTTCCATCCACTACAGAACTAATATGGACTGTGCCAGCCTTCAGCTGCTCTACTGTTATGCCAACCAATGGGTACTGTCTACATAATCCTAAGGAAGACCCAGAAATGTTGCACCGACTCCCTCTAAAATTCACCATACACATTACACTTTCTGCACAATTTTCGTAGGTTTACCAAAATGCAGGACCCACCAAAACAATCTATTTATTTTACATCCAATCAAGTAGACCTTTGCACTATAGAACTGTATGTATATCTAAAGTATACTGAACAACTAGACTGTGTAGCTAAGGCTGCATTCACACCTGAGCGTAGACGGGAGACGGCGTATTGCAGCGACATGGATTCGGCGTTTTGTCCCCGCGATTTGCGGCGACAAGTCGCTTCTTGTTTTTCGCTGGAGGGGTGATTTTAACATTGTCAGCTATGCCCAAACGCCTAATACGCCTGAAAAAAAGGGTCCGGGACTTGTTTCAAGCTTCAGGCGTACGGCGTTTCAGCTTTCGGCGTAGAGATGTGAACCATCTCCATAGCCGACAATGTTAATTCGCCCCTCCAGCGTATTTCAGGCTGCTACAGCGTCGGGCGACAAAACGCCTAGATGTGAATGCAGCGTTAAAGAGAACCTGTGCTTTGACCATGTACCACCCCCCTTCACTGGCTACCTGCTCTGTCCGAGCCCTCGTTTCATTTCTGTTGTTGAGCAGGGCTTCTAGGGATTGGGAAAAGGCAGAAAAGGTGAGTATTGAGTTGGCAAAGTGACAGTAAAGGAAATTTTTACTTAGTTAATATTAAAGTGGGGGTTCCACCCATTTGTTTGCATGTTTGTCTGTGCTGCATGCCCTAATCTCATAATGTTCAGAATGGACAATTTTTATTTATTTTGTTGCTTGTAAATACCTTTATTTTGTAGTCCTTCATTACTTCCTCCTCCTTATTAGCCTAGGGTCTAGGCTATTAAGTCACAAGGCTATTTGCAAGGGTTTCTGGGATAGGCATTGTGTTTCCCAGTAGTCCTTGCAAACCTGACTGAAACCTATTACATTGCTTGTGCAGCACTGAGCATGTGCGAGATATGCAAAGCTGAAATCCAGGAAGTCATACAGTCTGGCTTCATGATGCCCACACTTAAGATGGCCACGGTCTATTTCTAGATTATAAACTAATCTAAATGCTGTAACAACCTAACAAAACGGACCTTAGTTTACAGACTAACTTTACTAGAATACATTAAGCTTGTGTATTACAGGGGTATTTATATTTAAAAAGTGAAATTGTGGGTGGAACTCCCATTTAAGCAAATCAACTTGGCCAGTTGTTGAAGTGAATGGTGCTTGGTGCCTGAGTGACTTATGGCAAGCTCCGATCAGAAAGGGGGGCGTACTTAGTCCTATGCAGATATTGACTTTAATGGGATTTTGTAGGGTTTAACAAATGGATAATGAAGCATGGCCCTCTGTCAGTGTACGAACAGATGCCTTGTGGTATCAGCATTTTAGTAGTTGTGTCAATTTGCTGAGTACACTTTCACTTACAAAAGTTAATCCGAAGGATCTACAGAATATTTGGTTCCATGATGGACAACAACCATCTTACTGTATGTCTGGCCATACGGCTAGTTTCTCTTTTTTGTTCTTTCAGGCCTGGTCAGACAACTGGGAGGTGGACCACCCATTACCTTTTTAAATCTCTTACAGAATCCAAGGGTGACAGTTCCATGGTTCTGGCCTGCGGTGACCGTAAGCACCACTGTAATCACAAGTGTGCCAAGTTGGGAACTCTACTCCTAGAGCTACAACAAGGTGTAAGGAAACTAAAAGACAGTGAGAATTCATGACACCTGGGCAAAGCTGGGAACTAAATACTGAGATCTTATGACTATAGTCCCTGTATCATAAACTAAGGGACACGGGGAGATACCTTCATAACAGAAATGGTAAGCGGGTGGAGTTGGGAACTCGCCACTGGAGACCCAGGAGGATACTGTAACAAACTAAAGGAAAACTCAGAGGTAGCAGTGAGACGACTTCATACCAGCCACGGCAGGTGGGCAGAGTTGGGAACTCAGGTTCCGAGATCTCACCACTGGAGTCCCAGTAGGATACTGTAACCTTAACAAAAAGAGAACTCAGAGGTAACAATGAGATAACTTCACAACAGCCAAGTTGATGAGGCCAGATGTAGAGATCTCGCCAATAGGGTCCCAGGAAGATACTGTAACATTAACAAAAGGAAAACTCAAGAGCTAGGCAGTGAGATGCCTTCACAACTGCCATAGCAAGTGGGCAGGGCTGGGGACCTAGCTGTAGAGATCTTACCACTGGAGGCCCAGGAAATTATAAAGGAGATTCCATAACAGAATTATCTTTTTTTATCATCACAACAATTTGGCGCAGCTGGGGAACAAATCCCATGACTGCAGTATAAAAAAGTAACAAAACAGTCTGACCTGCTACATTCCCCAAAAGAAAGAAATAACAGCATTGATGGACTGGCCCTTTAATTAACTTGTTCGCTACTTATTACGACCAGCACGCGATTTGCAATATAAAACGGGTTAGTGTCCATGTGATACCAGAACATGCATCCCATTTTTTTTCCTCTGCTGTGTCAGAGTTTCTACAATGTGACGCTTTCATACGCTATCACCCTGTATATTTTTTTACTTAAAAAAAAAAAAAAAAAATCACAAACATTCTTTATTTATTTTTTGGCAAAAGAATAACAGACATCGGCAGCCAACATTTGCGCTGGAGTTCCTTAAATGGCTATAGATGCAAAACGAGTCAGCGCTCTTTTGCGGAGTAAAGTCAAGGTAAATTAAAAAAAAACATCGCTGCTTTCATAAAACGTATAAAGCCAGGCAGTAAAAATTTGGCTTTAATTAATCCTAAACACGTCAGAATAGACAAAACAGTTCTCAGAAAAATGACATCTTCCAAAACCGGTGCCAGCATTCCGCAACAATAAAATTCAAAAGTGTAACGGTTGTAGAGTATAGATTGGAGTTCTCTCATCGTAAGGTAATGAGATACTATGATAAGGTCTTCTACTTCTTCAAGGACGCTTCTTTTTTTCCCCTATCTATTAAAAACAAAAGTAAACAGAAAAACAAAAATACTCTAACTGGTATGCACCGCGTCGTTAAATATATATATAGTTTTGTTCAAGTTGTACCCCATGACTTGCTGGCAGGACTCGCAACACTGTTCGTCCTGCTCTGGTCCATTTTCACCATGCTGCGACCTATGTGTGGTCAACTAAGCTTAGACTCCGAAACACGATTTCGCCTGCATTTCGGTACCATCCTCCCACGGAGAGAATCCAACTCGGCAAAGACTCTCAGCCCATACTGAATGTTTTTTTAAATGAATTTTTCTTGCTCGTCTTCAGGCCTGACTTGGTTACTAGTTAAAGTTACAGCAGTTCAAATAGCTGATGTTCTTGCCCTCTCCAGGCAAGGAAGAGTCCACGTTGTTGACCAACGCGTTTTGTCGGGCTTCGCTGATCAAGCGGCCCGCTAAGTCCAGGAACAGTTTTTCCACATTGTCCGACTCTTTGGCAGAGGTTTCTAGGTAATACATGTTTTGGGAGCCTGCGAACTCTTCAGCTCTTTGCTGGGAGACTTCTCTTCTCTCGGCCAGGTCTATTTTGTTCCCTGTAAGGATACAGAAACAGAAGTGTCTATTAGAGATGGCAGGGAGCTGGCTGAACAGCTGTGTGGGTGGCAGAATGTGGGCATTATCTGTAATATGTGCTCAACAAAAGCCTCTCAAGGACAAGTGTGTATCATTGACGTACATGGACTCTTAAATAAATGTGACTCCAACCCCAAGGATCTAGGCCGATACACTGGATACAGGTGACTCCACCCCTAAGGATCTTTTCTTACCCACAAGCCCAGTGCTCACCTGTTTGCCTGAATAAATGTGACTCCACTCTCAAGGATCTTGACTTGCCCACAAGCACAGTCATGATCTTGTTGCTTAAATAAATGTGACTCCAACCCCAAGGATCTTGGCCGATACACTGGATACAGGTGACTCCACCCCTAAGGATCTTTTCTTACCAACAAGCCCAGTGCTGACCTGTTTGCCTGAATAAATGTGACTCCACTCTCAAGGATCTTGACTTGCCCACAAGCACAGTCATGATCTTGTTGCTTAAATAAATGTGACTCCAACCCCAAGGATCTTGGCCGATACACTGGGTACAGGTGACTCCACCCCTAACGACCTTTTCTTACCCACAAGCCCAGTGCTGACCTTGTTGCCTGAATAAATGTGACTCCAACCCCAAGGATCTTGGCAGATACACTGGATACAGGTGACTCCACCCCAAGGATATTTTCTTACCCACAAGCACAGTCCCACAAGCACAGTGCTGACCTCGTTGCCTGATCAAATGTGACTCCACCCCCAAGGATCTTGACTTACCCACAAGCACGGTAATGACCTTGTTGTTGAATAAATGTGACTCCAACCCCAGGGATATTGGTCGATACACTGCATAGAGATGACTCCACCCCTAAGGATCTTTTCTTACCCACAAGCCCAGTGCTAACCTTGTTGCCTGAATAAATGTGACTCCACTCTCAAGGATCTTGACTTGCCCACAAGCACAGAGTTGACCACGTTGCTTAAATAAATGTGTCTCCAACCCCAAGGAACTTGGCCGATACACTGGGTACAGGTGACTCAACTCCTAAGTATCTTTTCTTACATACGATCCCAGTGCTGACCTTGTTGACTGAATAAATGTGACTCCACTCTCAGGGATCTTGACTTAACCACAAGCACAGTAATGACCTTGTTGCTTGAATAAATGTGACTCCAACCCCAAGGATATTGTCCGATTCACTGCATACAGATGACTCCACCCCTAAGGATCTTTTCTTACCCACAAGCCCAGTGCTAACCTCTTTGCCTGAATAAATGTGACTCCACTCCCAAGGTTCGTGACTTACCCACAATCACAGTAATGACCGTGTTGACTGAATAAATGTGACTCCACCCCCAAGGATCTGAACTTACCCACAAGCACAGTGATGACCTCGTTGTTTGCATATTGCTCTATCTCCCTCAGCCATTCTGGAAGGCACCGGAAGGATTCCTCACAGGTAATGTCGTAGGTTAATATCAAGGCGTTGGCACTGCGGTAATAACTCTGAGTGATGGAGCGGAACCTCTCTTGCCCTGCTGTGTCCCATATCTGGAGCTGCAGAACACAAAAAGTGGAGACAATATAAGCATTTAGACATCCGCTGGTGACTTCTTTCTGACAGAACTGGATTATAGTGTAAACAGCAACAAACGTAAAATAAACCTGTGAAATTGAAATTGATTTAAGAATAGCCACTTGCTATATCGTTATGTAAGTGTAGCTGTAGCATCACAAGCCTTCATATTCCTAATGAATAGTGTGAATACTGTGAGTTTATGAAAACATTTTTGGATAAGATTCTATGCCTTTGTTACAGTAATTAATTGTATGCTTAAACTTTATATAACCTTCTGCTCCCCTCTCTCACTGCAGCTGACAGGAGCTAAAATCCTGGCTGCAAAGAACCTGAACCAATCAGGGAAAGGACTTGCCATGCAGGCAGAATGGATTCTGGGAGCTGTAGATCTTAAAGGGTTTGTAAAGGAATTTTTTTTTGTATCTTAATAGCTTTCTTAATGCAGTGCTTTTTTCATGTCCTCATTGTTACGTTTTTGCTCTCAAGTTGCTGTAATCCTTCTCTGATCTCCACACTTCCTGGTTGTCTGTTTCCTGATCACCACAGTACTGGGAGCTTTCTCTCTGTGGTCACTAATCAAGGAGGTGTGATTACTGTGTGTCTAAAATCCCACAGCACCAATCCAGTTTAGTTTTACAAACCATCACTGCCCTCTATTGGCTCTGTGACACAACAGCAAAAACGAAACTGAAACTGCAGGTACATTATATGATTGATTTTTATCTATTTTTAATCGTTTTTAAAAGGAATCAGTTAACTATTATGGGCCAGATTCAGGTAGATGAGAGCATCTTTGCTCTGGAGTAACGCTTCTCATTTACGTTACTCTGCCGAAATTTTAGGAGCAAGTGCTGTTATTCATGAAGCACTTGCTCCTAAAGTTGCGGCAGCGCATCGCAAATGAGCCGGCGGAATTCAAATTGGGCGGGTACGGGGCGTGTATTATTTAAACTATGCGCAATCCCGCGGCGAACGTACTGCGCATGCGTCGAGTGTCAATGCATCCCAGTGCGCATGCTCCAAATTCTGTCAGTGAACGTCAATGACGTCACATCCCCATTCATGAATGTTTTACACAAGCGACGTGATTATTTTTGTTTCCGACGCAATGACGACGCCTATACTTAACATAGGATACTCCACTAGGGGGCTGCTTTATCTTTATGTCGCGTATCGCTTCCGGAAACATCGTAAAGTCACTGCGTCGTGCCCGAAAAAGATCGTGAACTTCCGACTCCCGCTGATTAACATATTTTTTCAGCGTTAATCAGCGGGAACGCCCCCAGCGCCATTTTTAAGTTGAAGTAACGATGCGATGGCGAAATTAAATTGCGCCGATCGCATCGGAACTCAAACCCGGCGTTTCTTGTTTTCTGCTTACAGAAAACAAAAACTCCGGCTTAAAGTGACAGTTAGGCTGGCGGATCACTGGATACTCCAGCCTAACTCTACCTGAATCTGGCCCTATGTCTCTATACCCTGTAAACAGTCATTTCAGCAAAATAATGTTTTTCCTTTACAACACCTTTAAAGGGGTGCTACACAATACATGTCAATAGAGGCTATGTGCTGTGGACTTTAATACCCAGGATTCCTGGCACATAGGTGAGGAAAGGGCAGAACTTTTCTCAGGCAAGTTACCAGAGATCTGGGTAGTGCCACACACCCAGTGAGGACTTGAGCCTTCTGGGTCTATCGACTGAGAAGCTTATGGGACCAGATCCATTGCAGACCAGCGGGAAAACCTAGCCTAATTCCTTACTGCCTACAGTTAATGCCTATAGAGACTACCTTTACCTAAAACCCCATCAGCTATGCCTTGTGTATAGTCTTAAAGGGACAGCTACACGTGCACCACCTACAGAAGGGCCCCAACAAAAGGTGGCAGGTACATTACAGTCACCTCTGAGGGTACCCCCTTTTTTTAGAAACACGTGCACCCACTAAAGGGTTGTATGCTCAACTTGTATGCTGTTCTTACTAATGCTGTGTATACTAGTTTTGTGGGGTTTAGCCTTGTGGCGTAAGTCAATGGCCATAGGTGAGGCTAATATTTCCATCAGTTAACCTAACATACTCGTTGACTTGTTTATTGGTATGTGCATAGTGTTTATTCCGCTTTGCTATAAAATACTTACCTTATCTATCATTGATTGCCTGTTGCCTATAATCTGTGTACTGTTGTAGACTAGTGGTAATCTACTGTCGCTTAAGATACACAGGTGTGAGCGGCCTTCAGTCTATACCCGATGTATCAGTAACACACAACCGTTTTTCGGGTTGTAAAAAATGACGTTTTTTTTTTGTCATTAAAAACGATCGTGTGTGGGCTCCAGAGCATTTTTCACAATGTACAAAATATCCATTAAAAATTTCGAACATGCTCTATTTTTTCACAACGTTTTTAACATTTAAAAATGGTCGTGTGTAGGCTTTAACGACGTGAAAATAATGCGCATGCTCAGAAGCAAGTTATGAGACGGGAGCGCTCGTTCTGGTAAAGCTAGCGTTCATAATGGAGTATGCACATTCATCACGCTGTAACAGACAGAAAAGCGTGAATCGTCTTTTACTAACACAAAATCAGAAAAAGCAGCCCTAAGGATGGCGTCATCCGAATGGAACTTCCCCTTTATAGTGCCGTCATTAGTGTTGTACGTCAACACACTTTGCTAGAGCATTTTTTTCTTCATGATCGTGTGTAGGCAAGGCCGTTTTAATGATCAGGTTGAAAAAAACTTTGTTTTTTCTAGACCATTAAAACGTCATTTTTTACAACTCGAAAAACGATTGTGTGTACGCGGCATTAGTTTCAGTTGCTCTGTTTTGTGGTGAGTTCATAGAGCTACACTATAACAACAACATGCGTGACCCTTCTGATTAACTGTCTCCAATATACTAACAGTTAGTAAATGATATTACATAAATACTTTCCTAAACAACCACTACTCATGCGACCAAGCTAAGGCAGCTGACAGGAAAACCACAGCAGAATAATTAGCAGACACGCAAGTTGGGTTTTCTTTCTGTTTTATGTCTCATACAGCTCTTTAGCTATGGTATATATTTCACACATATTTCAATACAAATTAAAGAGAATCTGTCATTTAAAAAAAATCTGCTTCATATATAAAGGGCGTGTACTGACAGAACAGTACACGTATTTGCCGTATCCTCTGATATACTGCCAAATCCCTGGCCTTTCTTACAAGTAAAACTTCTGTACTTTCAATATTGCCAAAGCAGAAGTATTTCCTGTCTTGTGCACATACCTACTGCCCAGTAGGGCATTCGACTTCAACATTCGCATTCGACTGGAACCCATGTTCGACTCGAACATTGCCTGTTTGTCGAAATTCGGACAAAACGGGTCGTTCGCGCCAAATTCGAGTGACGCGCCACGGCCCATAATTCACTGCGGCATTGCGCGCTGATGATTGGCCAAGCATGCACTATGACCCACATGCTTGGCCAATCACAGCACGCAAAAAACGGAGAGACATATGTAGCACTCACCCTCCGAAGGAGCCGCTGGTTGATTTTGGGGTCGGCGTATTAAGTTACCAATTACACTTGTCTAGGGGTGGATACTTGTAGAAAGTGAATAAATCGAGTGTCCAGACATCAGATTACATTTTTCAAAGTTTTATTCCAAGGCCCAACATGGCCAACATCAACATGGCACACTATAGAGAAAGGTTAATGAGCGGAAGAAAACTGCATTATCAGGCCTTGGATATTATAGAGAGCAGCTTGCTCTCAGTATAGTCACACTTAACGTCGCCACTCCCGTCAGAGTGGGTAAAGTGCCCTGGACAGGCATTTAACTTGGGCCTGGCAGCCGGAAGGTCACTTGCAATAGTCACTGGTAGGAATTAGGGCCTCTGCCACAGGCCTGTGGAGTTTCCATACTTTTCAAGGGGTAGAACTAATGGATCCTCCCAGTAAATCACTTCTCTAGAGTCATCAAAGGACAGTTGAAGTGTACCTGTCATGTAATGATGACCGGATCCCCGGTGGTTTGCCTAGGCCTCGCGGACAACCTCTGCCTTTGGGTCTCCCGAGCCAATCCCCCACCGTACAGCTCCCAGCTTAGGATCTGGGACCTAGCAAGCCGCTGGGGCCCCTCTCAATGTCAGGGTGAAGCTCCGCTTGGTGCACAGCTTTGGCCAGGCAGGCCTCGGTGGATGTGCACACCCTGAAGGTGGATGCCGCACCTGGAACGCGGGCCCCGCATAGATTGTCTCACTCTCAGGCGTCTGCCACAGATATACTCTCCCGCCAGCATGTCCTCCTCTGATTGGCTGCTGGGAGAAAGTGGGTCTGTCAGAACCCCTTTCCAGCGCCAACTGTCACCCAGGGGTAAAAACACCTCCCCTAGCATGCAGATTGGCCATTCCCCACTAACTTTAGCGTAACGCCCCGCCAAATAGGGGGGGGGGGGCTACAAATAATTGGCCAAAGCCAGGGTGGCTTTGGGCAATTATGGCTCAGGGCATTAGCACACGCCCCACACTATAAAAGGCAGGCTGCAAGGTGGCCTTGTGTAGTGTGTTGCGGCGGTGTTAGTGAAAAGATCAGTCCTAGAGAGAGAGAGACCGTGTATTTTTTTCTAGATAGATAGAGCAGGCAGGCTAGTCAGTTTAGTTAAAGTTACAGGGCCAGATTCTCTAAGAATTCCGGCGGCGTAGCGTAAGCCAGTTACACTACGCCGCCGCATCGTACTAGAGCAAGTGCTTTAATCTCAAAGCACTTGCTCCGTAGGTTTCGCCTGCGTCGCGTAAATCGCGCAGCGTAAACCCGTGCAATTCAAATGGGGCGGCTTGTATTTAAATTAAGCGCGCCCCCGCTTTGAATGAACTGCGCATGCGCCGGCCGGGGAAAAAGCCCAGTGCGCATGCTCCAGCTCACGTCGGAAAGCGTCGTAACATATGCAAATGCGAAAACAACGTAAAGGCCACCTAGTGGCCGGAGTTGTCATTACAACTACGATCCGCAAGTGTAATGGTTTTACACTTGTCGGATGTAGAAGCGTATCTATGCAAAAGTGATGCTAAGCATCACGCGCATAGATACGAGGCAAAAAAAACGGCGATACGACGGGGTATCTGAGATTCTCCGTCGTAACGCCGCTGAGAATCTGGCCCACAGTGTGTAGAGGATATACAGTGCAGAAAATAAGTATTTGAACACCCTGCTATTTTGCAAGTTCTCCCACTTGGAAATCATGGAGGGGTCTGAAATTGTCATCGTAGGTGCATGTCCACTGTGAGAGACATAATCAAAAAAAAAAAATTCCAGAAATCACAATGTATGATTTTTTTAACTATTTATTTGTATGATACAGCTGCAAATAAGTATTTGAACACCTGAGAAAATCAATGTTAATATTTGGTACAGTCGCCTTTGTTTGCAATTACAGAGGTCAAACGTTTCTTGTAGTTTTTCACCAGGTTTGCACACACTGGAGGAGGGATTTTGGCCCACTCCTCCACACAGATCTTCTCTAGATCAGTCAGGTTTCTGGGCTGTCGCTGAGAAACACGGAGTTTGAGCTCCCTCCAAAGATTCTCTATTGGGTTTAGGTCTGGAGACTGGCTAGGCCACGCCAGAACCTTGATATGCTTCTTACAGAGCCACTCCTTGGTTATCCTGGCTGTGTGCTTCAGGTCATTGTCATGTTGGAAGACCCAGCCTCGACCCATCTTCAAAGCTCTAACTGAGGGAAGGAGGTTGTTGCCCAAAATCTCGCAATACATGGCCCCGGTCATCCTCTCCTTAATACAGTGCAATCGCCCTGTCCCATGTGCAGAAAAACACCCCAAAGCATGATGCTACCACCCCCATGCTTCACAGTAGGGATGGTGTTCTTGGGATGGTACTCATCATTCTTCTTCCTCCAAACACGGTTAGTGGTATAATGACCAAAAAGTTCTATTTTGGTCTCATCTGACCACATGACTTTCTCCCATGACTCCTCTGGATCATCCAAATGGTCATTGGCAAACTTAAGACGGGCCTTGACATGTGCTGGTTTAAGCAGGGGAACCTTCCGTGCCATGCATGATTTCAAACCATGACGTCTTAGTGTATTACCAACAGTAACCTTGGAAACGGTGGTCCCAGCTCTTTTCAGGTCATTGACCAGCTCCTCCCGTGTAGTCCTGGGCTGATTTCTCACCTTTCTTAGGATCATTGAGACCCCACGAGGTGAGATTTTGCATGGAGCCCCAGTCCGAGGGAGATTGACAGTCATGTTTAGCTTCTTCCATTTTCTAATGATTGCTCCAACAGTGTACCCTTTTTTCACCAAGCTGCTTGGCAATTTCCCCGTAGCCCTTTCCAGCCTTGTGGAGGTGTACAATTTTGTCTCTAGTGTCTTTGGACAGCTCTTTGGTCTTGGCCATGTTAGTAGTTGGATTCTTACTGATTGTATGGGGTGGACAGGTGTCTTTATGCAGCTAATGACCTTAAACAGGTGCATCTAATTTAGGATAATAAATGGAGTGGAGGTGGACATTTTAAAGGCAGACTAACAGGTCTTTGAGGGTCAGAATTCTAGCTGATAGACAGGTGTTCAAATACTTCTTTGCAGCTGTATCATACAAATAAATAGTTAAAAAATCATAAATTGTGATTTCTGGAAAAAAATTTTTGGATTATGTCTCTCACAGTGGACATGCACCTACGATGACAATTTCAGACCCCTCCATGATTTCCAAGTGGGAGAACTTGCAAAATAGCAGGGTGTTCAAATACTTATTTTCTGCACTGTATATACATCCCGGGAGTTGTACATATATTTCTTCACTGTATAGTTTAGCTAGATTAACTATTCCTATTTGTCAGGCAGTTGATTGTGCTATCTGCAGTGTTATAACGTGTTGTATTGCCCATGTGCTGTATAGTTTGCACCTAAACCTACTTGTAGTTTACTGCACCTGTGCTGTATAGTTTGCACCTAAACGTACTTGGGGCCAGATTCAGGTAGAGTTGCGCTGGAGTAATTCGATATGCGCCTTGTAACTGTGAAGATGCGCTGTCATTTCTATGTGGCCGTACCCACCAAACTAGATGCGACAGAAAACGGGCCATTTCCGATCGGCTTAACTTTCCGACGCCAGAGTCTCGTCAGCGCATAATTTCGCTTGGCACATCAGTCGCGCCTATTGATTTCCCCTGCAAATATGCAAATGAGGGAGATTTCCCGATTCGCGAACGGATTAGCACCATACGCCGGGTACATGCGCCGCGCGTATCTCGTCCATCCGGCGCAAAGTTATTTCTACAAATAGCTGCTTTATCTTTACTCCAGACGGCCACAGGTCAGCAGGAGAGCAGCTACAGTAGCGTTACCGACGATAAGAGCTAGCTGAGCACCCCCACTTGCAGGACAACACCTCTGTCCATGCTTGTCTGTCAACTTTTACAGCCATGGAGGAAGACATCATAGGTCTCCATAGCCGAGATGACGGCTGACAGCTCCTGGCCTTTAGAGTTCAGCTTTCTCCTGTGTGTTTGCGGGGAACGGGAGCAGCCATCTCAGAACAAAAGTAACTTCACTGCGGGGAGGGGGAACAGGATATACTTTAGTGCCGGAATGGCGCATCTACGGGCGCATTTAAACGCCCAACGGAACGCATTGCGATGACGTTTCCCGTGAAGTGGTGCCGACGGAAGTTGTGAGCATGCGCACAAGGGGGCCGAGTGAAGCCTCACTTACTGTGCATGCTCCGTGGATGATGCGCTGAACGTAAGCCTCTGCGCTGGGCTCTGCCCATCATTTACATATGATCACACCCACTTCCACTTGGGTCGGGTTAGGCCAGCGCATTATCGTTACTCTGGCGCAAGTTTACGCGCAACTGCTATGTGAATAACAGTACTTGCAGCGCTAAAAATAAAAATAAAAAAGGCTAATAATTGCTATAATCCTTATAACAAATTAAATGTCCAAATTTGTGAAAAAAAGTTCATATTGTCGATCCAAGACTTTTCAATCACCCCAAGTAGTGACTCAGTAAAATAACAAGGTGAGTGTTTAGAGGATCCGCCACCAGTGTAGTGAAACATAAGAGGCTTACCGGAAGATAAGGATCTGAGTAAGCATATACTCATCAGATTAATAAGGCTTCAAACAATATCCGGAAGTCAGGATATAGTTGCAGATGAAACTCCTGGAATATCCTTATAGATGGTACATTGAATCCACGGAAACCATTGAATTGATTATGGACGTGTAAACTCAGGTAGTATGATTACCATGAGTGATAATGATTCAAATTGTCGATCACCTCCCGTCCACCATCCTCCTCCGATCCCCCGCTCACGTCCATAATCAATTCAATGGTTTCCGTGGATTCAATGTACCATCTATAAGGATATTCCAGGAGTTTCATCTGCAACTATATCCTGACCATATATCCAGATATTTTGCCGCCCCGCCGTCATTTACATCGTTTCCGTAAGCGTAAGGTTACCCCTGCTATATAAGGGGTAACCTTACGAAGTTCCGTCGTATGCCATGTTAAGTATGGCGTCGGGACATCGTCGCCTTTTTCCGTTGTTTACGTTGTTTTACTAAGTCGTTCGCGAATAGGGATTTACGTAAACGACGATCACGTCGGTTTCATTCACGTTTTCCGACGTGAGCTAGAGCATGCGCACTGGGCTATTTTTGTGGCCGGCGCATGCGCAGTTCGATCGAAAACGGGGGCGTGCTGAATTTAAATGCAAGCCGCCCCCTTTGAATTACGCGGCTTTATGCCAGGCTATTTACACTATGCCGCCGCAAACTACGGAGCAAGTGCTTTGGGAATACGGCACTTGCTCTGTTAAATTGCGTCGGCGTAGTGTAAATGGCTTACGCTACGCCGGCAGGCAATGTATGTGAATCTGGCCCTTGGTGTTTACTGCACTTGTGCTGTATAGTTTGCACCTAAACCTACTTAGTGTATACTGCAAGTGTGGCCCGTCAGTGCCCATGATTACGATTACTTCAGTACCCCACGTCCAAAGCTGCATTTTTATTATATAACACAGACACTTTTGCAGATTACATTATTAAGTGCTGGGCAAGCATTTTCTTGTATCCTCCATTCTCAGCCACCACTGTACCCCCCATCCACAGCCAACTCCTGTTTCCCCCCCTTCCAAAGCCATCGATTTACCCCTCCTTCCAATGCCACCGCTGAACCTCCTCTCCCTGTCCACAGCCATCGCTGTATCCCCTCCTATCCACAGGAACCTCTGTATCCCCCCTGTCCACAGCCACCTTTGTATCCCCCCCATCCACAGCCACCGATGTACGCCCCCTTCCATATTCACAGCCACCTCTGTATCCCTCCCTATCCACAGCCACCTCTGTATCTCTCCCCTGTCCACAGCCACCTCTGTACCCCTCCTGTCCACAGCCACCTCTGTACCCCCCCTGTCCACAGCCACCGCTGTACCCCCCCCCCCCCGTGCACAGCCACCGCTGTATTGCCCCCAACCCTCCACAGCCACCTCAGTATCCCCCCTCCTCTCCACAACCACCTCTGTATCATCCCCTGTCCACAGCCACCTCTGTATCTTCCTCCCTGTCCACAGCCATCTATGTACCCCCCATCCACAGCCACCTCTGTACTCCCCTGTCCACAGCAAGTGGTGCAGCAAGACGCTCTCACCTTAGTCTGCTCACCCCAGGGACAGAGAGAGCAGGACGCTCGTCGGCTCTCCCCAGGGTCAGTTCAGCTTGGCAGGGTCCTCCCATCGCTCTGCTGGAGCTCCGGCACGGCACAATCAACCAGGATGCAGTACCATCTCCTGTTCTTTTGGCTTGCCCTCCACCTCCTTTTCAGGGTAAGACGCGGCGCAACGGCCTAATTGGCTCTCCCTGCCAGCGCTCTCGCCAATCTGCTACCCCCGCCAGCCTCTCCCCGGAACCCCCGCTCCCGCAAACCACAATCCCCCACGCCTCACATCCATCCCTTAAACACCATTTAAATCCGCCAATCCCCCCATGCAAACCTCCACTACCTCCCCGGTGCCCCAGGAGGACCTCTACCACCTCACCTTGCCCCCCCCCCCTCAACCGCTGCCACCAGCCCGGGCCTAGTTCCCGGCTCGGCCGCCATCTTGGTACACTTTTCCAATTATCCCTATTCACTCCCCAGACCCCTATTTCTGGGGTTTTTCTTTTCTCTTTATGTCCACCCATGAATTCAGGGGTGCATTTGCCCCAAGCCCCCACTCCATTAGCTCGACAGCTTTCAAACCCAGGAACGCCCACCAATTTCATTACTTGATCCAGGCTTTGTTCGATCGCCCTTGAGGGATCAGGAAGGAATTTTGTTCCCTATCACTGCAGATTGACACAGCACGGTTAGGGTTTTTTGCCTTCCTCTGGATCAACGGGGAGGGAAGGTTTTAGCGAGTGGAGACTCACTTGGTGAATCTTTCCCCCATCAATCATTCAAATACCCCCCGATAAACATCATCTTCCCGGCGTTTCTGCGATTATGGTTAATCTGAAATATACCGCAGAAAGCATCCGGGATTTAAAACCATTTGCCCCAAGATTATCAGAGGTCACCATAAAAGCTCTAAGGAGTATCCAACTGTTAAGAATCGTTCGACGATCGACAGTTAAACATGATACCCATTTACCCCAGCCTTATCGCATATCATGCGCTCTGGTCAACACAAGATCGGCAGTAAAACACCGACAAGAAATCCACGATTTCATCCTACAATGCAATTTAGACTGCCTCTTTATTACAGAAAGCTGGCTCACAGCCGACTGTAACACCATTCTAGGAAAACTGGTGCCAGAAAATGATCGCATTATAACAGAAAACAGAGTGGGGCAAAGAGGAGGAGGCCTGGCAGTGATCCACAAGAGTCACCTCGCGATCACTAAACAAGCCCTTCAGTACTCACTTCCATTCATGGAAATCCATACTCTGCAACTCCAAACAAATCCCCAGGAGACCGTCCATATTCTACTCTGCTATAGACCACCGGGTCCAAAATCGCAGCTTCTCTCACCTTGGACAGAGTTCATGTCCACTTTCACCCTAAACAACAAACACCTTTTGTTATTCGGAGACTTCAGCCTCTGGGCCAACTCCTCACAGGATCCAGTTGCCGACACCTGTATTGACCATCTGGAAAGATTAGGTCTGCAGCAACTAGTATGTGGGCCCATACATACTTCAGGTCACACCACGCTCGATCTTATTTTCAGACAAGATCTGGAAATAAACATTCTAAAAAATGAGCAGTTGCCATGGACAGACCACCATGCAATTAAACTCACAATCACCATAAATGCCCCCCTAACCAAAACGTCAAAACCGGTGACAACACATTGGACTAGATCACAAAAGAAGCTCTATTCAGAGCTCTTCAAAACCACTTTAGGGAAAAAAATAAAAACAATCCAACCACATCAAACTGCCACAGAAACACTGGATGCCATAAACACGGCTCTACTACAGTCAGCCGACTTAGTAGTGTCCAAACGCAAAACCTACATCAGGAAAAACAACTCCAGCTGGTTTAATGACCAGCTGTCGTTGCTGAAGCAAGAGTGCAGAAGAGCAGAAGCAGCCTGGAAAAGAAGCCCTTCTGAAGAAAACCTTTCCATTTACAGGGTAATAACAAAAAAAATACCACAAAGAAATCTTCAAAGCCAAAAAAAATAATTTCGCCAATATCATCACTAATGCTCTAAACCGTCCCTGCGAAATAGTTACCGAGACCATGAATCCCATCTGAAGCCCCCAATTCTGATACCCAAGAATTTTGCAATGAACTATCGGATTATTTCATCAACAAAATTGAAGGAATCCGTGAAAGCATTTAGCAAAATAGAACTCCCATTAACCTCCCCTTCAACCATACGCCTAATACCCACACACATTCCCCACAAGCAACAAAGTTCACTTTAAAACCCATTGCAATCGAGGCCACAAAAAATATCATCAGTGCCCTGCGAAATAGCACAGCACCGAATGATATAATCCCCACCAAACTGCTGAAGGAATTTGCCGATATTCTGGCACCGCCTATCACGCAGCTTATAAACCAGTCATTCAAAGAAGGTATAGTGCCCACCCGCTTAAAACAAGGTATAATTAAACCTATTTTAAAGAAACCCACCCTCGACTCCAAAGACCCAAAACACAGCCCTCCTACAACAGGCCTAAATGTTCTCTCCAAAGTAATGGAGAAAGTAGTGGTACAACACAGTGGCGGCTGGTGCTCAAATTTTTTTTTTGGGGGGGGGGGGGGGGCACAAACGAAAAAAATAAAAATAAACAATTGCAGCCTCACTGTACCTATCAATTGTCACCACTGTGCCATGCCATCAAATGCAGTCACTGTGCCATCAAAACGCAACCACTGTGCCATCAAAACGCAGAACTGTGCCATGCCATCAAAACGCAGCCATCGTACCATCAAAACGCAGCCACTGTGCCATGCCATCAAAACGCAGCCACCGTGCCATGCCATTAAAACACAGCTACTGTGCCATGCCATCAAAACACAGCTACTGTGCCATCAATTGTCACCACTGTGTCAATTGTCGCCACTGTGCCCCCAATTGTCGCCACTGTGCCCCCAATTGTCGCCACTGTGCCCCCAATTGTCGCCACTGTGCCCCCAATTGTCGCCACTATGCCCCCACTTGTAGCCACCGTGGCCAGTACCCCCCCCTGGCACTTACCTTTATGGCTTCTACGCCCCTCGATGTCCCTCGTCCCGCCCTCGATGACTCTTCAGCCAATCAGGTTACCTCATTGGCTGAGACGCCTGTCAGTCTTATCCTTGGACGCACGGCAGGTACGTCCTGAGGATGAGCTTCAGGAAGCTGACTACAGCCGCTGGCCCTGATAGGCACTTCCCCACAGCCAGTCAGCTGCCACTATTCAGCTGACCGGCGCTCAATGTCCGGTCAGCTGAATAGCGGGCGGCAGCAGCGAAAATATACAGATTCATACAGTGTATGAATCTGTATATTTTTCTGGCTGTGAGCGAGCCAGAGGGGGCAGCGCTCCTGCATCCCTATGGACGCACCGCCACTGGTACAACAGCCACCATATCACTTGGACGCCCATAATTTGCTCGATCCTTTTCAATCGGGTTTCTGTCCCGGGCACGGGACAGAAACAGCATTACTCAAAATATGGGATGACGCTCTCGAGGCCACAAACGAAGGAGAATTTTGTCTTCTAGTTCTGTTGGACCTAAGCGCAGCTTTCGACACAGTTGACCACAAACTATTACTGACTTGGCAAGCTGAAGTAGCCAGAGTCGCAGAAGGTGATCTATCATGGTTCTCCTCTTTTCTGAAAAACCGATCACAAATAGTGAAACTGGGACCTTTCACTTCTGAAAAACGCACGGTGTCATGCGGAGTCCCTCAAGGATCCCCCCTGTCATCGGTGCTATTCAACATCTATCTTCGCCCTCTCTTTGAAATCATCAGTAGCCAAAAACTGCTTTACCACTCATATGCAGACGACACGCAACTGTATTTTTGCATCTGCAACAAAATGGATCATCATCTCAGTCTAGAGACATGCCAAATGGATGACAAAGAGTTATCTTAAACTCAACAGCTCCAAAACAGAACTTCTCCTGTTTCACGCCAGTCGTAAGAATCAACTTGCAACAACCTGGACCCCCCCCGCCCATTCTGGGCCAAATCATCACCCCTAGTGCCAAAGTCAAATGTCTCGGGGTCATCTTCGACACCTACATGACAATGGACGCACAAATAGGGTCAGTAGTCAGCGGATCTCACCATCTACTGCGCCTACTACGCAGACTTATTCCTTTTATTCCTAAAGAAGACGTAGCAGTCGTGGTGGGAACAATTGTGAACTCCAGACTAGACTATGCAAATGCCCTCTATCTTGGACTCCCAAAGTACCAAATCTCTCGTCTGCAAGTCGTTCAAAATACGGCCGCCAGACTTGTGACTGGGAAAAAAAATGGGAATCAATCTCACATTCGCTGAGAACCCTTCATTGGTTGCCAGTAAAAGATAGAATTGCTTTTAAAGCACTCTGTCTGACGCATAAGTGCATCCATGGGAAGGCCCCCCAATATCTATGCGAAAAACTAAAAGCTCACAACTCCAATCGCGTTCTGCGATCCACCAACAAAAATCTGCTCCAGATACCCAAAGCCAGATACAAGTCAAAAGGAGAAAGAAGATTTGCGCTTCAGGGTCCCAGACTATGGAACGCTTTACCAACCAGCATTCGGTTGGAGGAGAACCACTTGGCCTTTAGAAGCAAGATCAAAACTCTGCTCTTTTGATGTCAAAGGAGACAGGAACAACGAGCGCCCAGAGGCGATTTAGTTCGCATGTGCTGCGCTATATAAGTTCTTCACTCACTCACTCACTCACTCACAGCCACCTCTGTATCCCCCCATCCACCGCTGTATTCCCCCAACCACAGCCACCTCTGTATCCCTCTCTGCCCACAGCCACCTCTGTATACCCCCATCTGTCCACAACCACCTCTGTATCCCCCCTTGTCCACAGCCACCACTGTCCCCCCCGATCCACCGTCCACAGCCACCCCTGTATACCGTCATCCTGTCCACAACCACCTCTGTATCCCCCCTTGTCCACAGCCACCACTGCCCCCCCCCCCCCCGATCCACCGTCCACAGCCACCTCTGTATCCCCCCTATCCACAGCCACCTCTGTATCCCCCCCATCCACAGCCACCTCTGTATCTTCCCCGTCCACAGCCACCTCTATATCTTCCCCGTCCACAGCCAACACTGTTCCTGTTGCTAATACCAAGTTAAATTCAGGTATTTACACAGCTTAAAATAATAAATCCATGTAAGGAGGTATTAATGCGTATGGAACTGCATTAATTAGTGTAGTTTATATCTGTCTAGAGTTCAGCTTTAAATATCATTCTTGCTGTGGGTGTTGTTGATGCAGCCCGGCCAGTGTGTCTCTGGAAGCTGCGACATCTACAATGACCCTCTGAGAATGCAATCCAAATCCAGCAAAACAAACTATTTCTTTCAGTCAGGCGCGGAGAGACGCTGCGAAAGCACAAGCCGACACACAAGCCCTGCTTTGTTCCCTAGAGAAAAAGCTGCTGTAAAAACCGCAGAAACATGCGATTCCACAGTGCCTTATAAAACAGCAAACCTGCCCTTGAAGTTAAACAGAACTGGAGGGACCAATTAACTGTGCGCAGCGGCCCATGTCTGCTATACACCGCTATGCCGGAGGTACCCTGTTGTGTGGATTAAAATCAAAAAAGGATTTATTATGAATGGTGAATGCTAAGAAGAACTCCATCAAGGCCTTTCCTAGTCCCAGCTGCCCACATGACACAAACCCCCCTACGTGGCTTTATTGAAGATTTGTCTGGGCGGTGTCTCTAATCCACAAATAGGTATGGCTTGTGTCATTAGGCCCGTTTTCATATTAGAAATGTTTCTCTCCCTATACAAGTCAATGGCAATGCTAAATCTGCTTGTAGCAGAGTGATGGAGCTTAGGAGGTCAACAGCAGGTCAAAAAGAGGTCAACTGCATATGAAAAGCACCGGTCACTGGACTCTGAGGGCCAATAAGCACATTATGTGCGTTAGCGTGCTGCGGCGCCATCCATTTTGGGTAGCACCCCAACACGCTAATGCCGCGTACACACGGTCGGAAATTCCGCAAGCAAAAGTCCGATGTGAGCTTTTGGTCGGAAATTCCGACCGTGTGTAGGCTCCATCGGACTTTTTCTGTCGGAATTTCCGCCAGCAAAAGATCGTCTGTGGCAATTCCAACGTGCAAAATTACGACGCATGCTCAGAAACAATTCGATGCACGCTCGGAAGCATTGGACTTAATTTTCGCGGCTCGTCGTAGTGTTGTACGTCACTGCGTTCTTAACAGTCGAACACACGACCGTTTTTCACGACGTGAAAAACGACGAGAAAAAATAGAGCAGGTTCTAAATTTTTAATGCCCACTTTTCTCGTTGAGAAAAATGCTCTGGAGCATAGGCCCCGTACACACGACCGGTTTATCGGCAGAATCCATCAAGAGACGTATTCTGCCGAGAAAACCGGTCGTGTGTACACGTTTCGCCGAGAAAACCGTCGAGAAACTCGTCGAGCCAAAAAGAGAGCATGTTCTCTATTTCCTCGACGGCAATGGGAAAATTTGGCTCGACGAGTTTTTGGACAGCCGAACGAGAAACTCGATGAGGAAAATGATGGGTTTCACTGGACGAGTTTCTCGGTCGTGTGTACGGGACCTTATACACAACGGTTTTTCACGACCAATTAAAAAAATTGCATTTTTCTCGTCATGAAAAACGGTCGTGTGTACGCGGCATAAGGCTGAGAACCGAGCAATTAACTGCTTGCCGACCAGCCGCCATCATTATACTGCAGCAGGTCGTCAAGCGATTAATCGCTCTGTTGTTTTGCAAAGTTTGCAAAGATTATTTTTGGAGAACAAGCATATTGTTTAGCGTCATTTTAATGAAATGAACATTAATGCATGAAAAAAACATAGATTAACGCACGTGCATTAATGTGACACACCTGGGCACCAAGGTCTAAATGGGCCCGGAATGATCAAAGAAATTGTAGTAGACAGTAAATGTGGTGAAGACTTCCCCTTAACCACTTGCCGACTGCCTAACGTAGATATACATTGGCAGAATGGCACAGGCAGGCAAAGCAACATACAGGTACATTGCTTTGAATCTGCCGCCTAGCCATGGACTGTGCCCACAGGACCCTTGGACTCGATGTCTGCTGGTGTCCCGCAATCATGTCACAGAGACTGTTTGGGACCTCCGTGTCCCCTCTCTTTCTTCTGTGTTTTTATACTCCTCTTCTATTATCATATTATTCTGGCATTTTTATTCTATTATAGATATCCACAAACCTTGCATCTGCTCCTGACGAGTGGTAATGTAAACCACGAAACACGTAGAGATTTCCTATGATGCCATGTAACAGTGCCAACGGTCTACATTTGTACTATACTTTAGTTTATTTTAATGAACCAATCCACTATTGCTATCATATTTATATGCTACCATTACAATATCGGTCTACATATCTAAGGTTCGCTACTATGTACAATACGGTGAAACAACTTTGTCATGTACTGTCTAGACTTTATACATTAAGAGCTACTAATATAATATTTTACTTTCTCTATGTATAATATGCTGAAACAATTGTTTACAATCATGAACTGTCTAGACTGTATTCATTGAGACCTATTAATATATCATCTTATCCCCTAAGCCCTGTACACACAATCGGTTTGTCTGCTGAAAACTGACTGATGGACTGTTTTCATCGGACAAACCGATTGTGTGTGGGCCCCATTGGTTTTATTTCCATCAGGGTAAAAAAAAAATAGAACATGTTTTAAATTTTTCCTATGGATAAAAAAACTATAGAAAAATCTGATCGTCTGTATGGAACTCCATCGGTCAAAAATCCATGCATGCTCAAAATCAAGTCGACGCATGCTTGGAAGCATTGAACTTCATTTTTCTCAGCACATCGTAGTGTTGTACGTCACCGCGTTTGGACAAGATCAGATTTTTGACTGATGGTGTGTAGGCAAGACTGATGAAAGTCAGCTTCATCGTGTATCCAACGAAAAAATACATCGGATTAGATTCCATCAGATATCTGATCGTGTATACAGGGCTTTATTGAATAACATTTTACATTGATTGGTTAGTTATGCGCTTCATTTAAAGTCCCACAATTTAGTTTTCTTGTTCAATTTATCGGGGATGGAGGTATATATACTTATTGCCTCATATAAAGTCCCAGGACCAGATTCTCATAGAATGGCCGCTGGCGTAGCGTAAGCCATTTACACTACGCCACCGCAACTTAATGGAGCAAGTGCCGTATTCCCAAAGCACTTTCTCCGTAGTTTGCGGCGGCGTAGTGTAAATGGCCCTGCTTATCCCCGCGTAATTCAAAGGGGGCGGCTTGTATTTAAATTAAGCGCGCCCCGCGTCGATCGAACTGCGCATGCGCCGGCCGGGGAAAAAGCCCAGTGCGCATGCTCCAGCTCACGTCGGAAAGCGTCGTTGAAACCGATGTCAAAACGACGTGATCGTCACTTACGCAATGCCCTATTCGCGAACGACTTAGTAAAACGACGTAACCGACGGAAAAAGATGACGCTGACCCGACGCCATACTTAACATGGCAACGACGGAACTTCGTAAACCTACCCCTCATATAGCAGGGGTAGGTTTACGCTTACGGAAACGACGTAAACGACGACGGGGAGGCGTAAAAAAGTTTGGGAATTGGCGTATTAGGCTCATTTGCATAGGCAAATGAGAAAACAAAGTAAAGGCCACCTAGCGGCCAGAAAAGTAATTACATCTACGATCCGACGGTGTAAGTGTTTTACACCTGTCGGATCTTCACTGTATCTATGCGTAAATGATTCTAGGATTCACACGCATTGATACCCAATAAAAAAAAACAGAGATACGACGGTGTTTCCTGCGATACATCGTCGTATCTCTTTTGAGAATCTGGCCCCCAGTCTTAGCCTTAGGTTTAGTTCCTTGTCCTAATGTAGATATACATCGGCAGAATGGCACGGGCAGGCAAAGCAACAAACAGGTACGTTGCTTTGAATCTCCTGCCTAGCCACGGACTGTGCCCACAGAACCCATGGATACAATGTCCGCTGGTGTCCCGCGATCGTGTCACGGAGCGGCAGTACAGGGCGATGCCTGTGTAAACAAGGCATTTCCCTGTTCTGTCTAGTGACAGGACAGTGATCTACCGTTCCCTGTCAGCGGGAGCAGTGATCACAGGAAGCCCCACCCCCTCACAGTTAGAATCATTCCCTAGGACACACTTAACCCCTTCCTCATCCCCCTAATGGTTAACCCCTTCCCTGCCAGTGTCATTTACACAGTGATGTATAGCAGTGATCGCTGTATAAATGACAATGGTCCCAAATTAGTGTCAAAAGTGTCAGATGTGTCTGCCGCAATATCGCAGTTATGATAAAAATCGCAGATCACCGCCATTACTAATAAAACACATAATAATAAAAATGCCATAAATATATCCCCTGTTTTGTAGACGCTATAACTTTTGCGCAAACCAATCAATATACGCTTATAGAGATTTTTTTTTTTTACCAAAAATATGCAGAAGAATACACATCGACCTAAACTGAGAAAAAACATTGTTTTATATATATATTTTTGGGGGATATTTATTATAGCGAAAAGTAAAAAATATTTTATTTTTTTTCAAAATTGTCGCTCAAAAAAGAGCGACAATTTTGAAAAAAAATAAAATAAAATAAAATAAAAAAGTTTATAGTGCAAAAAAATAATAATCGCAGAGGTGATCAAATACCACTGAAAGAAAGCTCTATTTGTGGGAAAAAAGGATGTCAATTTTGTTTGGGTGCAACGTCGCACAACGCGCAATTGTCGGTTAAAGAGACGTGGTGCCGAATTGCAAAAAATGGCCTGGTCATTGGGCAGCCAATTCTTCCGGGGGTTAAGTGGTTAATATAAGATGAATAATATGTTAGAAAACATGTTCTATGATACCATAGGACTTTCCTGAAGCACTGAGCACACAATAGCCAACGCAACAGATGACGTCACCACGGCTCCCTGGATGCTCTATGCTCCCAGTGTTAAAGCGGTAGTTCACCCTTTTATTTACCTCTCTGGGAGCCTTACTGTCTCCCAGAGAGCATTACTAAACAGTGTTTTTTTTTTTTTTTTCTAAAGACTTACCTTTATCTTTTCTCTAATGTGGCCTGTCACTCACCTCTCCCCGCGGATTATTGGGCGTGCCGTCCTTATCCCCCGATGCGCAGAGCCTCCTGGGAATTCGATGTGATGTTCCCAGGAGACGATCTCTCTTAAAATCCCGCGATATTACCGCGGTCACGTGACTCGGCAAGCGGGTCATATTGACGCCGGCCGTTGCCATGGTAACTGTGCTGTGTTGACGGCGCCGTTCGCCGTCAACACAGCACATCAAAGGACATGCGCGGGATACAGCGGTGCATGCTGGGACGCATTCACCGCCGTATCCCGGAAATGATTAGGACTGGGCTTCAACGTGCCCAGCGTGCCAGGGAAGAAGATGAAAACTGCCTGAAGACAGAAATAAAAGATATAGTTTGGCAGTAGAATCGCATCATGGGGGCGAATAATTCGGGACACACGGGCTGCTATTGAATTAAGGTAAGAGGAGCCTAAAACTTTAAAAAAAAAAAAACGAGTGAAAGACCGCTTTAAGTAGGCAGAAATAGACTTTTTGGGTTAGCTTCTGTGAGGAAATATGGACATGGAGTTCGTTTTATTTGGCAATTAAAAAAAAAATGAACAGTGGAATGAACTAAAAATGTAGCCGTGCTAAAAACAGAAAGATGACTTGTCTGTGTTTAGCACATACGGCAGCTCACATTTGGCTAATTATCTCATCTTTGCAATATTTTCAGTAATGAACCCGCTGGTCATTTCAAATGATTACTGAGCTGCACATTTTTCAAAGCAGTAAACTGTTGCTAGGAATTGAAAATGTACCATGATTCTTAGATGTAGTTTCCTTCCTAATTATAGCGGACTTAAAGCGGAGTTCCAACCACAGTTAGCATTTTTTTAAATGTATGTCCTTACATCATGCGTTTTTATAATATAAATCCGGTCACTTACTATTTTAGAATCCGCTGCCGCTCCGCATAGTTATTCAAAAAAGTTTAGAAAACTAGGTTCACACGGTTGTCATTTTGCTTGTGGGCATTGTGAAGCCCACAAGCACTTACTTCCTGGAAGTCTTGGATGGGGAGTGATAATTGGGTAGCGCACTGCATTCTGGGAAGTGATGACACACATTTCCCAGGAGCATTAGAGGGAGATGATGTCAGAATCCTAGGTGTTTCCAAGGGCAGATTTTGTGGGACCGCATAGCAACAGGCATTTCCAGATGAGTAAAAAACATTTTTTTTTCTTTTTTAGGTCTAATGAGCACAATAATGAAAAAAACATTTTGGGATGGAAACTCCACTTTAAGGCAGGACAATGGGCAAAATAACAAATTACATATACAGCAATGGCCAAAAGTTTTAAGAATAAGACAAATATTTATTTTCACAGAGTCTGCTGCTTCAGTGTTTTTAGATCTTTTTATCAGATGTTACTATGGTGTACTGAAGTATAATTGCAAGCATTTCATACGTGTCAAAGGATTTTATTGACAATGACATGAATTTTATTTTATGCGAGTCAATATTTGCAGTGTTGACCCTTCTTTTTCAAGACCTCTGCAATCCCCTTTGGCATGCTGTCAATCATCTTCTGGGCCACATCCTGACTGATGGCCGCCCATTCCAGTATTATCAATGCTTGGAGTTTTTAGAATTTGTGTTTTTTTCTGGCCACCTGCCTCTTGAGGATTGACCACAATTTCTCAATGCGATTAAGGTCTGGGGAGTTTCCTGGCCATGGACCCAACATTTAGATGTTTTGTTTCCCAAGCAGCTTAGTGCAGCACTACCCCCGAAGGAGCTGCTGGTTTGTTTTGGGTCTACGCTCTGGTTGTCAACCCCTGAAATTGGCTACATAACCCTCCCTCGGCACAACTGGTATAATGAAAATTGTGGACCCCAATCAATCGTTGGAGGGCACAACATCCCGTCACACTACAGCAAACTATATAAATGAATGGTTACCTTAAATGGAATGGATCCTGCGATATGACAGACTGTAGACCAGTGGCGGTGCGTCCATAGGGACCAGGCCCGGACTGGGACAAAAAATAGCATTTTAGACTGAGCAGCCCAGGGGGGGGGGGGGGCACAGCGGGGGTTAATGACGAGATGTGGGGTGAGATAAAGAAAGATAGATAAAGATATAAAGAAAGAAGGGAAGGAAGGAAGATAGATAAATAGATATAGATAGATAGAAAGGAAGGAAGATGGATAAAGAAATAATGAATAATATAGAAAGAAAGATAGATAAAGATAGATAGAAAGAAAGAAGGGAAGGAAGATAGATAAAGAAAGATAGATACAGATAGAAAGAAGGGAATTAAGGAAGATATATAGATAGATAGAAAGGAAGGAAGATGGATAAAGAAAGAATGAATAATATAGAAAGAAAGAAGGGAAGGAAGATAGATAGATAGATAGATAGATAGATAGATAGATAGATAGATAGATAGATAGATAGATAGATAGATAGATAGATAGATAGAAAGAAGGGAAGGGAGATCGATAAAGATAGATAAATATAGAAAGAAGGGAAGGAAGATAGATAGATAGATATATAGATAGATAGGAAGGAAGATATATAAAGAAAGAAAGATAGATACAGATAGAAAGAAAGAAGGGAAGGAAGATAGATAGATAGGAAGATAGATAAAGATAGAAAAAAAGAAGAGAAGGAAGGAAGATAGGTAGATAGATCTAGATAGATAGATAAAAATAGATAGATAGATAAAGATAGAAAGATAGATAGATAGACAGTGGCAGTGCGCATCTATGAAGGGCCGCTCCCTCTGGCTCCCTCTGGCTCAGCCGCCCCTTCTGGCTCAGCCGCGACAATGGGCACACTGGCATCAATGGGCACACTGGCATCAATGGGCACACTGGCATCAATGGGCACAGTGGCGACAATTAAAGGGCACAGTGGCGACAATTAAAGGGCACAGTGGCTGCGTTTGATGACATAGCACAGTGGCTGCGTTGAATAACATGGCACAGTGGCGACAATTGATGGCACAGTGGCTGCGTTTGATGGCATGGCACAGTGGCTGCATTTGATGGCATGGCACAGTGGTGACAATTGATGGCACAGTGGCTGCATTTGTTGGCATGGCACAGTGGTGACAATTGATGGCACAGTGGCTGCATTTGTTGGCATGGCACAGTGGTGACAAGTGATGGCACTGTGGCTGTGTTTGATGGCATGGCACAGTGGTGACAATTGGTGGCACAGTGGCTGCGTTTGATGGCATGGCACAGTGGTGACAATTGATGGCAGTGGCTGCGTTTGATGGCATGGCACAGTGATGAGAATTGATGGCCCAGTAGCAGCATTTGATGGGCCCAGTGGCTGCATTTGATGGGCACAGTGAGGCTCAATAGCCGCCGGGGGCCGTTCGTGGGCCGCAATCGGCCCCCGGGCCGCGAGGGTCGTTTGCGGGCTGCAACCGGCCCGCGGGCCACCGCGGCCCACCGGGCATTTGCCCGGTATGCCTTATGGCCAGTCCGGGCCTGATAGGGATGCTGGAGAGCCGCCCCCATCTGGATCGCTCACAGCCAGTGAAATATACAGATTCATACACTGTATGAATCTGTATATTTTCGCCGCTGCTGCCCACTATTCAGCTGACCGGACATTGAGTGCCGGTTAGCTGAATAGCGGCAGCTGACTGGCTGTGTGGAAGTGCCCATCAGAGCCGCTGGCTCTGATAGGCTTTCCGAGTACAGCCCTGAGGCTGTAGTCGGCTTCCTGAAGCTTATCCTCGGGACCTACCGGCCGTGCGTTCCGAGGATAAGACTGACAGACGTCTCAGCCAATCAGGTAATCTGATTCTGGTAATCAGTAACCTGATTGGCTGAAGCGTCATTGAGGGCGAGGGACATCGAGGGACGGTAGAAGCCAGAAAGGTAAGTGACAGGGGGGTACTGGGCACGGTGGCTACAAGTGGGGCACAGTTGCTACAAGTGGGGGCACAGTGACGACAATTGGGGGCACAGTGGCAAAGTCAGGTAATCTGGGACAGCAACAGGCAAAAACAGGAACAACTGAATCTCAGGCACGGGAACCTGGCAAGGAGTCACTGCATTAGCCACCATTAGGGAAGGAGCTAAAGTACCCTCTTGGCCTGAGATCACACCCAGTGTTAGAGGCACACTCCAATGCATGTGCACAAGTGCACATGCTCCAACATATAGTATACACATGATCACAGTTACCAGTACAACTGTCCATACCCAAAATGCCACTGTGCTACTGGTGAATGACCTAAAGCAGTCTCCGTTGGCCAGGATCCCACCCCAGGCTGACAGTGAGCGATGGCAGGGCCATTTTAAGAAGGGATCTCTGTAAGTGCATTGCTGCCCAGCCACTCAGGAGCTCCCTCTTCATATGGCACCCATGGCACTTGCCATATCTGCCATACCCTGAATACGCCACTATGTGCTAGACACACTGCACAGGCCATGTGACTGGATGTACTGATGTGGATGGTGGAGGCACAGTACTGATAACATGACATCCAGGTTGCCAAAGTTTTTGCAGGACTGAATCAAGCTTTGCAGTACTCTCATCCCTCTAATGTTCTACAAAGAAGAAAGACTTGACAGCACTGTCCAATCAGCAGAGGGCTGATATCAATTTATAAGGACCAACTAACATGACCACAACGTATCATATTGGAATACACCAAGTTCAGTGATACCCCAAAATGTGGACTGGAACCTAATGGTCTACAATGGGGTCATGTGACAAGGTCTTTGCAGATGCACAAAATGCAAATCCTTCCTTAGCCGTTGTGGCTTCAGGATCAGACGAGGTGTATAATGTAATCAGCAAATCATTCTCCAATCATTCACTAATAAGGAGAACAATTTTTAAGTTTGCTGATGAGCTTCATTTATTATGTTGACATTGTCAAAAAAAAAAAGCACTTGAGGAGAAGTTCAATCAAGGTTCCCATCAGTTTGTTTTCTTCTGGAGAATAGCGTTACCCAATTATATTCAGCTCAGGAAAAACAGACTCGTTCAGCCAGGCAGAGATGGGAGCTATGATGGTGTCAAGAGCACTGGCATAGCTGCCAATCACTGATGCCCTGTAAAAAAGGCAGCACTGCTTTTGCCAAAGATATGCCTGAAGGCTTCCTAGTGAAGAGGAGTAAAAAGTCCCCGCTGGTGTCCTACTGAGTGCAAGATGATGTCCCCCCCTCCACATGGATGTTGTACGCCGTGTCCAAGGGCCAGCTTAGTGCCCCACCTGAGGCTCTCCTTCCCTGGCCAGCCCCCACTGAGCCACCCTGGCTCCCCCCTGCAGCCCCTGGCCGCTCCCTGACAGCCAGTTCGGGAAGGCGCTGTCCAGCCCGACCCACTCGGTGAGCAGAGAGTACCTGGAGCAGAGCTTTAGCCTGGGATGGCGGTTGGGAGGTGGCAGGGAGAGTGGGAGGGGGGGCAAAGGCTCTGTACCATGGGCCTCTGGGGCAAAAGTTGCCAGTCAGCCCCCGACTGGAGATCCATAGTTTCGGCACCTGTCCACATTCTCAGCTATTACTGGTGCTGAGTGTGCACTACAGCGTACAAGTGAACAGAGAACAAAAATGCTTTAAAGGCAGAGGAGACTTAAAAAGTCTCTTCTACTTAGGGTTGACACCTCATCCCTTTAAAACCGAACACATATTATTTACACAGGTTCTGTGACAGCAAGTTACAGGTGGTAATTAAATTCAGTGCCTTATCTGCATTACAATAGCCTCAGAACCTGTGTAATTATTATGTGTTTGGTTTTAACGGGATGAGGTGTCAACCCTACGGGTCCTTTCACACTAACGGATCCTGTGCGGATCCGTTCCCTAAATATCCGCTTGCTCAGCGGGGATCGCTCCGTTGATCCTCGCTGAGCCGGCAGATGACAGGGTGGTCCCCGCACACTGTGCAGGGACCGCCCTGTCATATCTCCGCTCTCCTCTATGGGGGGATTGGATGAATAAGGGCCGTCTGTAGGATTTTCCTCTTCAGAATTGTACCATAGAGGGGACCGATGAGATCAGGTGTCCGCGGATGTTCATCCGCTGCCACCCGCTATCCTATAGGGATACATGTACAGTACAGACCAAAAATTTGGACACACCTTCTCATTCCAAGAGTTTTTTTTATTTTCATGACTATGAAAATTGTAGAGTCACACTGAAGGCATTAAAACTATGAATTAACACATGTGGAATTATATACATAACAAAAAAGTGTGAAACAACTGAAAATATATGTCATATTCTAGGTTCTTCAAAGTAGCCACCTTTTACAGCAGACACATCTCCTGAACAACTGTGTGAATCGGGCCTTCATGGTAGAATATCTGCTAGTAAACCACTGCTAAAGAAAGGCAACAAGCAGAAGAGACTTGTTTGGGGTAAAGAACACAAGGAATAGACATTAGACCAGTGGAAATCTGTGCTTTGGTCTGATGAGTCCAAACTTGAGATCTTTGGTTCCAACCACCGTGTCTTTGTGCGACGCAGAAAAGGTGAACGTATGGACTCTACATGCCTGGTTCCCACTGTGAAGCATGGAGGAGGAGGTGTGATGGTGTGGGGGTGCTTTGCTGGTGACACCGTTGTGGATTTATTCAAAATTGAAGGCATACTGAACCAGCATGGCTACCACAGCATCTTGCAGCGCCACGCTATTCCATCCGGTTTGCGTTTAGTTGGACCATCATTTATTTTTTAACAGGACAATGACCCCAAACACACCTCCAGGCTGTGTAAGGGCTATTTGACCAAGAAGGAGAGTGATGGGGTGCTGCGCCAGATGACCTGGCCTCCACAGTCACCGGACCTAAACCCAATCGAGATGGTTTGGGGTGAGCTGGACCGCAGAGTGAAGGCAAAAGGGCCAACAAGTGCTAAGCATCTCTGGGAACTCCTTCAAGACTGTTGGAAGACCATTTCAGGTGACTACGGCGGCGTACACACGACCGGTTTCCTCGGCAGAATCCAGCAAGAAACGCGATGGGAGACGTATTCTGCCGAGAAAACCGGTCGTGTGTACACTTTTCGCCAAGAAACCCGTCGGAAACTCGTGCCAAAAAGAGAGCATGTTCTCTATTTCCTCGATGGGCAATGGGAAAATTTGGCTCGACGAGTTTTTTAACTGCCGAACTAGGAACTCGACGGGGAAAACGATGTGTTTCGACCGACGAGTTTCTCGGTCGTGTGTACACCGCCTACCTCTTGAAGCTCATCAAGAGGATGCCAAGAATGTGCAAAGCAGTAATCAAAGCAAAAGGTGGCTACTTTGAAGAACCTAGAATATGACATATTTTCAGTTGTTTCACAATCTTTTGTTATGTATATAATTCCACATGTGTTAATTCATAGTTTTGATGCCTTCAGTGTGAATCTACAATTTTCATAGTCATGAAAATAGAGAAAATTCTTGGAATGAGAAGGTGTGTCCAAACTTTTGGTCTATACTGTATGTCCATATTTCATCCAAAATTGGATGGATGAAATACGGACATACTGTCCGCACGTGTGAAAGGGCCCTACTTCTACTCTTCTACTTTAAGGTTTAGTTCAGTAAGTGCACGCAAAAAGAAATATTATGACAGTGGAACCCTGGGAGAGGTTTGTTTGCAAACAAACTTTATACCATGGCCGTCATGGTGATCACATGATTTGGAACCATGCTGATTGGTTGTCATGTGTTAGGTGACAAAGGAACTGTCAGAGACAGTGAGGTCTGACAACTAGAGGTGCACATCTGTACATGTTCCCAGCTATCAGGCCGAGAATGTAGATTAAAATTCCCTTCTGTCAGTAATCTGTAGGAGAGCAATAATTCCCAAATACCCCACAGCGCGATCCTTGCTGTCTCTCCTAGACAGGAATCCTTAAATCAGGTGTCTGTGAGACTTGAAAAGGTCTCACAGACACCTGATTTATAATCCCTATGTGGGTTTGAATGTGTAAGGGCAGACATAGGGCCAGATTCTCGTAGATGCGCGCCTAATTATGCAGGCGTTGCGCATCTCAGATGCACTACGCCGACGTAACACGGAGTGGCAAGTACCGTATTCCCTAAGTAAATGCGCTCCAAGATGCGCCTGCGTCGCGTAAAATCATGGGCGTAATCCGGCGCAACTCCAAAGTAGGAGGGAAGTGGGCGTGTTGCATTATAATGAAGCGTGACCCCATGCAAATGCAGGCCGGGACGAACGGAGCATGCGCCGTGACATGGATGACCCGCGCCATGACGTGGTTGACCCGCGCCGTGACGTGGATGCCTTCTGCGCATGCGCAAAGCCTCCCTACGATGCGCCGGCGCAGGGTATATAATGCGCCCACACATGCGCCCGTGCAGCGCAAACGTCTCCCATTTTTTAGAGAGTGACGGCGAAAGTTTGTGCTGGACAAGATGGCAACTGCTGTTAAGGAGAGGAGGAAGAAGAATTTCTCCCCAGAGGAGAGGGCCATTGTCATACGGGCCATGGAGAAGTATGACTCGCGGCTCCATGGTGCTGACAGTGCCCGGACCAGCAAGTCCCGGAGGGATCAGATATTAATGAGGGTGGCGTGCCAGGTCAATGCCCTCTCTCATGAGGTCCGGACACCGCAGGACATTCAAAAGAAAATGAATGACCTGCGGCGTCATGTGAAGGGCAAGCTGGCTGCCATAGCTCGGCATGCCAGGGGCACTGGAGGGGGCCCACCCTGCCCTGTCCGCCTGACTGAGGAGGAGAAGGTGGTTGCCCGCTGCCTGCAGACGGAGCAGGTAGAGGGAGTTGGGGGCTATGAGTCCCAGAAGCCAGCCGTGAGGACAGGTAAGTGTGTTTTCTATTCTATCTGTTGTGTACATGTATGGGGGTGGAAGGGAACATGTGCCAAGTGTGTGGGTCCACCAACATGGGCATCTTTTGTGTCATCCACAGATGTGCAGGAGGGAGCGGGGCCATCTGTTGATGCCAGGGCCCATCAGGATCCATCCCCTGAAGATACAGTCCCTCTGGCTGCCCCCCTGGAACAGGACTTGGAGGGAAGTGGGCACACCTCAACGGAGGAGGTGGTTGAGGAGGGTGTGGTAGTCCAGGACCAGGCCCTCTATGTTGTTGTGGAGGAGGATGGTGGGTTGGCCGGACCAGCCCAGGCTATTCCTCTACCTGTAGCGTCCCCCTCCAACCTCTCCAGTCCCTCTCTTTCCCCCCCCCTCATCTCCGGCCCCTCAACATCCTCCCCTTATGCCCGGTCCCCTGCCACTCCCCGCAAGGCGACGTCAAAGACCAGGGGTGTATCCCAGGTCCTGCCGGAACAGCTGGTCAGACAGCAGGACCAGCAAAATAAACACCTGGCCGAGGTCGTGGAGGAGATGAGGCGCCTGGCCGACAGCCTGGCATCCTCGGACAATATAACAGATGCCATCCAGGATGTTGCTGTTAACAGCGCAGCAACGCTGACCAGCTTGGGGGAGCTGCAGGAAAACACCTCAGAACTTGTGGGGGAGGTTCAGGCCCTGCGCCTTGCTATCGAGGCGCAGACTGCTGTGCAGACCCGCATAGCGGTTGCCCTGGAGGGCATGCAGGCAGCCAGGGAGGGACGTGGGGATGTTCCTCCTCAACCTGCTCCCCCCCCCCATCTAAGGCTGCCCCCAGGCAAGTGAGGGGCAGGACCCGTGGCACCAGGCAGAGCCCCCGCCAGGCCCATTAATTTGAGTTTTCTTTAGTATTATGCTCTGGATAAGAGCTTATTTATTTTTTGTTATGCTCTGGATAAGAGCTTATTTATTTTTTGTTATGCTCTGGATAAGAGCTTTTTTTATATATTTTTGGATACTGCACACGGTGCAGTGTGAATGGTGTGTGAATGTGAGAGGGTGGCACTCCTGAAAGTAAGGGGTGTCACCCTCGGCCGTGGTGGTGAAGTTAACCCCACGGCTGTATGAATGATGTGTGAAAGGTGTATGAATGGACAGCAACATCATTGGGGCCTTGACGTGGCGTTGCTGCTCCCAAGTCCTACATGCTGGACTTGGGCTAATCCAATGCGATGTGCATGTGGTGTGTGTGATCTAGGGACATCAGTGGTGTACACGCGTGCATTGTCTGTGTGCCATGCTGTATGTGTGTGTTTAAAGGTCAAAGATTCGTAACACGAGGACACTCCTGACTGCTCTTCCATCAGCTGACGGGGTCTCCTCTGGCGGGGGGGGGCTGTGTGGTTGGGGGGTCAGGTCATCACGTAGGGCAATATGCAGGCCCTTTCGCATGGCAAAGTTGTGCAGAATACAACATGCACCAATGATCTGACCCACAAAGTTGGGGGAATACAATAGGGCCCCCCCAGACTTATCCAGGCAGCGGAAACGGGACTTCAGGAGGCCAAATGTGCGCTCCACCACTGCACGGGTTTTGATGTGTGCTTCATTGTATCTTCTCTCTCCTCTGGTTTGGGGGTTCCGGAAAGGAGTCATGAGATGGGGTCCCAGTGTATATGCAGAGTCACCTGTAAGGGAAAACACAGGAGGATGGTAGTCATGCATGTGCCACTTCTGTTGTGCATCATGGGAGGGGATAGTCATGGCTGCCACCCATGTCACTCACCAACCAGCCAGCTGTCCCCATACATGTCCTGCTCAAAATCTTCGGGGATGTTGCTTTGACGGTAGATGTAGCTGTCATGGCTGGACCCGGGGTCTTTGGCACGGACGTGCCATATGAGGTATTTGGCATCGGCTATCACCTGTACGTTGATGGAATGCCAATGCTTCCGATTGCGGTATATGTGCTCTGTGGCACTGGGGGGCTGGAGTGCCACATGTGTGCAATCAATGGCCCCGATGGTGCGTGGGAATCCGTCAATTCTGTAGAAATCTGTCATTGCCTTCTGCCGCAGGTGCACAGTGGTGGGTCTGATGAACTGGTTGGACATGCGTCTGAGGATTGCAGGGACAACCTGGTGCACACATCTGCTTATGCTGGTTTGTGACATCCCAGCCACCACTCCACTTGTACGCTGGAATGATCCACTGGCCAGGAAATGGAGTGTTGCCAGGACCTTCACCAGTGGCTGCAGTGCACGTGAGCGGTATGTCTGGCTGGTGATGTCATCCTGCAGGGCTGTGGTTATTTCCAGGATGGCAGCAGGGCTGAATCTGAAGATGCGATACACCTCCTCATCACCCATGCCAAAGAGGCTCATGCGCGCTCGGTAGATCCTCTCACGTGCCCCCGTCCTCCTCCTCCTCCTTCTATGCTCCTCTTCCTCTGCATACCTTAGTATTGATAAGACCATGGCTGGCCCTGGCATCATTGGCATATGAATGTCTTGTCCAGTAAGTGTGATTGCTCAGCTAGTCCGTTACGGTGCTGCTGTAGTTGCTCTCCAGCTGACTTGCACACGGCCTTGAGCAAAGTTACCCGTGCTTTTATGAGGGGTATGTTTACTCAAGGCTTTCGAGTTACGCGCACCACGAGTAGCCAACGCCGGACGCGCGTACTTTCGGGAATACGCGCATCTCCCTCATTTGCATATTTGCATGCTAATTCAATGGGAACTGAATATTTTAGATGCGTAACTATGCGCCTACGCCGCGCTAGCTTAATGCATTTTCGCCGCCCAGACGGAAAAAAAAATCGCGCGTATGTGGTTCTGTGTTTACCGCGCATCGATACGCAGGCGCACATTTACTATTACGCCGCGCATATACATTTACGCAGGCGTAGCGCCGCTGAGAATCTGGCCCAAAGTGTTGGGAAGACATAGAGAACAAGATAAACCAAACAAACTTCAGGAAGTGCATTCCCAGCATCCCTGCCTTATGCTTTCTGGATTCTGGCCAAAGGGGATTACCGAGAACTGAGATTAGGAAAAACTGAATGGGCTTTCTCAGTTTAGCACAGCTACACTGTCTGCTGGATAATGAAGGTAGGTTCTTAAGGCCCGTACACACGGTCTGACTTTTTGGCAACAAACTTCAAAAAAAAGTTCTGCACGTTTTCAAAAAAATCTGACCGCGTGTACGCTCCACTGGACAAACTTTTTCGGTTTTCATCCGACAAAAGTTCGCTCTGCAAATGGACAAACTTTTCGGAAACAAAAGTCTGATCATGCCTAGTCCAACCGTGTCTACAGCAAGCCGTCGGGACTTTTGTACAAAGTTTAAACACGCATGCTCAGAACCAATGTTAAAATAAACGAACAATAGCAGAAGTTGACCAAAGGGTGTTGGTAAAGAGCAGAAAAACCACGTGATGTTGGGAAAGCTTTAGGAAAGTTTGCAGAAAAGTAGCGTGTGTATGCTATGAGTGTGGCCAGCCAACTCCCTTCGGACAAAAATCCAAGGAAAAGTTTGTTTGAAGTCCGATCGTGTGTACGAGGCCTAAGACTGGTCTCAAATTTTGAAAAATAAACATATTCCACACTCTTTTTTTTTTTTTTTTTAATGAAAAAAACGACTTTAGGAAAAAAAAAATCCCCATTTTTTTATGTTTTATTCCAGGTCTTCCAATCCCTAGAAGGAACACAGCCTGGGGTATACACACATTGGGAAGGAACATTGGGTACTACTAAGGTGGTTGAGGAAACCTACCTATACAATATTTATGAACTGTATATGTGTGCCAACCTGGTTACAGAAACTTTACATCTGTATGTAAGCAAATAGCTTGCTAGGAAAAAGTTCTATCTATCAAAACTCTGTAAGATTGCTTATTGCACACCTGATGCAACCACTGGGGAAGCTGACAATCACTGTAGTATTCAGCGCTATTTCAGTGATAGCCTCAATATTCTAGGTCCTGGTCAGATTCAATGCGAGCCGCTACCCCACTGCACACTGACCACAGAGGGTCATTCGCTGGGCACCATTGTTATTCATAGTACCGTTCACATGTTTTTAAATGAATACAAGGGGCCAGATTCTCAAAAGAGATACAACGGTGTATCTCCAGATACCCCGTCGTATCTATGTATCTGGCCCTGGGTATCTATGCGACTGATTCTTAGAATCAGTTACGCATAGATTTTGCTTAGATCCGACTTGCGTAAGTAACTTACACCGTCGGATCTAAGTTGTAATGTTATGCTGGCCGCTAGCTGGCGTTCCCGTCGATTTCTGCGTTTAATATGCAAATGAGCGTGATACGCCGATTCCCTAACTAATTTGCGCGCCGTCGTCTTAGTTTACGTAGTTTGCGTAAGCGTAAGGTTACCCCTGCTATATGAGGGGTAACCTTGCGTAGGTCCGGCGTGAGCCATGTTAGGTATGGACGTCGGGACAGCGTTGTGTTTTTCCGTCATTTGAGTAACTCGTCGCAAATAGGGCTGTACGTTAATTACGTTGCTGTCGAAATCAATGTATTTGCGGCGTACTATGGAGCATGCGCAGTGGGCTACGTTTAGGGCCGGCGCATGCGCCGTTCGTTCGGCGCGGGGGCGCGCTTAATTTAAATACAGCACGCCCTCTCCTTCTCTATTTGAATTACGCGGCCTTACGCTGTCCCCTTTACGCTACGCCACAGCAAATTACGGAGCAAGTGCTTTGAGAATACAGCACTTGCCCGTAAAAAGTAGCGTAAAGGGGATACGCCGGAAAGCCGCAAAAGTACGAGAATCTGGCCCAAGGTATTTTTTGATTGGATGAGGTAGAGATTGTGATGTCACCACCCTCTTCTCCTTTTTGTCCAAACAGATATTGCCTTGCATTCACAAAAAAAACGGAGTTCTCTAAATGGAGGCAGTGCCAAGTGCCCGACTCCCTATGGTCAGTGTATAGAGGGGAAGCCACTCGCACAGATCCCAAGAAGGGCCAGGAAAATTACAAAGCACACCTATTTACTCCCAAAATAACACCACAGCATGGACAGAGCAAAAACGCAAAATGAAAATCCTCTCACCTTTATTTTTTCACCTTTTATCTCCACCGTTTTAATCATAAAATCTACCCCGATGGTGGCCCCTTGGCCAGGAGGGAAGAGACCCTGCAAAATGAGAAGAGATAAATAAAACACACAATATTTTTACAATTTACCATTGTACTGATGTGGACAATGTCATTAACAAAATATGGTTATATTAGTCAATGATGTCACCACCATCCCCGTTTTTTGGAGGTGGAGATGGTGGTGACACAGTGACATAGGCCCCTTTCACATGTGCGGATCCCGTGAGGATCTGGTTTTAAAGGATCTCCATTCTCCTCTATGGGGGATCGGATGAAAACGAACCGTCTGTTTTCATCTGATCCGATCCACCAGACGAATGCAAAATAGGGTTTGCATCCGTCACCTTTTAGCGGCGAGGATCAGATCGGGGCTGATCGGGTGTCAAAGCTGACATAGAGCCATGAATAAGCACTGATCTAGTGTGAAACGCGTCCGCTGTTCCTGTTTGTCTTGCCTTGCTGTGAATTTTTGTGGTGCATTTTTCTGCTGTTTTTACAAATAAAAGACAACTCTACAGTTATCTGGAGGTACATGGAGCGCCCGTTTAGATCCGCCTGAAAAACCTGACAGGCGGATCGGAACGGTCCGCATGCGTAAAAGGGGTCTTAATTGACCTACTATGGTCATATTTGACCATGACATTGTCCAAATATGGCCATGTAGACTATGTCAGTAGCCAAATATAACCATTTGGCCATATTAAATCACTGGTGTCACCATCCTTGCTCCTTTGAGGTGGTGACATCATTGAACTATTATGGCCACATGGCCATATCTAGTCAATTACATTGTCCACGTGGCCACATTTGGGCAATGTGATGGTCAAATGTGCTATTTTAGGTCAAAAATGTCACCACCATCTCCACCCCTTTGTGACATGTGGCTGTGGGGGTGGGGATGGTGGTGTCTGAGGTTGTCACACCAGAACAGGAAGTCCCATATTGCAATTGACAGAAGATCTAGCCCTCCCCCACGCTAGTAACAATGTGTTGCCATCATCTTTTCCTGTTCTGACAGCAAAGCAAGGAAATCTTCCCGAATAGTGACTACCGGTGAGAACAACCTAAAAATATGAAGTACATCTCCGCCATACATACCTATTTCCCCGTTTTCTCTTTAAAACATGCATGTACTAAAAAAATACCGGACGATCCTGACCGATTTCCAGTGTGAGCTGCTAACTTCCTATAGAGATCTGCATTAAAATCCCAAGCAGTGTTGTCAGCCCTGCCTGAGTTCTCCCTTGCTGGACTACAGAACGCCCCTCCTCTCTTTATCTCCATAACATAAGGGAGAGGTGTAGTCCAGCAGAGAAAAGCTGATTAGGATTTCAGTGCAACAGAGTCAGTACTGTCAGCTCACTTTGTGAAGTTAGAAGCTTACTGGATTCCTGGTGGATCACCGGGTATTTTTCAGTACTTCTTGAATTTTTAACCCTTTCTTGACCAGAGTTTTTTTTATTTTATTTAGATGATCAGACCAAGTTTAGCAGCATTGCCATACGTCAGTTAACTTGACAATAACACAAATAAAAAATATAATTGGACAACTGTCCAAAGCATTAACCCTCACAAATTCTGACTCTATTTTGCTTAAAGTGATTGTAAAGTCTTGTTTACAATCCACGAACGTACGAGCAGCCAGCGCTGTCCCTTTACATCGTTTGCGTAAGCGTATCTCCGGTATAAAGTAACCCCTGCTATGTTGAGGAGCAGCCAATGTTAAGTATGGACGTCGGGACAGCGTCGCATTGGACGTCGTTTACGTAGTTTGCGTATGCCGATCCAGAATGGGCCTGGGCGTAAGTTATGTTCACGTCATTTTCATTGACTATTTGCGACGTGTTTCACGCATGCGCACTGGGATATGTCGATGGCCGGCGCATGCGCAGTTCAAAAAATACGTTGTTGGCTTCGGGTCATTGATAATTTTAATAAAACACTCCCACCAACAACCCATTTGAATTACACCCGCGAACGCCAGCCCATTTACTCTACGCCGCCGTAAGTAACAGTGCTAATTCTTTGAGGATAAGTAACAGGCCGCTGTAACTTACAGCGGCGTAGAGTAAATGGGTTAGGCTCACAAAGCGCAGCAGCTTTGTGGATCTGGCCCTCTATTACTGCTCTCACAGTTGCTGCAATCAATTTCCCTAGACTCGTCAAAGGTAACTTAACTTATGCCGATTCCACATCTAACCAGCGGCTCCTGAGGGAGTATCGCTACACATCTCATTTGGAAACCAAGGAGCTGGAGTATGGAGGAGGAATGGAGGGGCACACACTGCAAGATGCTTGAAGTCCAGTGTGAAGTTTCCATAGTCTGTTGATTTGGGGAGCCGTGTCATCTGCTGGTGTTGGTCCACTGTGTTTCATTAAGTCCGTGGTCACCGCAGCCGTCTACCGGGAGATTTTGGAGCACTTCATGCTTTCTTCCGCAGACGAGCTCTATGGGGATGCTGACTTCATTTTCCAGCAGGACTTGGCACCTCCCCCACACTGCCAAAAGCACCAAAACCTGGTTCAATGACAATGGGATTACTGTGCTTTGATTGGCCAGCAAACTCACCTGACCTGAACCCCATAGAGAATCTACGGGGCATTGCCAACAGAAAGATGAGAGACATGAGACCAAACAATGCAGAAGAGCTGAAGGCCGCCATTGAAGCATCCTGGTCTTCCATAACACCTCAGCAATGCCACAGGCTGATGGCTTCCATGCCACGACACATTGAGGGGCCCAAACTAAGTACTGAGTACATATGCATGCTTATACTATTCAGAGGTCCGATATTGTTCTATGTACAATCCTTGTTTTATTGATTGCATGTAATATTCTGATTTTCGGAGATTATGGATTTGGGGTTTTCATGAGCTGTAAGCCATAATCATCACAATTATGACAAATCACGGCTTGAACTATCTTGCTTTGCATGTAATGAGTCTCTCTCATATATTAGGTTCACCTTTTAAGTTGCATTAGTGAAATAAATTAACTTTTGCACGATATTCTAATTTTTAGAGTATCACCTTTAGTTCTACTTTAACCACTTGCTGCCCACCCACCGTGGGTGGATGTTATATGACAGCCGCCCAGAACAACCGCTCTCTCGCGCCCCCCAGCGCGACCCCGATCTGTGTAAAGAGCCGTGGCCGTGGCTCTTTAACCATGTGATCGGCTGTGACCGTGACATCTAAACACGGAGATGCCGGTAATCGGCTTTCCTCGACTCACACTGACAGATTGTGAAGAGAGGAGAGCCGATCAGCGGCATCTCTTCACAGGGGATAGCTAGGGATGTAATTAGGGCACTGATCATCAGTGCCCTGATTACAATTAAGTGCCCACCAGTTCCAGCAATGATTTCCCACCACTGCCAGTAACCAGTGCCAATCTGTGCCCAAAAGTGCCAGCAACCAGTGCCCAAAAGTGCCAGCAATCAGTGCTCACAAGTGATGCCAGTCAGTGCTGGCAATTAGTGCTGCCCATCACTGCTGCCCATCAATGCCACCCATCAGTGCTGCCTATCTGTGCCCACCAGTACCGCCTATCTGTGCCCACCAGTGCTGCCTATCTGTGCCCAGTGCTACCCATCAGTGCCTATGAGTGCTCATCCGTGCCGCTAATTAGTGTCACCTATCAGTGCCCATAAGTGTGGCATATTCGTGCCTCATCAGTGCCCATAAGTGCCGTCTCATCAGTGCCCATAAGTTCCACCTCATCAGTGCCCATCACTGCAGCCTATAAGTGCCCATCAGTGCCGCCTCATCAGCGCCCATCAGTGAAGAAGAAAAATTACTTATTTGCAAGATTTACTGACAGAAACTAATGCCGCGTACACACGATCATTTTTTGTGATGAAAAAAAACGACGTTTTCTGTGAAGTAAAAAACGACGTTTTTGGAACGTCACTTTCAAAGACGATGTTGCCTATACACCATCGTTTTTTTCACAAAAAGCGAGGTTACGTTCACCACTCTTTTCCATTGAAGCTCACTTCATAACTAGCTTCTGGGCATGCGCGGGTTGAAAAACGTCGTTTTAAACAACGTTTTTGCTACACACGGTGACTTTTTGTGAAACAAAAAACGACGTTTTGAAAAACAAAAAATTCAAGCATGTTGGAATTTTTTTTTGGTTGTTTTTTTGAAGACAAAAAACTACGTTTTGCCCACACACCATAAATTTAAATGACGTTTTAAAAAACAACGTTTTTTTTCATCGCAAAAAACGACCGTGTGTACGCGGCATTAGAATTATAATTTTATTATTTTTTCAAAAAGTTTGGCCTTTTTTTTTTTTAGGGGGGGGGGGGGTGCCACCAAAAGAAAGCTCTATTTGTGTAAAGAAAATTATAACATTTCAACATGGTTACAGTGTAGCATGACTGCGCAATTGTCATTCAAAGTGTGGCAGGGCTGAAAGCTGAAAATGGCCTGGGCAGGAAGGGGGTGTAAGTGCCCGGTATTGAGGTGGTTATTATTCATACAGCAAGGGGCATTTTTGGACTTATAAAGTCGCATTACAGTCAGGAAAATGTACATGTATTCAGAGGCGGACTGATTTATTTATTTCTATTGCTCAGGCATAGACTTTGCGATAAAAGATAAACGCAGGCTGAAAACGCACTGTTATTACCCTTTAAGTCACCCACTTTCTATGTTAAAGCAGAAATGAGGACAATGCCCCTTACCTGGGTAAACCTCCGCACCAGACAGGTCTTCCCCACTCCGGCGTTTCCGATTAGAACGATCTTGAATAGGAAATCATAATCTTCCATACTCATTTACACAGCTGTGGGAGAGACGAGAGGAGAGAGAGAGAGAGAGAGACGGTCAGACCTACAGACGTCAATACAGAGAGCGGCTTGTTGTGACATACACAGGGAACTTTATACCTCCAAGTCAACAGGACAAAGGTCTGCCACTCGGGCCAATTCAGCCACGTAGACTTGTGTCACAGCTTGTGTTACATCGCACACGATGGGGCCCATTTACCAAAATCTGGTGCCGCTGTGCATGGCAGCCAATCAGCTTCTGACTTCAGCTTGTGACAATAAATCCTGGAAGCTGATTGGCTTCTAAGCAGAGCTGCACCAGATTAGGCACGCTCCAGTTTTTAGTAAATCAATCCCAATGGTCCTAAATGTGTTTGTAGCCTTGTACTGAAAACCTGCTTTGCAGGGATGAGAAACAGAGAGATTGTTCTCTCTGTACAGAGCTCTGTGTTTAACCACTTGCTTACTGGGCACCTATGCCCCCTTCCTGCCCAGGCCAAATTTCATTTTCTGGCACTGTGTCGCTTTAACTGACAATTGCGCGGTTCTTTTTTTCCCACAAATAGAGCTTTCTTTTGGTGGTATTTGATCACCTCTGCGGTTTTAATTTTTTGTGCTATAAACAAAAAAAGAGCGAAAATTTTGAAAAAAAAAAAACGATGGGCCAGATTCACATACACTTAATATTGCGCTGCGTAATCGAAATACTCTACGCTGCCGCATTTTACCAGGCTCTAAATGGAATTCTGGTCGATTTTTGCCCGTACGCTACGGCGGCGTAGTCTATTTCTCGCCGCATATTCGAAATACGCTTTAGGGGTCGTGAAGCATTTAAATTAGGCGCGCCCCCGCGGCGATCGAACTGCGCATGCTCCGTTCAGAAATTTCCCGCCGTGCATTGCGCGAAATCACGTCGTTACGTCATTCGTTGTTTGAGTAGCGTCGTTTACGAACATTCCTATTCCCGGACGACTTACGTAAAAAAACATAAAAGACGTCGGAAAAGGTAGAAATTCGACGCGGGAACGACGGCCATACTTAACATGGGCTGTCTAATATTAGAGCAGCAAAAAGCTGGTATAGTGTTACGCAAAATAAAGATGACCAAAGGTGCCGTAAGAGATTGCGATTGAAGATCGTAATTTCTGGGATCGCCGGCAAAAGCTCATTAGCATACCCCGACGCGGAAAACAACGGGAAGTCCACCCGGTGGCCGCAATTTTATTGCAGCGTAGATCCGAAGGCGTACGAACACGTAATCCAGTCGAATTGAAGCCCGCAGCCGTCTATTCATGGTTTGAGGTTTCCGACTAGCTAAAAAACGTGCGTAATTTGAAATTACTCCAGTCTAACACCAGTTAGACAGGCGTAATGGCTCTGTGAATCTGGCCCGATATTTTTTACTTTTCGCTATAATAATGTGTACGCTTCCGGTTCTTCTAAGATAAATGATCCGCATGATGCGTTCCACGATCATTTCCCATGAGTAAGTCACGTGACAGTGACGCAACGCGTAGGTGGAGGAGCCAAACGTACTGAGGCCAGTGGAGGTTTCCCATACGTTTCTCAGCAATTACTGAGCGGCTTTGTTTGGAACGGGGATCCGTGAGTGTAACCGTACACAAGCTTTATTGTTAAACAGTGGTACAAGCAGTGCTGCGCTATGGTATGGTTTTCTCTCTCTTTACATGTACCGAGGATCGTATGATTAACATCAGAACGTGAATGCACATGTCCTTTTTTTGGAGCCATTTGTTATGGTGAATGGTGAATGTGACCTATGAACGTTATTGTCCCTAGTTGCTGGACTGTTTTATGTATTGATCCTCCAAACATATGTGACTTGCGGACCTTAACATCAAAGTGCTGGATTGGTTATATAATTTAATTTTGCATTCTCTTTTTTTGGTTATGTATATGCAGAGATTGGGCTGATATTCAGATAACGGTATTTACGGAGTGTACTCAGCTGGACACATAATCATCATATTGGCTATTAGTGGCCCTAATGTTTTTGTTTTTCACTGTATGTTATCACAACATTAGTTGTAAATTAGCGCATATTACGAATTTTACAATTCGCTATAATAAATATCCCCATTAAAAAAAAAAAAAAAAAAAACGATTTTTTCCCTCAGTTTAGGCCGATACGTATTCTTCTACATATTGTTGGTAAAAAATAACAAAAAAAACGCAACAACAGTAGAGTGACTGGTTTTCGCAAAACAAAATAGGGGACATAATTATGTTTTTTTTCTTTTTTTTTTTTACTAGTAATCTGCGATTTTTATTGGGACTGCGACATTATGGCAGACACATCGGACACTTTTGACACATTTTTGGGACCATTCACATTTATACAGTGAACAATGCTATAAATATGCACTGGTTACTGTATAAATGTGACTGACAGAGAAGGTGTTAACACTAGGGGGCGAGCAAGGTGTTAAATGTGTTCCCTACTAGTGATTCTAACTGTGTGGGGGGAGGGGACTGACTGGGGGTGGTGACCAATCTGTGTCCCTATGTACAAGGGACACAGCATCTGTCTCCTCTCCCTGACAGGACGTGGATCTCTGTGTTTACACACAGAGATCCACAGTGTTGCTCAGTTACTGGGCCAGGGAACGTGCATCGGGTTCCCAGTAACGCGGCGGGGGTGTGTGTGGGCCCCCTAGTGGCTCTGCAAGACGAGGACGTCATATGATGTCCTCTCAGAACAAGAGAGCTATCGTGCCGCCGTCAATTGATGGCGGCCAGTAGTAAGAGGTTAATGACAACACAAAGCTCTGGGCTGTGATTGCACACAGCCAATCAACAAATCCTGGCCATGAATCAATGGCTTGCCGACAGGCTCTCGCTGTGTACAATGACACCCTAAATCTGGAGGTATGGGGTACGACGCTTTTCCTAAGCGGGTCGCCCATCTGCAGTACACTGTGGACGGGCGGTCTGCAAGTGGTTTTAAGTTGCACGCGCCCCAAAAAACGATAAAGAACTTTGGTACCCTAAATTATATTTTCCATAGGTAATGCTTTAATAGCTCCTACAGGTCATCAGTTTGGAGGTAACCATGAACAATGACGCTGGGATTATTGTTCTTACTACAGCTTGTACAGCAATATGTAACATGTGTGACATGAGCGACGATTTCATACACAGGTGCCCATGACTGGTTTACATCCGAGTGTGCATGCCCGTAGGAGCGGGGCAGGCTCCGTTTTTTTTTTCTTTCACTTTTACTAAAACTTTATTTATGTCACATAGGGGACAAAAAGTCCTCTATGTGATATACAGTAGTACCTTGGATTAAGAGCATAATCCATTCCAGAAGAATGCTCTCATAAAAGCGAGTTTCCCCATAGGAATCAATAGGAACTCCGATAATTTGTTCCACAGTCACTGTTTGCAGTACCGCATGTGGCCAGAGGTGGGGGGGCACCAGAGACACTCGTAAACACTTGAAGATGCTCGAAAACACTCAAAGACATTTGAGAATGGAGTGTTTCCAAGTGTCTCCAAGCGGCTCCGATTGTCTCCGAGTAGCTCTGAGCTTCACCGGCGCCACCGCACCTCTGGCCAAATGCGGAACTGCACACCCCAGAGGCTTGAATCCTGCTTTTCATGCAAACCGAGTCAGGATTTTAAAAAAAAAACTGCTTGTATTGTGAAAACGCTCGTAAACCGCGTTACTCGCAATCCAAGGTTTTAATGTACTATTTTTAAGACAAGTTCTCTTTAATGAGACATCAGGAGACTGCCGATGTCTCGCATGCCTTCTATTAACCACTTCCCGACGGCCGTACGACTTTGTAGGGTGGCTCTAATTCTCTGTCTTTAGACGTCCTCCGCTCCTCCCGAGATGCCGATGCTGATGCCTGCCGAGATGCCGATGCCTGGCGGCCGCGATGTCCGCCAGGCACTCGCGATCGGCGGTTACAGGGACAAGGACATGGATCTGTGTGTGTAAACCACGTCCTGTCAGGGAGAGAGAAGACCGATCTGTGTCCCTTGTACATAGGGACACAGTATCGGTCACCTCCCCCAGTCACCCCCCCTCCCCCCACAGAACACAATGCAGGGTACACATTTAACCCCTTCCTCACCCCCTAGTGTTAACCCCTTCAATGCCAGTCACATTTATACAGTAATTAGTGCATATTTATAGCACTGATCGCAGTATAAATGTGAAAGGCGCCAAAAATGTGTCAAAAGTGTCCAATGTGTCCGCCATAATCTCGCAGTCCCAATAAAAATCGCAGATCGCCGCCATTACTAGTAAAAAAATAATAATAAAAATGAATAATAATTCTGTCCCCTATTTTGTAGGCGCTATAACTGTTGCGCAAACCAGTCGCTTATTGCGATTGTTTTTTTTTTTTTTTACCAAAAATACGTAAAAGAATACGTATCGGCCTAAACTGAGAAAAAAAAAATGTTTTTGGAAAAAAAAATTGGGCTATTTATTATAGCAAAAAAATATTGATTTTTTTTTTTCAAAACTGTCACTCTTTTTTTGTTTATAGCGCAAAAAATAAAAACCGCAGAGGTGATCAAATACCACCAAAAGAAAGCTCTATTTGTGGGGAAAAAAAGACGCCAATTTTGTTTGGGAGCTACGTCGCACGACCGCGCAATTGTCAGTTAAAGCGACGCAGTGCCGGAAGGTGAAATTTCACCTGGTCAGGAAGGGGGTATATGTGCCCAGTAAGGAAGTGGTTAAAGCTAATGGAACGCAGACTGCACTCCATTAGTTCCTTCTTTGGGTGGTGGGACAGCTGTGCCTTGGAAGCATGGTGGGGGGCAGAGAGCGAAATCTTTGCGGAAAAAAAAAAAGAAGAAGAAAGACAGAAATCCTTTCCACGTTGGTCTCGGTGTCCCTGCGTGTCGCTGTGTAGCGTTAATTGCACAGATTTGCTCTGATAAAGCCCGCGAGGACGACTCATCAATAACCGCCCTTGTTACAAGTCCACGGTATCTGATTTCAATTAGAGCGCTAAGTAAATAGTTTGTTTTATCCCGTCAGTGCCACCAGGCTGATGAAGTACAGCGCCAGGCCCCGTCATTTCATAAAACTAACGGACCGTCTCCTCACTTCACCTTAACATCAGGCTGGCAGCCATCTACGCCAACTGCGGCCAGTCACCAAAAATAGAAAAAAAACACCCAAACAGCTTCAGAGGAATAAGATGGATCCTGGTGCACCGGGGTCCTGGATTCAGTGCCATGTATGGAGCCACATGCAGAGTGCTAAAACAAAAGCACCAATCTTGAAATCTTGGCTAGAGTTTCGTTCACAGGTGGTTTATACTGCCCCTTCCCGCCCTCCTCCTGAACCCGGGCATGCAGTCACGCAGGGCTGTACAGTGGGTATAGGAAAGAATCACCCCTGTTTAAAGCGGAGTTCCACCCAGGAAAACAACATTTGCCCATCTAGCTTAAAAAAATTTAATAAAATAAAACATGAAAAAAAAAAAAAAATACTCACCCGAAATACCTGTTGCTATGCGGAAGTCCGTAATCTGCCTCTTCCACACCGCGGTGTCTTTTCTTCTGCTTGTGAATGGGGCGCGCTGCTTTCTGGGAACTGTGTGTGTTCTCAGAGAGCAGCCGCCCATTCACAAGCCAGCGTGAGACTCACGCAGGCTCAGTAGGAAATGGGCAGTGAAGCCGTACGGCTTCACTGCCTGTTTCCCATAGTGTGAATGGCGGCGCGGGACCCGGAGCGATCGTGGGACCGGCATCGGGGGGCCCATCAGCGCGGGCAAGTAGGACAAGGTAAGTGTCCTTATTTAAAGTCAGCAGCTACACTGTTAGTACCTGCTGACTTTAAAAAAAAAATTGCGGCTGGAACACCCCTTTAACCCCTTGCCCACCAGGCCTATTTTGGCACTTCTCTCCTTCATGTAAAAATCACAATTTGTTTGCTAGAAAATTAGTCAGAACCCCCAAACATTTTATATATTTTTTTTTTAGCAGACACCCTAGGGAATAAAATGGCGGTCATTGCAACTTTTTTTTCTCGCACGGTATTTGCGCAATAATTTTTATTGTAAGTTTCATGAATTAAAAAATAACAAAACATTTATTTTGAATCACTTTTATTTCTTTTACAAGGAATGTAAACATCCCTTGTAATAGGAAAGGTGTATGACAGGTCCTCTTTATGGAGAGATGCGGGGTCAATAAGACCCCACATCTCTCCTGCAGGCTGGAAAGCATGAGATCAGAAAAAAAAATTCACCGTTCTCATGCTGCCAGCCACGACTGTGGCTTTGTTTACTTCCGGGTACCCGGGCGTGACGTCATAACATCGCGCCCGGGCCTCCGACGGTCATAGAGATGACTGGTGACCAGATGGTCACCAATCATCTCTATGCTTTCCAGGCAGCGCCGGCCAATTTGTTCTCCTGGCCCCAGATGGCACGGGAGAGCCCGAAAAAGCATCGGATGGCAGCGGGAGCGGGGGATGTCCCCTCCCGCTGCCTATAAGAACGATCAAGTGGCGGAACTGCCGCTATGATCATTCTCATCGTGCACAGAATCGACGGCTGAAGGAGTGGGGGTGGGAATTGAAAAATAATGCCTGTCTCCAGGCTAGTGCATGAGAGATGTAAATAACCTGTCACTCACAGCAAGGGGGCGGAACGGACTAAGGTTTTTCTCTGAAAGTCCGTTTTATTTCACTGAACAATAAAAGAGGATTGCTCAGAGCTGGATTAACTCTGTGTGGCAAGACTGGGCACAGATTATAGAAAATCTTATACTGTACATTGTGACATCAAAAAAATTAAAAACTCGGGTTTACAGCAAGACAACATTTTTGTTTTATCCAGCCATATTTACTCAGTGTAACTTATAACATCCAAGAGAAAGAAGTAACACCAATATGTCAGAAAAACCAAACAAAAACAGAATCACTGAGTTGGGAAAAGGCTCACCCCCCCTTTTGTAAACTCAGTCAGGTGTAGCTAATCACCTTCTCAATGGCACACAAATAGCCATTTGACTTTCAACTGTGATCACTGCAGGGGGTAGACAGGAAGCAGGGGGAATCAGTACTATACGGGGTGATTAGAGTGTTCCCAGTCACATCCGGCACACCCTGTGGGCATGCCCATGGTTATTTATATTAAAGAAAAAAAATCAAAGGTTTACAAACACTTTAACCACCTAAGACCCGGACCAATATGCAGGTTAAGTACATGCCCCTTTTTGCGATTTGGCACTGCGTCGCTTTAACTGACAATTGCGCATTCGTGGCTCCCAAACAAAATTGGTGTCCTTTTTTCCCCACAAATAGAGCTTTCTTTTGGTGGTATTTTATCACCTCTACGGTTTTTATTTTTTGCGCTATAAACAAAAATAGAGCGACAATTTTGAAAAATAATTCAATATTTACCTTTTGCTATAATATATATCCCCCAAAAAATATATAAAAAACATTTTTTTTTCCTCAGTTTAGGCCGATACGTATTGTTCTACCTATTTTTGGTTAAAAAAAATCACAATAAGCATTTAACGATTGGTTACCGCAAACTTTATAGCGTTTACAAAATAGGGGATAGTTTTATGGCATTTTTATTAATATTATTTTTTTTACTACTAATGGCGGCGATCAGCGATTTTTTTCGTGACTGCGACATTATGGCGGACACATCGGACAATTTTGACACATTTTTGAGACCATTGTCATTTTCACAGCGAAAAGTTCTATAAAAATGCACTGATTACTGTGAAAATGACAATTGCAGTTTAAGAGTTAACCACTAGGGGGCGCTGAGGGGGTTAAGTGTGACCTCATTTGTGTTTCTAACTGTAGGGGGGCTGACGCGTGACGTCATTGGTTGTCTTTCCCTATATCAGGGAACAGACGATCAATGACAGTGCCAATGTGAAGAACTGGGAAGGTGTGTTTACACTCACCTCTCCCCGTTCTTTAGCTCCTGTGACCGATCATGGGAGACCGGCGGCCACGGTCACGGAGCTTTGGCCCTGGGTCACGTGGGGCGCACGCAACCCACGGCTGGGCTCTTAAAGGCGACGTACCCAGCCGTTCCTTTCTACCGACGTATATGTGCAGGAGGCGGTCCTTAAGTGGTTAAAATCATGTTATTGGGGGAGTTTTGGATAGAGTGGTTAGGCTCTGTTCACACTAGTGCGACTTGTCACGCGACTTTGGACACATAAAGCCGCATTAGAAGTCCCAGCCCATTAATTTTAATTTCATCCGATCTTTGTGATTTAACTACTTGTCCACCGCCCACCGTCAAATGACGGCGGGCGGAGGACTCCATTATCCTGACATCACGTCATATGACGTGATGTCTTTTTAAAGCTGCGGGCGGGCGCGCACGCGCCGCTCTGCTGGGATCCCGGCGCGAGTGCCCGGCGGCAACGATCGCCGCCGGGCACACGCGATTGCTCAGTAACTGAGCGGGGACGTGGAGCTCTGTATGTAAACACAGAGCTGCACGTCCCTGTCAGGGAGAGAGGAGACAGATTGTGTTCCTTGTACATAGGGACACAATCGGTCACCTCCCCCAGTCACCCCCCCTCCCCCTACAGTTAGAACACTCATAGGACACACATTTAACCCCTTCCCCGCCCCCTAGTGGTTAACCCCTTTACTGCCAGTCACATTTATACAGTAATCAATGCATAATTATAGCATTGTTCACTGTATAAATGTAAATGGTCCCAAAAATGTCACAAAAGTGTCCGAAGTGTCCGCCATAACGTCGCAGTCCCAATAAAAAAATCGCAGATCGCCGCCATTAATAGTAAAAAAATAAAATAAAAAAAATGCCATAAACTATCCCCTATTTTGTAAACACTATAAATTTTGCGCAAACCAATCGATAAACGCTTATTGCATTTTTTTTTTACCAAAAATATGTAGAAGAATACGTATCGGCCTAAACTGAGGGAAAAAATATTTTTTTTATATATTTTTTGGGGATATTTATTATAGCAAAAAGTAAAAAATATTGAATTTTTTTCAAAATTGACGCTCTATTTTTGTTTATAGCGCAAAAAATAAAAACCGCAGAGGTGATCAAATACCACCAAAAGAAAGCTCTATTTGTGGGAAAAAAAGGACGCCAATTTTGTTTGGGAGCCACGTCGCACGACCGCGCAATTGTCAGTTAAAGGGACGCAGTGCCGGAAGCTTAAATTTTATCTGGGCAGGAAGGGGGTGTAGGTGCACAGTAGGCAAGTGGTTAAAGTCACAGCGACTTTGAAAAGGTTCCTGCATTACGTGCTATTACTCAGAGCGCGGGTTCTGAGTAATAGCGGGAGAAGAAGATCTCCTATCCAAGGTAATAAGACATCTCTGGTATCACCGGCTGGCCTTGTTCTGCATATTACAGGCTGCGCTCTTATAGAAACGCCGCCAGTAATAGCGACAGAAATGACAGATTTCTCAAGACGTGTAATCTGAAGGTAATATTAGGAAATCGCTGGATATCAGAGGAAAGCATCTTCGTGCCGTCTGCCGCAAACAATTGACAGCGACGCCGGGCTTAACCACTTGCCGACTGTCCTATAGCAGTTTTACTGCTACAATGGCGGCCGCTCTGCAGGATCACATATATACAGCAATACCTTGGATTGTGAGCATAACTCATTTCAGAAGCATGCTTGTAATCCAAAGCACTCCTATATCAAAGCAAGTTTCCCCATAAGAAATAATAGAAACTCAGATAATTTGTTCCAAAACCACTGCTGGTGTATGTAGTAGTGTATGTGGCCAGAGGTGCAGGAGGCGCTGGTGTATGTAGTAGTGTATGTGGCCAGAGGTGCAGGAGGCGCTGGTGTATGTAGTAGTGTATGTGGCCAGAGGTGCGGGGGGCGCTGGTGTATGTAATAGTGTATGTGGCCAGAGGTGCGGGAGGCGCTGGTGTATGTAGTAGTGTATGTGGCCAGAGGTGCGGGAGGCGCTGGTGTATGTAGTAGTGTATGTGGCCAGAGGTGCGGGAGGCGCTGGTATATGTAGTAGTGTATGTGGCCAGAGGAGCGAGGGGTGTGTTCAGTACTGTATGTGGTCAGAGATGCGATGGCGCTGGTGTATGCAGTACTGAATGTGGCCAGAGGTGCGGGGGGCGCTGGTGTATGTAATAGTGTATGTGGCCAGAGGTGCGGGAGGCGCTGGTGTATGTAGTAGTGTATGTGGCCAGAGGTGCGGGAGGCGCTGGTGTATGTAGTAGTGTATGTGGCCAGAGGTGCGGGAGGCGCTGGTGTATGTAGTAGTGTATGTGGCCAGAGGAGCGAGGGGTGTGTTCAGTACTGTATGTGGTCAGAGATGCGATGGCGCTGGTGTATGCAGTACTGAATGTGGCCAGAGGTGCTGGTGTATGTAGTAGTGTATGTGGCCAGAGGTGCGGGAGGCGCTGGTGTATGTAGTAGTGTATGTGGCCAGAGGTGCGGGAGGCGCTGGTGTATGTAGTAGTGTATGTGGCCAGAGGTGCGGGAGGCGCTGGTGTATGTAGTAGTGTATGTGGCCAGAGGTGCGGGAGGCGCTGGTGTATGTAGTAGTGTATGTGGCCAGAGGAGCGAGTGGTGTGTTCAGTACTGTATGTGGTCAGAGATGCGATGGCGCTGGTGTATGCAGTACTGAATGTGGCCAGAGGTGTGGTGGAGTGCCGTATGAAGATGACAGCTGGTCGGCAAGTGGTTAAAAACACTCCTTGTAATGTAAAAACGCCTAAAAACGCCAAACGCCGCTAAACGCGACTTGTTGCGTTTAGCCGTGTTTTTGACCGTTTTTTGTTTTTCCAGCTCGTCTTTGCTGCCTTAAACACTTACGCCTCCAAACGCCTTCGCCAGTTTATGTGTGCATGGACACATAGACCAACATTGAGGGGCTTTTAGAGGCAGCCCGAGGGCTTTCACACTGGAGCATTGCGCTAGCAGGACGGTAAAAAAAAGTCGTACTAGCCTCATTTTTTTGGGTGAAGAAGTGGTGGGTATATCGCTCCTCCACCGCTGCTGCCCACTGAAATCAATGGGACAGCGCGGCTATACTGAAGCAGCGGATTTGCGGGCGGTTTTAACCCTTTCTTGGCCGCTAGCGGTGGTTAAATGCGCCCCGCTAGCGGCCGAAATGCGCCGCAAATCCGCCCATAGCGTCGGCGGTAAAAATGGCGGCATTTTACCTCCGACGCTATGGGTTGCTCAGTGTGAAAGGGGTCTCAACAGCAGCTGTAAAAAACGTCCCGTGTGCATGAGCCCGAAGAGCGCGCCTTTTAGGATACAGATGGGAAGTGTTGTTTAGGTTTGAACTGTGTTTACTCTTTTTAAATCGTAATTACAACAGGAACTACCCAAATTACCCTGATCAAAAGTTTACATACCCCAGTTCTTAATACCGTGTATTGCCCCCTTTAACATCAATGACAGCTTGAAGTATTTTGTGGTATTTGTGGATGAGGCTCTTTATCTTCTCAGATGGTAAAGCTGCCCATTTCTCTTGGCAAAAAGCCTCCCGTTCCTGTAAATTCTTGGGCTGTCTTCCATGAACGGCACGTTTGAGATCTCCCAAGAGGGGCTCAATGATATTGAGGTCTGGAGACTGAGATGGCCACTCCAGAACCTTCACTTTATTCTGCTGTAGCCAATGACAGGTGGACTTGACCTTGTGTTTTGGATCATTGTCATGTTGGAATGTCCAAGTACGTCCCATGCGCAGCTTCCTGGCTGATGAACGCAAATGTTCCTCCAGAATTTTTTGATAACATACTGCATTCACCTTGTCATCAATTCTGACCAAATTTCCTGTGCCTTTGTAGCTCACACATCCCCAAAACATCAGCGACCCACCTCCGTGTTTCACAGTAGGGATGGTGAACCTTTCATCATAGGCCTTGTTGTCTCCTCTCCAAATGTAGTGTTTATGGTTGTGGCCAAAAAGCTGAATTTTGGTCTCATCATTTCAAATGACTTTGTGCCAGAAGGTTTGAGGCTTGTGTCTGTGCTGTTTGGCGTATTGTAAGTGGGATACTTTGTGACATTTGCGTAGTAATGACTTTCTTCTAGAGACTCGACCATGAAGCCCATCTTTCTTCAAGTACCTCCTTATTGTGCATCTTGGAACAGCCACACCACATGTTTTCAGAGAGTCCTGTATTTCACCTGAAGTTATTTGTGGCTTTTTCTTTGCATCCTGAACAATTTTCCTGGCAGTTGTGGCTGAAATTTTAGTTGGTCTACCTGACGGTGGTTTGGTTTCACCAGAACCCCCTCATTTTCCACTTCTTGATTAGAGTTTGAACACTGCCAATTGGCATTCTCAATTCCTTGGATATCTTTTTATATCATATATTATATTATATATAACTACCTTTTCTTGCAGATCCTTTGACAATTCTTTTGCTTTCCCCCTATGAGGAGTCCAGAAACTCATTGACCTTTTATACACACACACTAATTACAAGCAAACAGATCACAGGTGAGGATGGTTACCATATTTACCGGCGTATAAGGCATATAAGACGACCCCCTAAATTTCCAGCTAAAATGTTGGTTTTGGGATATACTCGCCGTATAAGACGACCCCCTTCCGACTAGTCATGCCTCACCTCACTGTGCCATTGCATACCTCACCTCACTGTGCCATTGCATGCCTCACTGTGCCATTACATGCCTCACTGTGCCATTACATACCTCACCTCACTGTGCCATTACATACCTCACCTCACTGTGCCATTACATGCCTCACTGTGCCATTACATACCTCACTGTGCCATTACATACCTCACCTCACTGTGCCATTACATGCCTCACCTCACTGCCATTACATGCCTCACCTCACTGTGGCATTACATGCCTCACCTCACTGTGCCATTACATGCCTCACTGTGCCATTGGATACCTCACCTCACTGTGCCATTACATACCTCACCTCACTGTGCCATTGCATACCTCACCTCACTGTGCCATTACATGCCTCACTGTGTCATTACATACCTTACCTCACTGTGCCATTACATGCCTTACTGTGCCATTGCATACCTCACCTCACTGTGCCATTACATGCCTCACCCCACTGTGCCATTACATGCCTCACCTCACTGTGCCATTGCATACCTCACCTCACTGTGCCATTACATGCCTCACTGTGCCATTACATGCCTCACTGTGCCATTACATGCCTCACTGTGCCATTGCATACCTCACCTCACTGTGCCATTACATGCCTCACTGTGCCCTTGCATACCTCACCTCACTGTGCCATTACATACCTCACCTCACTGTGCCATTACATGCCTCACTGTGCCATTCCATACCTCACCTCACTGTGCCATTACATGCCTCACTGTGCCATTACATACCTCACCTCACTGTGCCATTACATGCCTTACTGTGCCATTGCATACCTCACCTCACTGTGCCATTACATCCCTCACCCCACTGTGCCATTACATGCCTCACCTCACTGTGCCATTGCATACCTCACCTCACTGTGCCATTACATGCCTCACTGTGCCATTACATGCCTCACTGTGCCATTACATGCCTCACTGTGCCATTGCATACCTCACCTCACTGTGCCATTACATACCTCACTGTGCCCTTGCATACCTCACCTCACTGTGCCATTACATACCTCACTGTGCCATTACATGCCTCACTGTGCCATTGCATACCTCACCTCACTGTGCCATTACATGCCTCACTGTGCCATTGCATACCTCACCTCACTGTTATTGCATACCTCGACAATCCAATACCTTATCCCTGACATGCAGAGTAGCAGTCAGACTGCGGGCGTCCTTGCCTCCTCCTTGTCCTGTTCCGTGATTTAATAGCCATTCAAACCCCTTTGTGTCAACTTGTGTGCATGTTATCAGGCCAAAATGACCAGGGTATGTAAACTTTTGATCAGGGTCATTTCGGTAGTTTCTGTTGCCATTATGACTTAAAATGAGTAAACACAGTTGGTTGATAATAAATGGCTTCAGCCAAACACTAACCATGAGTGAAAGAAAAGCTTTTGTTTTGTCATTCATGTTCTCTGAAAAATGGCCAAGAAATCATAAATTCTGCCAGGGTATGTAAACTTATGAGCACAACTGTACCTGCCGTAACGTTGCGGCTGGCTTCTGGCTGCTGTGATTGACTTAGTCAGCAGGTCCCAGCTAATGATTCATGGCCTGGAACCTGCTGATCGGCTGCGTCCCATCACAGCCCAGAGCCCTGCGTTGACAAATCATGTATCATAGAATCATGTAACCAGGGACCACAGCCCCACAAAATACATGTGATCATCAAGCATATAAAACAGGAAGGTTCAGACTTTAGCGGCAGCACTGTCCGGATTGGATGTTCTGTACAGGGTACGATATGACCGATTGCTCGCTGTTGCTCTATAACGTTCAGCACATGAAGACTATAAGCCCCCCCCCCCCCTCTTCAGTTTCATAGTAATCACCCTTCAGGCAGTCCATTAATTTCTTTGTCTCTTGCCTTGGGCTAATAAGGAAGGACCTGGAAGACAAATGAAAGCGACTCGCCGGGAGTTCGGCTTATGTACAGCGGCTAGAAATCTGGATGGGGATGCAGTAAAGCACTCCACTCCCAGCTTGGGACGTGAAGCATCCAGCGTCTCCCATAATGAATCAGTGGAGCGTTTTACAGCGCAAAGCCTTTCCACCGGATAAATATCTCCCAGTAATTGCTAAAGTGGCTCATTTAGCTGCGTGCGTGGGGTTCCGATTAAGCTTCTGAAGCTGCTGTTTAGTTACGGCTGATGAAAAGTACATGATCATCGTTGGGTGCGTTACCAAAAAAAAACAATCCCGAGGCAAGATAAATATACACTATATTACCAAAAGTATTGGGACGCCTGCCTTTACACACACATGAACTTTAATGGCACCCCAGTCTTAGTCCGTAGGGTTCAATATTGACCCTTTGCAGCTATAACATCTTCAACTCTTCTGGGAAGGCCGTCCACAAGGTTTAGGGGTGTGTCAATGGGAATGTTTCACCATTCTTCCAGAAGTGCAGAGAGGTAAGTGCCAGGCGGGGGGCAATCTGGCAGCATTTTACAGGGCAAACTGGCGGATTTTGAGGGGGCAAACTGGTGGCAATTGATGGGCACAGTGGTGACAATTGATGGGCACAGTGGCGACAATTGATGGCGCCGTGGCTGTGTTTGATAGCATGGCACAGTGGCGACAATTGATAGCACAGTGGTGACAATTGATGGCATGGCACAGTGGCGACAATTGATGGCACAGCGGCAACAATTGATGGGCACAGTGGTGACAATTAATGGGTACAGTGGCTGCAATTGATGGCACAGTGGTGACAATTGATGACACAGTGGCGACAATTGATGGCACAGTGGTGACAATTGATGGCATGGCACAGTGGCGACAATTGATGGCACAGTGGTGACAATTGATGGCACAGTGGCGACAATTGATGGCACAGTGGTGACAATTGATGGCACAGTGGCGACAATTGATGGCACAGTGGCGACAATTGATGGCACAGTGGAGACAAGTGATGGCACAGTGGCGACAATTAATGGGCACAGTGGTGACAATTGATGGGCACAGTGGCTTTATTTGATGGAACAGTGGCAGCAATTGATGGCACAGTGGTGACAATTGATGGCATGGCACAGTGGCGAAAATGAATGACACAGTGGTGACAATTGATGGCATGGCACAGTGGCGACAATTGATGGGCACAGTGGTGACAATTGATGGGCACAGTGGCTGCAATTGATAGGCACAGTAGCTGCAATTGATGGGCACAGTGGCTGCAATTGATAGGCACAGTAGCTGCAATTGATGGGCACAGTAGCTGCAATTGATGGGCACAGTGAGGCTGCAATTTTTTTTTTTTTTTAGTTTGTTTGCGCCCCCCAAAAATTTTGAGCACCAGCTTCCACTGCCCCCCAGTGTATAGATTGCATTCATATTTTTGCCACCCAAATGCATTATTTAAAATTTTTCCACATTAAACTTCATTTGCCATGTAGTTGCCCACCCCATTAATTTGTTCAGATCTTCTGCTGAGAAGTTATTGCCCTGCTTAGCTTAGTATCATCCGCAAATACAGAGATTGCACTGCTTACCCCATTCTCCAGGTCATTTATGAACAAATTAAACAGGATTGGTCTCCACACAGAACCCTGGGGGACCCCACTACCCACCCCTGACCATTCAGAGTACTCCCCCATTTATCACCACTCTCTGAACTCGCCCTTGTAGCCAGTTTTCAATCCATGTACTCACCCTATGGTCCATGCCAACGGACCTTATTTTGTGCAGTAAACGTTTATGGGAAACTGTGTCAAATGCTTTTGCAAAATCCAGATACACCACGTCTGCGGGCCTCCCTTTATCTAGATGGCAGTTCACCTCCTCATAGAAGGTTAATAGACTGGTTTGGCCAGAATGATTCTTCATAAATCCATGCCGATTACTGCTAATGATACCGTTCTCATGACTAAAATCTTGTATAAAGTGCCTTATCATCCCCTCCAAGAGCTTACATACTATTGATGTTAGGCTAACTGGTCTGTAATTCCCAGGGATGTATTTTGGCCCTTTTTTAACCACTTGCTTACTGGGCACATATACCCCTTTCCTGGCGTCCTTTTTTTTCCCCCACAAATAGAGCTTTCTTTTGGTGGTATTTGATCACCTCTGCGGTTTTTATTTTTTGCGCTATAAACAAAAAAAGAGCGAGCATTTTTAAACAAAACACAATATTTTTTACTTTTTGATATAACAAATATCCCAATTTTTTTTTTTAAAACGTCTTTTCTCAGTTTAGACCGATACGTATTTTTCTACATATTTTGGGGGGGAAAAAATCGCAATAAGCGTATAGTGATTGGTTTTGCGCAAAAGTCATAGTGGCTGCAAAATAGGGGATAGAATTCTGACTTTTTTTTTTTTACTAGTTATAGCGGCGATCTGCGATTTTGTCAGGACCACGATATTGTGGCAGACACATGGGACACTTTTGATACATTTTTGGGACCATTCACATTTATACAGCGAACAGTGCTATAAATATGCACTGATTGCTGTATAAATGTGATTGGCAGGGAAGAGGTTAACACTAGGGGGCAAGGAAGGGGTTAAATGTGTTCCCTACTAGTGATTCTAACTGTGGGGGGAGGGGACTGACTGGGGGAGGTGACCGATCTGTGTCACTATGTACAAGGGACACGGCATCGGTCTCCTCTCTCCCTGACAGGACGTGGATCTTTGTGTTTACATACAGAGATCCACGTCACTGCCAATCGCGGGTACCTGGCGGACATCGCGGCTGCCAGGCATGCACATTTTAGAGCCACCTTGTGGCCGTCTTTTTACTATGGCCCGGATCTGAAGAGGTTAAATATCGATGCTACATTGGCTTTTTTTGGTGAGATTCTCCCCAAGGGTGAAAGGCTTCAAAGGCTGAGTTCACCTGAATGGGCCTTTCCTATCTGCGTGACAAATGCGCCAAACTAGCTCATGTACCTGTCTTGGCACTGAGCCAAGCGCGTTTTGCGTTGCGCTCTTTGCCGTGTTTTTGCATGACAAAACGCGGGACATCTACCCACCATTTGGGGTTCCATTGAGAAATAAAGCAACCCAATGCAATGCACGTTTTGCCACATGTTTCTACCTGCATTCCCGGGAACGCTTAAAGGGATGCAGACACTGCAGCCTCTCTCATTCGAACACTGAGAGTGCACCAAGTGATTATAATGAACCACATCCTCCCATTCAGAATCAACCTGCAATGGACATGATGAAACAAACAGCTGTTTCTTCAGGGCTCCAAAAGGTAGGAATCTGTTACAAAGTTTGTTAAATCCCTACACAGATCACCCAGAGCGATTTTTTTTTATTTAATTTTTTTCCCCAACAAAAGTGGCGTTACACTTTAAAGGGGTTGTAAAGGTAATTTTTTTCCCCCCCTAAATAGCTTCCTTTACCTTAGTGCAGTCCTCCTTCACTTACCTCATCCTTCCATTTTGCTTTTAAATGTCCTTATTTCTTCTGAGAAATCCTCACTTCCTGTTCCTCTGTCTGTAACTCCACACAGTCATGCCTGGCCTAAATCCCAGTTGTGGAGTGTCGTGCTCACCCCCTTCCCTTGGACTACGGAGAGTCAGGACGATCTCTATGTTGCATATAGAGAAAGGAACTGTGTGTTAGAGAGCGTCCTGACTCTCCCGTAGTCCAAGGGAGGGGGCGAGCACGACGCTCCACACCAGGGAGAAAGCCTTGCATTACTGTGTGTAGTTACAGACAGAACAGGAAGTGAGGATTTCTCAGAAGAAATAAGGACATTTAAAAGCAAAATTGAAGGATGAGGGAAGTGAAGGAGGACTGCACTAAGGTAAAGGAAGCCATTTAGGGAAATTTTTTTTTTACCTTTGCAACCCCTTTAAGTGTTTTTGCTGACTGCTAGAGAAGCTGGCGGTGTTTGTGTGTCGTGTTTATAATATTATTTTAGAAGCCGAAACCCCCGTCGTCGTGAAAGGTGGTAGTATCCTTTTATTAAAGTCCTTATTATACCTTACTTTGTAATGACGGCAGGGAACAATTACTCGTTAGCGGGGAATGATCTCATTATTAGGTTGTTGCCTGGTTACAGTCACAATGGTGCATGTTCTGCTACGGAACAACCTATAATTCATAGTAACAAAGGGACTTTTACATCATCCTTAAAGGGTCATACCGAGAGAAATGCAAACACTGAGACATGTGTACGTACCCTGGCAATCAGCGAGGGTGACGCGCTTGCTCACGCAATACTGAAAAAAAACACAGCCTCGGGCACAGATTACGAGCCAAGGGATTCCATATCATCCAACCCACTGCTTACGGCAATGCAACAGGTTCCCTTTAAACCTTAACCCCTTGTTTACCAGGGGGAATTGTTAATTTTTTGTGCGTATGGTAAAAATCAGAATTTTTTTTTTGCTTGATATTACTTATTGATATTGATTACTTATTAATTTTACAGAGACCCTGCAGGATAAAATGGTGGCCGTTTCAACACTTCAATGCTGGGCACTTATACACCTTCCTGCCCAGACCAATTTTCAGCTTTCCAGCGCTCTCACATTTTGAAAATGTGCCCAAACTAATTTTTTTATTTTTTTTAATTCCCACAAATAGAGCTTTCTTTTGGTGGTATTTGATCACCTTTTATTTTTTGCGCTATAAATAAAAAAAGAACGAAAATTTAGAAAAATAAAATACAAGTTTTTCTTTGTTTCTGTTATAAAACGTTGTAAATAAGTAGGTTTTCTCCTTCACTGACGGGCACTGATGAGCCAGTGCTGATTGGCACTGATGAGGTGGCACCGATGTGGTGATCAGTGTTGCTCATCTTACTTTAAAAAAGCAATTAGTTACAGTTACAAATTACTTCTCCGAAAAAGTAATTGCGTTAGTGACTCAGTTACTACATTGAAAAAGTAATTAGTTACTCAGCAAAGTAACTGAATTTTTTTTTTAATATTCTACAATGCTTTGTTGAGAAGCAGATGACGGGCGCTTGCCAGGGAGCAGTGAGTTAATACTCCAAGACAAAGAATGCCAGATCCTTGAGAGAAGAAAACCGGAAACAAATGGTGCAGAGCTTTTTTTCTCAGAAAATAGGTGCAGGAACTCAACCACGACCCGTTCAAATTTCACAAACAGTAGGAGGGTCTTAAAGGGGCATTAAATACCAGAATTGCATTACATACAGAGTGCAGAGTTCATGGGGTTACAAAGCAGTCACTTGTAAACACAGAAACCAGACTTCTGTGTTTACGAGTGATTGTGGTGAGCAGGCACCAAAGGGTCTGAGCCAGAGGTGGTGGAACTGAGTTCCCCCAAGTTCCCCCTGAAAAAAAGCCCTGATCTCGTGTATATCCCAGCCTAGGTGATCCGTCCCACCATGTATGTGCAGCTAATAGGACTTAAAACCCTTATCCATCTGCTACATATTACATCCAAATTATAAGCTGGATTAAAATGTATATTTATAATATACATTCCCTTGATGTTTACAGAGTCTGTAATTTAAAATCTTATATTAGGCTTTATAAGAATTTTCTATAGTTTATTGTTTATTATTTTATTTATCTTATATAATCTTTATTAGATGCCAGGGAACTGGAATGGGGATGTCTGATTTGTCTTTGTTGTCTGATGAAGAGATGAAATCACTGACCAAAAATAACCTGCTGATCATTGGTCTGTATAGGTGTCCTCTGCTGGGCGAGAGCACATAGCTATACTTCACCTCGATTCGAAGTCAATAGGGGTGCTCCCCCCTCGCCCCCGACTCCCGTGCATGTGCTCGTTACAGAGCGAGGACCGGGAGCTGTGTGTGTGTAAACACACAGCTCCCGGTCCAGTCAGGGGAGAAATGCCTGATCGTCTGTTCATACAATGTATGAACAGCGATCAGTCATTTCCCCTAGAGAGTCCACCCCCCCCCCTTCAGTTAGAACACACCTAGGGAACACACTTAACCCCTTCCTCGCCCCCTAGTGTTAACCCCTTCCCTGCCAGTGGCATTTTTATAGTAATCCAATGCATTTTTATAGCACTGATCGCTTTAAAATGACAATGGTCCCAAAAATGTGTCAAAAGTGTCCGAAGTGTCCGCCATAAAGTCGCAGTACCGAAGAAAAATCGTCGATCACCGCCATTAATAGTAAAACAAAAAATATTAATAAAAATGCTGTAAAACTACCCCCTATATTGTAAACGCTATAACTTTTGCGCAAACCAATCAATAAACGCTTATTGCGATGTTTTTACGAAAAATATGTAGACTAATATGTATCGGCCTAAACTGAGGTAAAAAATAGTTTTTTTTTATATATTTTTGGGGGATATTTATTATAGCAAAAAGTAAAAAATATTGCATTTTTTTCAAAATTGTCGCACTATTTTGTTTATAGCGCAAAAAAATAAAAACCACAGAGGTGATCAAATACCACCAAAAGAAAGCTCTATTTGTGGGGAAAAAGGACGCCAATTTTGTTTGGGATCCACATCGCACGACCGCGCAATTGTCAGTTAAAGCAACGCAGTGCCGAATCGCAAAAGGGGGCAACGTCCTTTAGCTGCATTTTGGTCCAGGTCTTAAGTGGTTAATCTAAATAAAAATAGTATTTATTGTTTAATTACAGTTTATACCTAGAAGTATTTTTTTTAAAAACATTTTACTGCACTGATAAAAAGAAAACAATTTTTCAAAAAGTATAATAATAAAAGTAAAAAATCTTCCGGGGCTGATGTTTAAACAAGAAAAGTGATAAGAATAAAAAATCTATTTAAAAAAAGTATAACAATCAAAATAAAAAATAATAATACAAATAAAAATAGTAGTTATAGTGAAATTATAGTTTATACCTAGAAGTAATTTTTTTTAACATTTTACTGCAATGATAAAAAGAAAACAAATGTTTGCTTTTTGCTGGTCTAACAGTGCGTAACCCATGTAAAGTATGGCCGTCGTTCCCGCGTCGAATTGAAATGATTTTTTTTTTTTTAACGTAACTCGTTCGGGAATAGGAATGTACGTAAACGACGCTACTACGATGTAACGACGTGATTTCGCGCAATGCACTGCGGGAAATTTGGGAACGGAGCATGCGCAGTTCGATCGCCGTGGGAACGCGCCTATTTTAAATGCTTCACGCCCCCTACTCGCGCAGATGGATTGCGACGGGAGAAATACACTACGCCGCCGTCGTTTACTGGACAAAATCTACCTGGATTCCACGTAGAGCCAGGTAAAAAACGGCGGCGTAGTGTATTTCTGATACTCTACGATAATCTAATTCTCTCTGAATCTGGGCCAGTATTTATAGTTTAATTACAGTTTATACCTAGAAGTAATTTTTTTTAAAACATTTTACTGCACTGATAAAAAGAAAACAAATTTTTAAAAAGTATAATAATAAAAGTAAAAAATCTTCCGGGGCTGATGTTTAAAAAAGTAAAGTGATAAGAATAAAAAATCTATCTAAAAAAGTATAACAATCAAAATAAAAAATATATAAAAAGTATAATAATAATAATACAAATAAAAATAGTAGTTATAGTGTAATTACAGTTTATACCTAGAAGTAATATTTTTTTAACATTTTACTGCAATGATAAAAAGAAAACAAATGTTTGAAAATTATAATAATAAAAGTAAAAAGTATATTGTCAGTTAAAGTAACGCAGTGTTGTTTAACAAACAAATGGGAAATAAAACCTTCCAGGGCTGAAGATGTTAAAATCAAGTTGCTCGTGTTTATATAAGAAAAGTCATAAGAATAAAAAAAATCTATTAAAAAAAAAGTATAATAATCAAAGTAAAAAATATAAAAAGTATTAAAATAATAATAATAATAATAATAATACAAAATAAAAATAGTATTTATTGTTTGATTACAGTTTATACCTAGAAGTAATTTGTTTTAAACATTTTACTGCAATGATAAAAAGAAAACAATTGTTTAAAAAGTATAATAATAAAGTAAAATGTATAATAAAAATAGTAATGTGCAATAAAATTACTGTTTTGCGGTGCGTTACTGCAATGCACCAGGTTTACCCCAGTGTACTACTGCAGCAGTTGATAACACCCCCACACTGCTTCCGTGCAAAAGGTTTAAAAAGTATAATAATCAAAATAAATAGTATAATACAAATAAAAATAGTATTTATATTTTAATTACAGTTTATACCTAAAAGTAAAGTACTCTGATTGTTTCTTTCTGCGCTAAGATGCGCCGTCAGCTTTTGTAAAATAAATGGGACGTCTTATTGCACAATAATGTGGTCCTTTGGAAAAATGAGAAAGCACAGAATTAGAATCGCTCCATAGCTGTGCGGATTCTCTGCATGGCCTCGTCGTTGCGCACAGAGCCGCGTGATCAGACCAGGCGCTGTCATGTGACGCTTCTAATCAAAAGAATGTGTCTTGTGGAGCAATGCTTTCATCCAGCCAAGGAAAGAGTCAGACTTGTGACACGGCCAGCCTCCCTGTACAATCCACCCAACACACAGACCTAAAGATGTGACTGCCAATTTCAGATTTGTGCCAGGAGACGCCGAAATTCATCTCATGAATAAGAAACGCTTCCTTCTGATCTTTGATGCTTACTGTATATCAACTCATTGCCATACTCAGCACTGGCCCTGCTCAGTTCAAACTGGTTGTGAACGCAAAAGATCTCAAAATATTGATGTGATATAAAAGCAAACTAAAATCCTTTTACGGTTTCTTTTATTGTTACGGGGGTGGATAAAAATAGATGATTTTTTTGTGAGAAAAAAAAAAATCAAGAAAATTAGATTTTTTAAAACTTAAATAGTATTTTTTTGATTGAAATCTGATTTATTTTTATCAAATTAAAATTAATAAAATGCTTAACCACTTGAGGACCGGACCAATACGCTGCTAAATGACCCAAGGGGTTTTTACAATTCGGCACTGCGTCGCTTTAACAGACAATTGCGCGGTCGTGCGACGTGGCTCCCAAACAAAATTTGCGTCCTTTTCTTCCCACAAATAGTGCTTTCTTTCGGTGGTATTTGATCGCCTTTTTTTGCGCTATAAACAAAAATAGAGCGACATTTTTGAAAAAAAAATCAATATTTTTTACTTTTTGTTATAAGGAAAGTCAATAAACTAAATTTTAGTCAAACATTTAGGCCAAAATTTATTTATCGCAATAAAAAAAAAATTAGCTACCTAGCGGGAACAGCGACACTAATACAGCGATCAGAAAAATGATCGCTTAGTGATGCTGGCAATAGGGAGTGAAAGGGTTAACTAGGGCAGTGATCAAGGGGTTAAAACTTTATTAGGGGGGGGTACGGGGGCTACCCAGGACCTAACACTAACTGCCTGTCACACTAACTGTCACACTGACACTAAATACAGTAATCATACATGTATGATTACTGCATTCAGTGACACTGTGACAGGGGGAGGGGGGGGGCGATCGCGGGGGTTAAATGTGCCTATGTGCTTGTGTGTTAGTGTAGTGTTAGTGCAGACTTACTGTGCGATGTGATCTCTCCTGATTGGCTTCCATTAGTACAACACATTACAATACATCAGTGGCACTTATCAGTGCCCATCCATGCCACCTACTAGTGCCCATCCATGCCTCCTATCAGTGCCCATCCGTGTCGCCTATCAGTGCCCATCCGTGTCGCCTATCAGTGCCCATCCATGCCGCCTATCAGTGCTCATCCATGCAACCTATCAGTGCCCATCTGTACTGCATATCAGTGCCGCATATTAGTGCCCATCATCAGTGCCCATCAATGCCACCTTATCAGTGAAGAAGAAAACTTACTTATTTATGATGTTTTGTAACTGAAACAAAAAAAATTTTGATGTTTTTTTTTTTTTTAATCGGTCATTTTTTTAATTTTTTTAGCAGAAAATAAAAATCCCAGAGATGATCAAATACCATCAAAAGAAATCCCATTTGTGAGAACAAAATGATACAAATTTAGTTTGGGTGCAGTGTAGCACGACCGCGCAATTGTCATTTAAAGTGCAACAGCGCTGAAAGCTGAAAATTGGTCTGGGCAGGAGGGGGGTATAAGTGCCCGGTATGGAAGTGGTTAACTAAACTTTATTTTACATCACATAGGGGACAAGAAATCCCTCTATAATTTGTATGTTTTATACCTGCCTGGCGTTCAGTTCTCTTGTACAGAAGTTCCCTATAAAGGGACACCATTGTGGACGGGTGACTTGGATTCCTGATAGATGGTTTCCTTCTTTGCTGTGCAGAATTATAACATTTCCCATGGCGGCGGGCGTGGAGAAAGAGATTCTTACGGCATGACAAAACCTCGTACACATCAAACTGTCAGCTGGCAGAAGGGCTGTAAATCTCACCATCGTTCATGACTGCGAAACACTTTCACCGATGGTCAAATAAATCTGATATTTCCTATAAAGCTTCTTCCTGCATTATTCTTCTGATCAGAGACCTTCTCTGGACACCGGCAGAGACCTTTATTGGCAGGCCGAGATACAAATCCGCACTACACATTGCTCTGCAGATTATTTCCCTACTCTACACTCTGCGGATGTTTTATGAGTTACATCTGCTTGTTAAAGGGTGTTCTGAATACAGTAGGGAAGGAAAAGAAAACTAGAACCCATCTGGAGAGGTTCTCCATATTAGCAGTGGCGGCTGGTGCTCAAAAACGAAAAAATAAAAAAAATTGCAGCCTCACTGTGCCCATCAAATGCAGCCACTGGGCAAATCAAATGCAGCCACTGTGCCATCAATTCTCACCACTGTGCCATGCCATCAAACACAGTCACTGTGGCATGCCATCAAAGACAGCCACTGTGCCATCAATTGTCACCACTGTGCCATGCCATCAAACGCAGCCAATATGCCATCAATTGTCACCACTGTGCCATGCCATCAAACGCAGCCACTGTGCCATCAATTGTCACCACTGTGCCATGTCATCAAATGCAGCCACTGTGCCATGCCATCAAACGCAGCCCCTGTGCCATCAATTGTCACCACTGTGCCATGCCATCAATCGCAGCCACTGTGCCATCAATTGTCACCACTGTGCCATGCCATGAAATGCAGCCACTGTGCCATGCCATCAAATGCAGCCACTGTGCCCATCAAACGCAGCCACTGTGCCCATCAAACACAGCCACTTTGCCATCAATTGTCACCACTGTGTCATGCTATCAAACGCAGCCACTGTGTCATCAATTGTCACCACTGTGCCATGCCATCAAACACAGTCACTGTGCCATGCCATCAAACACCGCCACTGTGCAATCAATTGTCACCACTGTGCCATGCCATCAATCGCAGCCACTGTGCCATCAATTGTCACCACTGTGCCATGTCATCAAATGCAGCCACTGTGCCATGCCATCAAACGCAGCCCCTGTGCCATCAATTGTCACCACTGTGCCATGCCATCAATCACAGCCACTGTGCCATCAATTGTCACCACTGTGCCATGCAATCAAACGCAGCCCCTGTGCCATCAATTGTCACCACTGTGCCATGCCATCAAACGCAGCCACTGTGCCATGCCATCAAATGCAGCCACTGTGCCCATCAAACGCAGCCACTGTGCCATCAATTGTCACCACTGTGCCATGCCATCAAATGCAGCCACTGTGCCATGCCATCAAATGCAGCCACTGTGCCCATCAAACGCAGCCACTGTGCCCATCAAACACAGCCACTTTGCCATCAATTGTCACCACTGTGCCATGCTATCAAACGCAGCCACTGTGTCATCAATTGTCACCACTGTGCCATGCCATCAAACACAGTCACTGTGCCATGCCATCAAACACCGCCACTGTGCAACCAATTGTCACCACTGTGCCATGCCATCAAACGCAGCCCCTGTGCCATCAATTGTCACCACTGTGCCATGCCATCAATCGCAGCCACTGTGCCATCAATTGTCACCACTGTGCCATGTCATCAAATGCAGCCACTGTGCCATGCCATCAAACGCAGCCCCTGTGCCATCAATTGTCACCACTGTGCCATGCCATCAATCACAGCCACTGTGCCATCAATTGTCACCACTGTGCCATGCCATCAAATGCAGCCACTGTGCCATGCCATCAAATGCAGCCACTGTGCCCATCAAACGCAGCCACTGTGCCCATCAAACACAGCCACTGTGTCATCAATTGTCACCACTGTGCCATGCCATCAAACACAGTCACTGTGCCATGCCATCAAACACAGCCACTGTGCAATCAATTGTCACCACTGTGCCATGCCATCAAACGCAGCCACTGTGCCATGCCATCAAATGCAGCCACTGTGCCCATCAAACGCAGCCACTGTGCCATCAATTGTCACCACTATGCCATGCCATCAAATGCAGCTACTGTGCCATGCCATCAAATGCAACCACTGTGCCCATCAGTTGTCGCCACTGTGCCCATCAATTGTCGCCACTGTGCCCTTTGTCGCCACTGTGCCCTTTAATTGTCACCACTGTGCCAATTGATGCCACTGTGCCCTGTAAAATTCCCCTCCCCGCCTGGCACTTACCTTTCTGGGGGTCAGCCATCCTCCTTCCACCTCCCTCGATGTCCTCTCCCGCCCTCGATGACGCTTCAGCCAATCAGGTTACCGACAACCAGAACCGGTAAACCTGATTGGCTGAGACGCCTGTCAGTCTTATCTAAGGAACGCACCCCCTGTACGTCCCTTAGATAAGTTTCCGGAAGGCTGAGGGCTGTACTCGGAAAGCCTATCAGAGCCGCTGAATAAAGAACAAGTGAGCTGATTCCCCCATTCACACCCGTCCATCCTGCAGGGTTGGAGCTTTCCATAGGTTAATATCCCTGACCTCTATCAATAATGCAGACAGTTCACAGATTAACCGCTTGCTTAAACGCAGATCTGCTATCTCTGTCAGTCGGCCCTTGGAAAAGTCTCACCATTATATACCTGAAAACAAGGCGGTAATGATGTGAATATTGACTAGAGATTCAGCAGTATGAGCTGCAGAGAGAAGGTGGTCAGTGCTCCAGGCCTAAAGTGAACCTGTCACCATGAAAATGTATAAATTGGCTTTACGATGTGACAGCAGGCATGTACATACGGGTATATCCCATCTGCTTGATGAAATGTGCCTCCAATCTGCACTGTGAGCCTTCCAGTTGAGGAATCCTGCACTATACAAACCAATCGTAGATTATGCATGTTGTCATTGAAACAGTAAACGGTATAGGTTTTATGAAGGTTGTATTCATTAGGTAGAAAACCTTCATTGTGCAGCCCCACCCCCCTAATACTTACCTGAGCCTGATCTAGTGATGTGCACAAGAGCAGCTGCTCTCCTGGGTCTCTCCGTCCTCATTGGCTGAGACACAGCAGTAAGAACATTGGCTCCCACTGCTGTTAATCGAAGCCAGTGAGGAAGGAGCCAGGGGTGGGACTGAGCTATGCTCTGTGTCCCATAGACACAAAGAGCTGAGCACGCATGAGTGCCCCCAGGGCAAGCAGATTGCTATGGGGCACTCGGCAAGGGGGAGGAGCTAGAAGCCTTAAAGGGGTAGTTCCCCCAAAAACCTTTTTTTTAACATTGATTGAGGCTCGTTTTGTCAAGGGGAATCGGGTGGTTTTTTTTTAGAAGCGAAGCAGTACTTACCGTTTTAGAGATGCATCGTCTCCGACGCTTCCGGGTATGGTCTTCGGGTCTGGGCGTTCCTATTTGATTGACAGGCTTCCGACGGTCGGATACATCGCGTCACGATTTTCCGAAAGTAGCCGAACGACGGTGCGCAGGCGCAGTATAGAGCCGCACCGGCGCTCGGCTTCTTTCGGCTACTAGTGACGCGGTGTATGCGACCGTCGGAAGCCTGTCGGAAGCCCGTCAATCAAATAGGCACGCCCAGACCAGACGATCATACTCGGAAGCGACGGAGACGATGCATCTCTAAAACGGTAAGTACTGCTTCGTTTCTAAAAAAAACCACCCGATTCCCCTTGACATAACGGGCCTCAATCAATGTTAAAAAAAGGTTTTTGGGGGAATTACCCCTTTAAGTTCCAGGCCAGTCAAGTTTCTCCACCCCAAACTCACTCATCCATGTCTTTATGGACCTTGATTTGTGCACTGGTCCAAATCATTTGGTGGAGGGGGGATTATGATGTGGGGTTTTTTTTTTATAAGGGTTGGGCTTGGCCCCCTTTTTTTTTCTAGTGAAGGGAACTCTTAAGGCGTCAGCATACCAAGACATTTTGGACAATTTCTTGTTTCCAACTTTGTGGGAACAATTTGGGGATGGCCTCTTCCTGTTCCAACATGACTGCACACCAGTGCACAAAGCAAGGTCCATAGAGACATGGATGAGTGAGTTTGGAGTGGAGGAACTTGGACTGGCCTGCACAGAGTCCTGACCTCAACCTGATAGAACACCTTTGGGATGAATTCGAGTGGAGACTGTGAGCCAGACCAATTCTCATCCACATCAGAGCTTGACCTCACAAATGCGCTTCTGGAATAATGGCGAAACATTCCCATAGACACACTCCAAAACCTTGTGGACAGACTTCCCAGAAGAGTTGAAGCTGTTATAGCTGCAAAGGGTGGGCCAACTCAATATTGAACCTGATGGACTAGTTTGGGGTGGAGGAACTTGACTGGTCTGCACAGAGTCTTGATCTCAACTCGATAGGACACCTTTGGGATGAATTAGATTTGACCTCACAAATGCTCTTCTGGAAGAATAGTCAAACATTCCCATAGACACACTCCTAAACCTCGTGGACAGCCTTCCCAGAAGAGTTGAAGCTGTTATAGCAGCAAAGGGTGAGCCAACTCAATATTGAATCTTAAGGACTAAGACTGGGATGCCATTAAAGTTCATGTGCGTGTAAAGGCAGGTGTCCCAATACTTTTGACAATATAGTGTATGTGTTGCACGGTTGGGAAAAGGTTAGGGTGAATGTATAGCTAAAACTTATTTTAGTGGATAGAGTAAGGAAAGTTTAAATTCCATGCTAGGTGATTTTTGTCTACGTTGTATTTGGGAAATTTCCCTTTCCTCATGGGCCGTCTCCCAGTTTCCCTATGCACCTGGAAAGCATTATGCCGCGTACACATGACCGGTTTTTGGGTTGTAAAAAATTACGTTTTTTTTTAATGTCATCAAAAACGATTGTGTGTGGGCTCCAGAGCATTTTTCACTATGTAAAAAATGCCCATTAAAAATTTCGAACATGCTCTAATTTTTCACGTTGTTTTTAACGTCGTAAAAAAATGGTCATGTGGGCTTTAACGATGTGAAAAAAAACGCGCATGTTTAGAAGCAAGTTATGAGACGGGAACGCTCCTTCTGGTAAAACTAGCGTTCGTAATGGAGTAAGCACATTCATCACGCTGTAACAGACAGAAAAGCGCAAATCGTCTTTTACTAACACGAAATCAGCTAAAGCAGCCCCAAGGATGGCGCCATCCGAATGGAACTTCCCCTTTATAGTGCCGTCGTACGTGTTGTACGTCACCGCGCTTTGCTAGAGCATTTTTTTTCATGATCGTATGTAGGCAATGCCGGTTTAACGATCGGGTTGAAAAAAACGTTGTTTTATCTAGACCATTAAAAACTTAGGGCTAGATTCACTTAGGTGCGCATATCGTAGCGTATCCTATTTACGTTACGCCTCCGCAACTTTTACAGGCAAGTGCTGTATTCACAAAGCACTTGCTCCTTAAGTTGCGGCGGCGCATCGTAAATTGCCCGGCGTAAATTAGGCATGAACGGGGCGTATTGTATTGAAATGAACAGTGACCCCACGTAAATGACGCGCCGAACGAACTGCGCATGCGCCGGCCGTGGACGTATCCCAGTGCGCATGCTCCAAATCACGTTGCAAATACTCAATGAAAACGAAGTGAATGTAACTTACGCCCAGCCCCATTCTGAATCGGCTTACGCAAACGACGTAAACGACGTGAAATTTGACGGCTGTTCCGACGTCCATACTTAACATTGGCTGCGCCATGTTTTTGGTGGTTTATCTTTACGCCTGAAAAAGGCCTTACGTAAACGGCGTATCTTACTGCGACGGCCAGGCGTATGTTCGTGAATCGGCGTATCTAGCTAATTTACATATTCGATGTGTAAATCGACGGAAGCGCCAACTAGCGGCCAGCGTAAATATGCAACTAAGATACGACGGCGTAATACAATTACGCTGCTCGTATCTTCGCTAAATTCCGGCGCATCTTGTTTTCTGAATACAGAAAAAAGATACGCCGGCGCATCTAAGAAGTTACGCGGTGTATCTCGAGATACGCCGCGTAACTTCTTACTGAATCTGGCCCTTAAGTTTTTACAACCCGAAAAACGGTCGTGTGTTCGCGGCATTAGAAGTTCTCAGATTGGCTGCCTGGATCTGTAATTTCACTTTGTAATTCTGGCGATTATCCTCATCAGAGTGGGTTTGATTACAATGAGCTCACAGAGCCACTTTATCCAGCAACAAAGGGGTTAATTCACAGTGGAATCCCCCCATCCATGTAGTTAGCATGCAATGTGCCAGAGGATCGATACACCCGATCAATAGGCATCTCTTTGCATTGAAAGGCAAGTCACGGGTGAGGTTGGGAACCGTAGTGGTCCTGGAATTTTCTAGATGAACGAGTGTTTATCTACAGCTTTCCACCGAGATACGAAATATTACCCTCTGACCTATAACCGATGAGGATTTGCGGTATGAACTTGTGGTTCTACGAAGCCAGGAACAGCCAGGGAATTGGCATTCTCAGTAGACCAGCAATGACCACCTCTATATTGTTATGTGAGCCTGGGCTTTGTTTACACACGGTACCTTAGCCCCCCCAGTGGTGCATATGCATATCTTAAGTTTGCTCCCCTTGCCGCTTTGTTTAGCTGCCAGGAGCAAAGGACAGCCCAATGTAGGCTACACATTGTCAGAGCTTACACAGGGCTATGGACTCTCAGTGTGACAGAGCTAATTGGATTAGCAGTAGGTACCTGAAAGGTATTATCTTTCTAGTATAGAGTACGATGTGTACCTAGAAGTTATGTCCTCTGTACCTAGAAGTACCAGGTATGTCCTCTGTACCTAGAAGTACCAGGTATGTCCTCTGTACCTAGAAGTACCAGGTATGTCCTCTGTACCTAGAAGTACCAGGTATGTCCTCTGTACCTAGAAGTACCAGGTATGTCCTCTGTACCTAGAAGTACCAGGTATGTCCTCTGTACCTAGAAGTACCAGGTATGTCCTCTGTACCTAGAAGTACCAGGTATGTCCTCTGTACCTAGAAGTATGTCCTCTGTACCTAGAAGTACCAGGTAGCTGTACCTAGAAGTACCAGGTATGTCCTCTGTACCTAGAAGTACCAGGTATGTCCTCTGTACCTAGAAGTACCAGGTGTGTCCTCTGTACCTAGAAGTACCAGGCATGTTCTCTGTACATAGAAGTACCAGGTGTGTCCTCTGTACCTAGAAGTACCAGGCATGTCCTCTGTACCTAGAAGTACCAGGTATGTTCTCTGTACCTAGAAGTACCAGGTGTGTCCTCTGTACCTAGAAGTACCAGGCGTGTCCTCTGTACCTAGAAGTACCAGGTATGTCCTCTGTACCTAGAAGTACCAGGTGTGTCCTCTGTGCCTAGAAGTACCAGGTATGTCCTCTGTACCTAGAAGTACCAGGTAGTACCTAGAAGTGTACTCTGTACCTAGAAGTACCAGGTATGTCCTCTGTACCTAGAAGTACCAGGTATGTCCTCTGTACCTAGAAGTATGTCCTCTGTACCTAGAAGGGCATGTCCTTGTTAGAAGTACCAGGTGTGTCCTCTGTGCCTAGAAGTACCATGTCCTCTGTACCTAGAAGTACCTTATGTCCTCTGTACCTAGAAGTACCAGTATGGTACCTGTACCATACCTAGAAGCATATGTCCTCTGTACCTAGAAGTACCAGGTATGTTCTCTGCTACCAGGCCCTTGTACCGTACCTTCTGTACCTTTAGTACCTGTACCAGGAGCAGGTAAAGAAGTACCAGTCCTCTGTACCACCACTCTGTACCTAGAAGTACCAGGCGTGTCCTCTGTACCTAGAAGTACCAGGTGTGTCCTCTGTACCTAGAAGTACCAGGTATGTCCTCTGTACACCAGGGGCTAGTGGTACTCTCAGGTATGTGTAGAAGTACCAGGTAGCTAATTGGATTAGTACCACCTGGTACCTAGAAGTACCAGGTATCTGTACCTAGACAGGTATTCTCTGTACCTACCAAAAGTACCAAAGAAGTTATGTCCTCTGTCTAGAAGTACCCCACCTAGAAGTACCAGGTAGGTACCAGTGTGTCCTCTGTACCTAGAAGTACCAGGTACTGTACCTAGAAGTACCATGTCCTCTGTACCTAGAAGTACCTCTGTACCTAGAAGTACCAGGTATGTCCTCTAGAAGTACCTAGTAAGAAGTACCAGGTATGTCCTCTGTACCTGTACCAGGTAGTACCTAGAAGTACCATGGTACCTAGAAGTCCTCTGTACCTAGAAGTACCAGGTATGTCCTCTGTACCTAGAAGTACCAGGTATGTCCTCTGTACCTAGAGAAGTACCAGGTATGTATGTCCTCTGTACCTAGAAGTACCAGGTATGTCCTCTGTACCTAGAAGTACCAGGTATGTCCTCTGTACCTAGAAGTACCAGGTATGTCCTCTGTACCTAGAAGTACCAGGTATGTCTAGAAGTACCTGTGCCTAGAAGTACCTAGAAGTACCATGTACCTAGAAGTACCTCTGTACCTAGAAGTACCAGGTATGTCCTCTGTACCTAGAAGTACCAGGTATGTCCTCTGTACCTAGAAGTACCAGGTATGTCCTCTGTACCTAGAAGTACCAGGTATGTCCTCTGTGCCTAGAAGTACCAGGCATGTTCTCTGTACCTAGAAGTACCAGGTATGTCCTCTGTACCTAGAAGTACCAGGCATGTTCTCTGTACCTAGAAGCAGGGCTTTTTTTCAGGGGGAACTTGGGGGAACTCAGTTCCACCACCTCTGGCTCAGACCCTTTGGTGCCTGCTCACCACAATCACTTGTAAACACAGAAGTCTGGTTTCTGTGTTTACAAGTGACAGCTCTGCTCTCTGTGTGTAACCCCCTAAACTCTGCACTCTGTATGTAATGCAATCCTAGTATTTAATGCCCCTTTAAGACCCTTCTACTGTTTATGAAATCTGAACGGGGCAGTTAGTGTTAGGTTTAACCCCCTTGCGATTTTTTTTTTACTAAAGACATGTGGCTGAATACATTTTGGCCCAAATGTTTGACTAAAATTTAGTTTATTTGATTATTCTTATAACGAAAAGTAGAAAATATCATTTTTTTTCGAAATTTTAATTTTTTTCCGTTTATATCGCAAAAAATAAAAATCGCAGAGGCAAACAAATGCCATCAAAAGAAAGCTCTATTTGTGGGGAAAAAAGGACGCAAATTTTGTTTGGGAGCCACGCCTCACAACTGCGCAATTGTCTGTTAAAGCGACGCAGTGTCGAATTGTAAAAACACCTTAAGTGGTTAAAAAAAGGTACAATTAACTTTACAGCGCCACCTGCTGGTTGTAAATGAGAATACAAAATATTCATAGGCAACATTCCGTAGTTACAAAAAAAAAAAGGAAACATTCTTTAACCACTTCAGCCCCGGAGGATTTGGCTGCTCAATGACTGGGCCATTTTTTGCGATTCTGCACTGCATTACTTTAACTGACAATTGTGCGGTCGTGGAACGTTGCACCCAAACAAAATTGACGTCCTTTTTTCCCCACAAATAGAGCTTTCGTTTGGTGGTATTTGATCACCTCTGAGGTTTTTATTTTTTGCGCTATAAAAAAAAGAAGAGCGACCATTTTGAAAAAAAGCAATATTTTTTACTTTTTGCAATAATAAATATCCCCAAAAATATATAAAAAAACATATTTTTTTCCTCAGTATAGATCGATACGTATTCTACATATTTTTGATAATAAAAAAAAACGCAATAAGCGTATACTGATTGATTTGCACAAAAGTTATAGGGCCAGATTCAGGTAGATGGGCGCATGTTTGTGCCGGCGTAGCGCAGCGCATATACGTTCCGCCGGCGCGAACTAGTGAGGCAAATACAGTATTCACCAAGCACTTGCTCCTAAATTTGCGCCTGCGTAATGTAAATGTGAAGGCGCAAGTAGGTGGAAGTGGAAGTGGGTGTGACCTTATGCAAGCCTGGATCTGACACTTACGCCCGGCGTATCATCCACTGCGCATGCATAGTCACCTCGACCTCTGAGCGCTTCCCTGTGCGCATGCTCACAACTCCCCCGGCCCAACTTCCAGAGATATGCTGGCCCAACCGGCTTATGCCGAGCCTAAAAATATGCCCAGACATGCGCCCGTCCGGTGCAAATTTACCCCCCTTAGGGAAGGTACTTTTGTCTAATAATGCCGGCTACTGTAAATACAGGCAAGGAGAGGAGGAAAAAAAAAAATTAGCCCCGAGGAGAAGGCTATCATTGTGGCAGGGATGCCTCCTCCTCCTCCGTACCGGCGGACCCATTAGTAGTGCTATGACCACGGCTGCCCCTGGCATGTTGGCAGACAGAGGTGTTGTCCTACAAGTGGGGTTGCTCAGCTTGCCAAGTTTGTCCGCAATGGTGCTGCTGTAGCTGCTCTCCAGCTGACCTGTGCACGTCATGTGTAAAGATAAAGCAGCTATTTGTAGGAATAACTTTACGCCGGACGTACGACTTATGCGCGGCGCACTTAGCCAGTGTCTGGCACTAATACGTACGCGAATCGGCATATCTCCCTCATTTGCATATTTGAATAGGAAATCAATGGGCGCGCCAGATGTGTCCAGCGTAAATATGAGCCTACGATACACCGGCGTAGGAAAGTTAGGTCGGTCGGAGGAAGACTATTTTCAGGCGTATCTAGTTTTGTGGGTATGGCGCATAGATAAGACGGCGCATATTTACACTTGCACGGCGCATATCGACATATGCCGGCATAACTCTTCCTGAATCTGGCCCATAGCGTCTACAAAATAGGGGGTCGTTTTATGGCATTTTTATTATAATTTTTTTTTTTTTGTAGTTATGGCGTCGATCTGAGTGAGTGAGTGAAAAACGTATTATGAGCTACAAGTGCGAACTGAATCGCCTCAAGGCGCTTGGTATCCATTTCCTTCTATTTTTGCCTTAAAAATAGGTGGGCCTTGAGTTTTTTTCTAAAGGCCTGGTGATTCACTTCCGTTCGGATATTGGTTGGTAATGCGTTCCATAGCCGAGGTCCTTGGACTGCAAATCTTCGCAGATCTGCAATTTTTATCGTGACTGCGACATTATGGTGGACACATCGGACACTTTTGACACTATTTTGCGACCATTGTCATTTACACAGCGATCAGTGCTATAAAAATGCACTGATTACTGTGTAAATTACACTGGCAGTGAAGGGGTTAACCACTAGGGGGGCAAGGAAGGGGTTAAGTGTGTCTTAGCTAGTGATTCTAACTGTGGGGGGATGGGCTACCTGTGACATGACAGTAATCACTTCTCCCGATGACAGGGAGCAGTAGATTAGTGTCCTGTCACTAGGCAGAACAGGGAAATGCTTTGTTTACACAGGGGGGGCCGTTCTGTGGCTCCGTGACATGATCATGGGCCGCCGACGAACACCGAGTTTGGGGGGCCTGCAGGAATGGTCACGGAGAGTGCGGAAGGCGCGCAACGCCTGCCACACGGCTTCTTAAAGGGGACGTACAGGTACGTCCATTTGCCCATTGCTGCCATTCTGCCGCTCCGTGACACGATTGTGGGACGCCGCTGAACATCGAGTTTGCGGGGATGCAGGGATGGTCACGGGGAGTTTAGCGGGCAAGCAACGCCTGCCACACGGCTTTTTAAAGGGGACGTACAGGTACATCCATTTGCCCACTTCTGCCATTCTGCTACTCCGTGACAAGATCGTGGGCCGCCACGGAACATCGAGTTTGCAGGGCTGCAGGGACGGTCACAGGGAGTTTAGCGGGCACGCAATGCCTGAATGAATGAATGAATGAAAACTTGTATAGCGCGGCACATGCGAACTGAATCGCCTCTGGGCGCTTGTTGTTCCTGTCTCCTTTGGTATCAAAAGAGATGAGTCTTGATCTTTCTCCTGAATGCTAAGTAGTTCTCCTCCAACCGAATACTGGTTGGCAAAGCGTTCCATAGTCTGGGACCTTGGACCGCAAATCTTCTATCACCTTTAGATTTGTATCCGGCTTTCGGTATCTGCAGGAGATTTTGATCAGTGGATCGCAGCACGCGATTAGGGTTATGGGCTTTTATTTTTTTGCGTAGATAATGGGGAGCATTCCCATGGATACATCTATGCGTTAGACAGAGAGCTTTAAAAGTGATTCTGTCTTTTACTGGTAACCAGTGAAGGGTTCTCAGTGAAGGTGAGATTGATTCCCAGGGTTTTTTCCCAGTCACAAGTCTAGCGGCCGTATTTTGAACGACTTGTAGACGAGCGATTTGGTACTTTGGGAGTCCGAGGTAAAGGGCATTTGCCACACGGCTTCTTAAAGGGGACGTACAGGTACGTCCATTTTTCCCACCGCTGCCATTCTGCCGCTCCATGACACGATCGTGGGCCGCCGCTGAACAATGAGTTTGCGGGGCTGCAGGGACGGTTACGGGGAGTTTAGCGGACGTGCAACGCCTGCCACACGGGTTCTTAAAGGGGACGTACAGGTACCTCCATTTGCCCATTGCTGCCATTCTGCTGCTCCGTGACACGATCGTGGGCCGCCGCTGAACATCGAGTTCGCGGGCCCTGCAGGGACGGCACACGGGGAGTTTGGCTGGTGCGCCACGCCTGCCACACGGCTTCTTAAAGGGGACGTACAGGTACGTCCATTTGCCCATTGCTGCCATTCTGCCGCTCCGTGACACGATTGTGGGACGCCGCTGAACATCGAGTTTGCGGGGATGCAGGGATGGTCACGGGGAGTTTAGCGGGCAAGCAACGCCTGCCACACGGCTTTTTAAAGGGGACGTACAGGTACATCCATTTGCCCACTTCTGCCATTCTGCTACTCCGTGACAAGATCGTGGGCCGCCACGGAACATCGAGTTTGCAGGGCTGCAGGGACGGTCACAGGGAGTTTAGCGGGCACGCAATGCCTGAATGAATGAATGAATGAAAACTTGTATAGCGCGGCACATGCGAACTGAATCGCCTCTGGGCGCTTGTTGTTCCTGTCTCCTTTGGTATCAAAAGAGATGAGTCTTGATCTTTCTCCTGAATGCTAAGTAGTTCTCCTCCAACCGAATACTGGTTGGCAAAGCGTTCCATAGTCTGGGACCTTGGACCGCAAATCTTCTATCACCTTTAGATTTGTATCCGGCTTTCGGTATCTGCAGGAGATTTTGATCAGTGGATCGCAGCACGCGATTAGGGTTATGGGCTTTTATTTTTTTGCGTAGATAATGGGGAGCATTCCCATGGATACATCTATGCGTTAGACAGAGAGCTTTAAAAGTGATTCTGTCTTTTACTGGTAACCAGTGAAGGGTTCTCAGTGAAGGTGAGATTGATTCCCAGGGTTTTTTCCCAGTCACAAGTCTAGCGGCCGTATTTTGAACGACTTGTAGACGAGCGATTTGGTACTTTGGGAGTCCGAGGTAAAGGGCATTTGCCACACGGCTTCTTAAAGGGGACGTACAGGTACGTCCATTTTTCCCACCGCTGCCATTCTGCCGCTCCATGACACGATCGTGGGCCGCTGCTGAACAATGAGTTTGCGGGGCTGCAGGGACGGTTACGGGGAGTTTAGCGGACGTGCAACGCCTGCCACACGGGTTCTTAAAGGGGACGTACAGGTACCTCCATTTGCCCATTGCTGCCATTCTGCTGCTCCGTGACACGATCGTGGGCCGCCGCTGAACATCGAGTTCGCCGGCCCTGCAGGGACGGCACACGGGGAGTTTGGCTGGTGCGCCACGCCTGCCACACGGCTTCTTAAAGGGGACGTACAGGTACGTCCATTTGCCCATTGCTGCCATTCTGCCGCTCCGTGACACGATTGTGGGACGCCGCTGAACATCGAGTTTGCGGGGATGCAGGGATGGTCACGGGGAGTTTAGCGGGCAAGCAACGCCTGCCACACGGCTTTTTAAAGGGGACGTACAGGTACATCCATTTGCCCACTTCTGCCATTCTGCTACTCCGTGACAAGATCGTGGGCCGCCACGGAACATCGAGTTTGCAGGGCTGCAGGGACGGTCACAGGGAGTTTAGCGGGCACGCAATGCCTGAATGAATGAATGAATGAAAACTTGTATAGCGCGGCACATGCGAACTGAATCGCCTCTGGGCGCTTGTTGTTCCTGTCTCCTTTGGTATCAAAAGAGATGAGTCTTGATCTTTCTCCTGAATGCTAAGTAGTTCTCCTCCAACCGAATACTGGTTGGCAAAGCGTTCCATAGTCTGGGACCTTGGACCGCAAATCTTCTATCACCTTTAGATTTGTATCCGGCTTTCGGTATCTGCAGGAGATTTTGATCAGTGGATCGCAGCACGCGATTAGGGTTATGGGCTTTTATTTTGTTGCGTAGATAATGGGGAGCATTCCCATGGATACATCTATGCGTTAGACAGAGAGCTTTAAAAGTGATTCTGTCTTTTACTGGTAACCAGTGAAGGGTTCTCAGTGAAGGTGAGATTGATTCCCAGGGTTTTTTCCCAGTCACAAGTCTAGCGGCCGTATTTTGAACGACTTGTAGACGAGCGATTTGGTACTTTGGGAGTCCGAGGTAAAGGGCATTTGCCACACGGCTTCTTAAAGGGGACGTACAGGTACGTCCATTTTTCCCACCGCTGCCATTCTGCCGCTCCATGACACGATCGTGGGCCGCTGCTGAACAATGAGTTTGCGGGGCTGCAGGGACGGTTACGGGGAGTTTAGCGGACGTGCAACGCCTGCCACACGGGTTCTTAAAGGGGACGTACAGGTACCTCCATTTGCCCATTGCTGCCATTCTGCTGCTCCGTGACACGATCGTGGGCTGAACATCGAGTTCGCGGGCCCTGCAGGGACGGCACACGGGGAGTTTGGCTGGTGCGCCACGCCTGCCACACGGCTTCTTAAAGGGGACGTACAGGTACGTCCATTTGCCCATTGCTGCCATTCTGCCGCTCCGTGACACGATTGTGGGACGCCGCTGAACATCGAGTTTGCGGGGATGCAGGGATGGTCACGGGGAGTTTAGCGGGCAAGCAACGCCTGCCACACGGCTTTTTAAAGGGGACGTACAGGTACATCCATTTGCCCACTTCTGCCATTCTGCTACTCCGTGACAAGATCGTGGGCCGCCACGGAACATCGAGTTTGCAGGGCTGCAGGGACGGTCACAGGGAGTTTAGCGGGCACGCAATGCCTGAATGAATGAATGAATGAAAACTTGTATAGCGCGGCACATGCGAACTGAATCGCCTCTGGGCGCTTGTTGTTCCTGTCTCCTTTGGTATCAAAAGAGATGAGTCTTGATCTTTCTCCTGAATGCTAAGTAGTTCTCCTCCAACCGAATACTGGTTGGCAAAGCGTTCCATAGTCTGGGACCTTGGACCGCAAATCTTCTATCACCTTTAGATTTGTATCCGGCTTTCGGTATCTGCAGGAGATTTTGATCAGTGGATCGCAGCACGCGATTAGGGTTATGGGCTTTTATTTTTTTGCGTAGATAATGGGGAGCATTCCCATGGATACATCTATGCGTTAGACAGAGAGCTTTAAAAGTGATTCTGTCTTTTACTGGTAACCAGTGAAGGGTTCTCAGTGAAGGTGAGATTGATTCCCAGGGTTTTTTCCCAGTCACAAGTCTAGCGGCCGTATTTTAAACGACTTGTAGACGAGCGATTTGGTACTTTGGGAGTCCGAGGTAAAGGGCATTTGCCACACGGCTTCTTAAAGGGGACGTACAGGTACGTCCATTTTTCCCACCGCTGCCATTCTGCCGCTCCATGACACGATCGTGGGCCGCCGCTGAACAATGAGTTTGCGGGGCTGCAGGGACGGTTACGGGGAGTTTAGCGGACGTGCAACGCCTGCCACACGGGTTCTTAAAGGGGACGTACAGGTACCTCCATTTGCCCATTGCTGCCATTCTGCTGCTCCGTGACACGATCGTGGGCCGCCGCTGAACATCGAGTTTGCGGGCCCTGCAGGGACGGCACACTGGGAGTTTGGCTGGTGCGCCACGCCTGCCACACGGCTTCTTAAAGGGGACGTACAGGTACATCCATTTGCCCACCGCTGCCATTCTGCCGACGTATATTGGCGCGCAGCGGTCGGCAAGTGGTTAAAATAATAAAGATCATGCATACACACCCACCACACATTTCCTTAATTAGTAAATGGCTGAACCTTACAGCCCCACTTAGATACTGTAGATGAAAAGCGAACTCAGATAAGGATCACAATGCATCATGTCCTCTATTAGCACAGAGAATAGGAGAGGTGGTGCATATGGCGCACAACAAAGCAGCCATCTGTCTTCCTATTCAGAATGTTTTCATGGGAGCTTATCTCTGCTCCGAGACCTTGGAGAGCGTTTCATGTGTCATGGTGACACGGCTTAGTCTCAGGTAGAGGCGAGACCTGGATGACCCAATACTGCCATACGAGTGCCGGCACAACATTGGATTGTGTTTGAATCAGCAGATGCCAAAACCTCAGGGCCATTCTGAGAAAACAACTGAGGCGGCGTACACACGACCGAGGTTCTCGCTAGAAACCAGCGAGAACCTCGCTGGGAGCTGCATTCCAGCGAGGACCTCGGCCGTGTGTACGCTCTCGGTGAGAATCCCGTCGGGAATGCCGTCAAGCCGAAATAGAGAGCATGTTCTCTATTTGCTCGACGGCCCGTCGGGATGAATGGCTGTTTGCCATTCCCGACGTGCGGGTCGCCGAATCTGACGGCCGGCAGAGAACCTCGACGGGCGGAACGATGTGTTCTGCCCGCCGAGGTTCTCTGCCGTGTGTACGCGGCCTGAAATGAGTAGTTTAGTGCTCTAGGGACCTGTATACGGGGCAAGTATCCGCCACCATACCAGGCAACTTATTACAACCTAACATTTTCGTGGCAACATTCACTCACTGAGGAGGAGCCTTCTCATTCCAGGACACTATATTGTCAAAAGTATTGGGACACCTGCCCTTACACACACATGGGCCCGGTTTCACATATCTTGGCGCATCTTTATGCCGGTGTAGCGTATCTTATTTACGCTACGCCGGCGCAACGCTGAGAGGGAAGCATGGAATTCACAAAGCAAATGCTCCCAACGTTGCACCGGCGTAGCGTATAGTCGTCAGCGTAAGCCAACGTAAGTCAAAGTAGGTGGAAGTGGGCTGGAAGTGGGCGTGATACATTTAAATGAAGCGTGACCCCATGCAAATGATGGCCTGAGCTTCAAACAAGTACTAAGAACGAACGGCGCATGTGTCGTATCTTGGACGCATCCAGGTGCGCATGCTCACAGTCACGTCGAAATAACTGCCTAAGATACGTCGAATCACTGCCTACGACGTGAACGTAACCTACACCCAGCCCTATTCATGTACTACGTAAACGACGTAAAATTCGACGGCGTTCGTTCCCTGGTCCATACCTTTGCATGAGTTGCACCTCCAATATGGAGAATAACTTTACGCCGGATTTAAACCTTACGCAAATCGCTTAAAACATGTGCCGGGCGCAAGTATGTTCGTGAATCGGCGTATCTCCCTTGATTTGCATATTTGCATCACAAATTAATGGTAATACCAAATGCATCCAGCGTAATTATGCGCCGGCGTAGGCAAGTTACGTCGGTCGGATGAAGTCAGTTTTTAGGCGTATCTTAGTTCTGTGGGCACGGCGCACAGATACAACGGCGCATATTTACACTTACGTGAATGAAGCTGCTGGTAGAGTAAGTAAGCGGCTGCGGAGCAGAGCCCTATAAGCCAATGCATCCTCTACAGCGCCGGCTTTTGCCACAGGTGGAGTCTATGCCAAAGTTCAGCTAACCCGCAGGATAGACACAGGTACACTACGCTGCACTCTCGGTGTGGGTAAATGGCAGCACATCAGTGTGAAAACAGTCCTAGGCCCCTTTCACATGATCAGCCTGACCAGATGGGACCCTCAATTCTCCTCTACCGAGCGACAGATGTCCGTTTACGCCCGCCTACCTCAGAGGGCCTATAGAGTAGCCGCGACCAGTCATCTGCCCACTCTGCTCATTGTGGCCCACGACTCGTTACCAAGTTGCTTAAGTGGCCCTCGCTCTTCAAAAGGTTGGACACTCCTGTCCTAGAGAATAAAATGGCGATCGTTGCATTACTTTTTGTCACACCGTATTTGCGCAGCGGTCTTACAAGTCCACTTTTTTGGGGAAAAAACATTTTTTTTATTTAAGAAAAAAGACAACAGTAAAGTTAGCCCAATTTTTATACTGTGAAAGATGAGTAAATTGATGCCCAACATGTCACGCTTCAAAATTGCGTCCGCTTGTGGAATGGCGACAAACTTTTACCCTTTAAAATTTCCATAGGCGACGTTTAAAAAAATTCTACAAGTTGCATGTTTTGAGTTACAGAGGAGGTCTAGTGCTAGAATTATTGCTCTCGCTCTAACGATCGCGTGATACCTCACATGTGTGGTTTGAATACCGTTTTCATATGCGGGCGCTACTCACGAATGCGTTCGCTTCTGTGCGCGAGCTTGGCGGGACAGGGGGCGCGTTTTCTGGCTCCTGACTTTTTTAGCTGGCTCCTAGATTCCAAGCAAATTTGTCAAACCCTGAATTGCAATATACAGAGATCTCACCTATATATGCACACACATACCCTATGGATGCCAACCTTGCCTGCTTTGCTGTTATGCCCATAGTCCAGGAACAAAGCACTTTTCCTGCCACCCAACCATGACTGCCCCCTGTCTGTACCCACTGGCACCTACCCTAGCAAAGGTTGCTACGTGCACTGCACACTGTGATTGGAACACATTCATTGACATCCCTGCCTCCTCCTCTGCAATGCAGTCAGGTCAGGGTGAGATCACAATACTGATACTTAAACAGTCATTAATATTGTATGTTTTGCACAAGAAGAAGCACCAATTAAAGGGATTTGTTTCAGTTAAGTGTCCATTTCATTGTGTGATTACATTGTTAAAGTATAATTAGATCTGAACAAATCTGCTCCCTTTTGGTCCATTAAATATACAATTTAACCACTTCAGCCCCGGACCATTTTGCTTGTTAATCACCGGGCCACTCTTTGCGATTCGGCACTGCGTCGCTCTAACTGACAATTGCGTGGTCGTGCGACGTGGCTCCCAAACAAAATTGGCTTCCTTTTTTCCCCACAAATAGAGCTTTATTCTGGTGGTATTTGATCACCTCTGCGGTTTTTAGTTTTTGCGCTATAAACAAAAATAGAGCAACAATTTTGAAAAAAAAAAAATATTTTCTACTTTTTGCTATAATAAATATCCCCAAAAATATATATAAAAAAAACGTTTTTTTCCTCAGCTTAGGCCGATACGTATTCTTCTACCTATTTTTCGTAAAAAAATGGCAATAAGCGTTTATTTGTTGGTTTGCGCAAAAGTTATAGCGTCTACAAAATAGGGGATAGATTTATGGCATTTTTATTAATATTTTTTTTTTACTAGTAATTTACTAGATTTTTATCGGTACTGAGACCTTATGGTGGACACTTCGGACAATTTTGACACATTTTTGGGACCATTGGCATTTATATAGCGATCAGTGCTATAAAAATGCATTGATTACTGTAAAAATTTAACACTAGGGGGCGAGGAAGGGGTTAATTATGTTCCCTAGGTGTGTTCTAACGGTAGGGGGGGCTGGAACTGACAAGGGGAAATGACAGATCGCTATTCATACATTGTATGAACAGACAATCAGGCACTTCTCCCCCTGACAGTTTACACACACAGCTCCCGGTACTCGCTCTGTAACGAGCGATCACGGGTGCCCGGCGTTTATCGCGCCTGCCGGGCACGCGCGTCGACACCAGGGGCGCCGCCAAAATTATGTATAATTACGTGATTTCACGCAGCTGAGCCGACCTGACCTGGTCGGCTGGTGGTTAAATATTTTTTTTATATCTGTTAAATAATAAAAAAAAAAGGGGGTTGATCCTGACAGAAAGCCAGTGCCCCCTGCAGTGTATCACCTATCTAGTTTTAGAAGAAATGGGAGTTGTTTTGTAGGACCACCCTACATTGGTGGACATAGTAAGACCACCTTACATTAGTGCTTATTGTTGGACCACCATACATTGGTGATCATTGTAGGACACTCTTACTTTGGTGTTCAGTGGAGAAGCTTCCATATACACTGGTAGCCAAGGGGAAAGGTCCCTCTTACATTGGTTGGGAAAGAAGGACCATTTTATACTGGTGGTTAGTGGGACTAAGGTCCCATTACATAGGTGGTAAGTGGAAAGAATTGAAACACTTGATTTGTCTTCTCGGTGCCTTTATCTTTATTTTTAATCAGTTTGGTGACAGGTTCTCTTTAGTTTCTTTAGCTTGTACAGTGATCAGAGTTTGCCTTTAGGATCCAGCCACTAAAAAGACTTTTAGGTCATCTCGCCATCTTTAGAATCATCTGCAGCTGATGTAACAGGCACTGACGTTCGGAACACATTTACAATCTCTTTTTTTTTTACCCCCCTTCCCTCCCCCTGCGCTGTCACATCAATCAATACTCGGAACAGCGAGAACTGACAGCAGAAGACCATAACAGGATGGATTGCCAAGTAGCAGGCTGTGCTCAAATTTCATATTATTATTATTTATTTTTGTACCAAAAAAGTTGAAGATTTAATTAAAACAGATCTATGGCTAAATGGATTACCGTATTAATAAAAAGAAAGATGTTATATAATAATAGAAGGTTCCTTATAATAAAACAGTGTTACCCGACTTTATTCAAGTGCAGGGCCGGCGCTATCGCAAGGCAACATGGGCACATGCCTTACGGCGTCAGCGCCGCCCAGGGCAGAAAATTGTCCGGGGCAGTCGCCCGCCCGACACAGGCATTGCTAGGTGGGTACGGGGGGGTTGCGGACCGCAACCAAGTGACACCTGCCACAGGGGTGACACCTGTGGATAGTGGCACCGCTATCACCGCCCGCTGCCCTGTTGATCTGACCTCGCTCTGTTTCAGTGGAGCTCTTTACATACAATGAGGAGGAGGAGCCGAGGGACACACACCGCTGTGTGTATACGTCTGCTGCCGTGCTGTTCTGAGGTCTGTACTGTACACCTTAGTACTCTATTATAAGTAGATGGACATGTGGGGGCGCTATGGGAGGGGAGATGGGTGCCTGTGCTGATAGTGGGTCTGAACTAATGGGGGTGTCTATACTTATGGGGGAATCTGAACTATGGGGGGGTGTCTATACTGTGGGGGTCTGCACTAAGGGGGATACTACACTAGTGGGGGGTCTGCACTAAAGGGGGGAAATCTATATTGATGGGGGGCCTGCACTAAAGGTGGGGTGTCTGCACTAAGAGGGGGGATTCTACACTAATGGGGTGTCTGTACTGAGGGAGGGGAGTCTATACTAACGGAGGGTGGTCTGTACTTAGTGTGGGGTCTATACCAGTGGCGGCCGATGATCAAAATGATTGGGGGGCACAAACAAACGAAAAAACAAAACAATTGCAACCTCACTGTGCCCATCAAACGCAGCTACTGTGCCCATCAAACGCAGCCACTGTGCCCATCAAACGCAGCCACTGTGCCCATCAAACGCAGCCACTGTGCCCATCAAATGCAGCCACTGTACCCATCAATTGTCACCACTGTGCCATGCCATCAAAAGCGGCCACTGTGCCATCAATTGTCACCACTGTGCCATGCCATCAAACTCAGCCACGGTTCCATCAATCGTCACCACTGTGCCCAGCAATTGTCACCACTGTGCCCAGCAATTGTCACCACTGTGCCCAGCAATTGTAGCCATTGTGCCCATCAATTGTCACCACTGTGCCCAGCAATTGTAGCCATTGTGCCCATCAATTGTTACCACTGTGCCCAGCAATTGTAGCCATTGTGCCCCGTAAAATGCCCCCCCCCCCCCCGCCTGGCACTTACCTTTTTGGGGTCAGCCGTGCTTCTTCCGTCCCTCGATGTGTTCTCCCGCCCTCGTTGATGCTTCAGCCAATCAGGCGAACCTCATTGGCTGAGACGCCTGTCACTCTTATCCAAGGAACGCTCCCCCCGTGCGTCCCATGGATAAGCATCCGGAAGCCGACTACAGCCGCTGGCTCTGATAGGCACTTCCGCAGCTGCCGTTATTCAGATGGCCGATGCTCACTAGGGGGCCAACAATCTGAATATTCAGCGGCAATACATAGATTCATGAAATTCAATGCATGAATCTATGTATATTGTCAGTGGCGTGTGCGGGAGCCAGCAAGGAACGGCCCTCCAGCACCCTCTTTGGACGCACCGCCACTGGTCTATACTAATGGAGGGTGGTCTGTACTTAGTGTTGGGTCTATACTGACAGAGGGTGGTCTGTACTGAGGAAGGGGGGTCTGTTCTTAGTGAGGGGGATCCATACTGCGGGAGGGGGGTCTGTAGTTAGTGGAGGGGGGTCTGATATATATACATATATAATGTATGGTGTGCGCATGGGGGGGAATGCACCTTCGCCTGAGTTGGCAAAAATCCTTACACCGGCCCTGCTCAAGTGACCTTTGCCATGGCACAGACCACATGTCTAAGGCTGATGTGAAGCGTTGCCGGATTGGCATCACCAGCTCTGTTTATAGACAGCTGTCTAACCACGTGTTCTACATGGCAGCCTTTACTGGTCCTACCACTAGTGCCAACATAACAGCCAGGCCACATGGTGGCTAAGGGCTTGGGTTGTCTACCTTGCAGTGCTAATATTTTTTATCCTCACTAAAGTTTCTATTTGCATGGAGTGTCTCACAATCCAAAAACATACTGGTAGAGAAAAGAATAACTCTAGCCGAGGCTCCTCTCCTGTACTGAAATTGCTGATACTTAATTTACTCACACTGTGCATTAGAAGCTGCAGGAAGTCAGTTGGAGCCCACCTTATTTCCTGGCTAGAGGATGTCTTACAGATACAACCTTTTGAGGGCAACCATAATGCTGATGTGGCCCGTGATGAAATGAGAGCCGTCTTTAACCGCTTGCCGACCGCCGCACGACTATTTACGTAGACAGAATGGCACGGGCAGGCAGCTTGGCGCACAGGTACGTCCCTTTAAATCTGCCGCCCAGCAGGTGCGCACGCCCACCGCGTGCCTCACGAGTGCGGCCCCGGGTCGGGAGTCCTGTGAATGCGGTCGGCAAGGGCAGAACAGTGGAATGCCTTTGTAAACAAAGCATTCCCCTATTCTGCCTCGTGACACTGTCGTGATCGGGAACGGTCATCAGTGACCTGTCACGTGTAGCCGCGCTCCCTAACAGTAAGAATCACTTCCTAGGGAACACTTAACCCCTGCAGCGCCACCTAATGGTTAACCCCTTCACTGCCAGTGTCATTTTTACAGTAATCAGTGCATTTTTATAGCACTGATTGCTGTAAAAATGACAATGGTCCCAAAATGGTGTCAAAAGTGTCCGATGTGTCCGCCATATTGTCGCAGTCCTGATAAAATTCGCTGATCGCCGCCATAACTAGTAAAAAAATTATATTTATTAATAAAAATGCCATAAAACAGTCTCCTATTTGTGCGCAAACCCATCCATAAACGCTTATTGTGATTTGTATTACCAAAAATATGTAGAAGAATACGTATCGGCTTAAACTGTGGTAAAAAAAAAAAAATGTTATATACATTTTTTTTACTTTTTAACTTTTTGCTCTAATAAATATCCCCCAAAAATATACAAAAAACACTTTTTTTCCCTCAGTTTAGGCCGATACGTACTATTCTTCTACATATTCTTGGTAGAAAAAAAAAAAAAATCACAGTAAAAAACAAATTATTAATAAAAATGCAATAAAACTATCTCCTATTTTGTAAACGCTATAAATTTTGCACAAACCAATCGATAAACGCTTTTTACCAAAAATAGGTAGAAGAATACGTATCGGCCTAAACTGAGAATTTTTTTTTTTAAATGTTATATATTTTTTGGGGATATTTATTATAGCAAAAAGTAAAAAATATCGGGCCAGATTCAGGTAGATCAGAGCATCTTTGCTCTGGAGTAACGCTTCTCATTTGCGTTACTCTGCAGAAATTTTAGGAGCAAGTGCTGTTATTCAGGAAGCACTTGCTCCTAAAGTTGCGGCAGCGCATCGCAAATGAGCCAGCGGAATTCAAATTGGGCGGGTACGGGGCGTGTAGTATTCTAACTATGCGCGATCCCGCGGCGAACGTACTGCGCATGCGTCGAGTGTCAATGCATCCCAGTGCGCATGCTCCAAGTTCTGTCAGTGAACGTCAATGACGTCACATCCCCATTCATGAATGTTTTACGCAAACGACGCGATTTGTTTTTTTTCCGACGCGATGACGACCGCTATACCTAACATAGGATATTCCACTAGGGGGCTGCTTTATCTTTACGTCGCGTATCGCTTCCGCAAACGTCGTAAAGTCACTGCGTCGCGCCCGAAAACGATCGTGAATTTCCGACTCCCGCTGATTAACATATTTTTTCAGCGTTAATCAGCGGGAACGCCCCCGGCGCCATTTTTAAGTTGAAGTAACGATGCGATGGCGAAATTCAATTACGCCGATCGCATCGGAACTCCAACCCGGCGTTTCTTGTTTTCTGGTTATAGAAAACAAAAACGCCGGCTTAAAGTGACAGTTAGGCTGGCGGATCACTGGATCCGCCAGCCTAACTCTTCATGAATCTGGCCCATCGTTTTTTTTTTTTTCAAAATTGTCGCTCTATTTTTATTTATAGCGCAAAAAATGAAAACCACAGAGGTGATCAAATACCACCAAAAGAAAGCTCTATTTGTGGGGAAAAAAGGACGCCAATTTTGTTTGGTAGCCACGTCGCACGACCGCTCAATTGTCAGTTAAAGCGACGCAGTGCCGAATCACAAGAACTGGCCAGGTCCTTTACCTGCCTAAAGGTCCGGGTCTTAAGTGGTTAAGGAAGGGGGAAAGAGAAGGACCCGGGAAGGACGAAACGTACGCAGATAGAACTTCAGCTGCCTTCTGATGTCATTTGTTGGGTTCCATTAATATTGGTGCTGGAGGTTTTTCCTAATGTAAATCTGCATGTTTAAGATTCTGGCTCAGTGTAAGGCTGCTGAACTCCCTCATCTCTCTACATCAGCGTACACAGCGGCGGCGGCGGTGGCGGTGCGGAGAAGCCTTATTAGTGATTCTTGTTCTGTAGGAGGATATAAAGACCGGGATGAATCAGGATGTGTGTACACAGACGCTCCGCAGGAGATTATCATCTCGGCTTTGTTGATAGATGTCCACATATGACTCATAATATATTTTCCCGATCAAACAGCGATCAGAGATTTGACAACGAGCACAGCATCCATCGGAGGAGATGAAGTAGCAGCCAACTACGTTTGGAGACGCACTTGGCAGGACGATCGTGGATCGGTGCCGTCATTCTGTACTGAAATGTGAGAACAGGCATGCAGAGGACAGAGCTGGCAGCAGAAAAGCTCCAAGTCTGGATACCATTCATCGCCCAGTTTGCTTTTTAAAATAAAGCCACTCAGAAATTTTTAGTTTTATTTTTCTTATAGTAAATTAACCATTTGGCTGGTCAAAGACCAGAGCACTTTTTTGCGATTCGGCACTGCGTCGCTTTAACTGACAATTGCGCGGTCGTGCGACGTGGCTCCCAAACAAAATTGACGCCCTTTTTTCCCTCACAAATAGAGATTTATTTTGATGGTATTTGATCACTGCGGTTTTTATTTTTTGCGCTATAAACAAAAATAAAGTAAGTTTTTCTTAGTTTAGGCCAATACGTATTCTTCTGCATATTTTTGTTAAAAAAAAAAAAAAAAACGCAATAAGCGTATATTGATTGGTTTGCGCATAAGTTATAGCGTCTACAAAATAGGGGGTCGTTTTATGGCATTTTCATTATTATTATTTTTTTACTTGTTATGCAGATCTGCAAAAATTTTTGTGACTGCGACATTATGACGGACACATCAGAAAACGTATGACACTATTTTGGGACCATTCACATTTATACAGTAATCAGTGCTATAAAAATGCACTGATTACTGTATAAATGTGAATGGCAGTGAAGAGATTAACCACTAGGGAGCAGGAAGTGTGTCCTAGGGAGTGATTCTAACTGTTGAGGGGCGTGGCTTACTGTGACAATTAACTGATCGCTGCTTCCATTGGGAAGCAGATGATCAGTGACATATCACCAACTCCTGCTGATCGGAACCCTCCCCCCCTCCGGTGTCACATTTGACACCTTTCAGGGGGAGGGAGGTGCAGATACCTGTCTAAAGACAGGTATTTGCACCCACTTCCGGCCACACAGTCTAGGGCAGACTGCAGGCATGACGTCACCTCCCGTCCTGTCCCCCCCCCCCCGTTGTGTATTGGGAACACTCGGCTCCCAGTACACAGCGGGAGCCAATCGGCAGGCGTAGCACGACTCACGAATACGCCGTAGGGAACCGGGCAGTGAAGCTGGAGTGCTTCACTTCCTGGTTCCCTGACTGAGGATGGCGGGGAGGGGGGGGGCAGCAGACAATGGCGACCTGCCCCCCCCAACAATATGCTGTGCCCCACCATGTGCCCCCCCCCAAAAAATTGTTTTTTATTTATTTTTTATTTGTTTTTGCATTTTTGTATTTTGCTCGGGCCGCCGCTGGAGTAACAGTCTCTCCTGAGAGGGAGAGCAGCCCCCAGTCAGCTCTACGGGGCATTCCTCCCCCTCCCTCTGCTCATTGGCACTGTATAATGCAAGCGTTCACACAACCACAACTGCCCGATCTGCTCCTTCCCCTGCATCCTCATTGGCACGGAGAAGAACGACTTGCAGAAACAACTCCATGAGCACTGTGAGGGGGGGGGGCAAGCCTTCATCTCAGTTACTGAAAAAACAGACTGATTTCTCCCGTCCTTAGGAAAGGAGGACAGGAGAACCAGCCTGTAAATTGTGAGATTGGTGACTGCGAGTGTCAGTCTATAACACTTTTACAGCCCAGCGAGTCCAGCCCCCCCCCCCCCCCCCCCACTCTCCTCACATACGAGCAGGGAGGAAATCCTCCTTTCAGTCCCGCCCACACTATCCCAGTGTGCTGTATCTGAAGAGAGGGGATGTGTGGGTGGGAAATATGAAAATCAGCAGCATTCCTGGCTGTGTGTGAATGATGCCTGAGATTCTAGCCTGGACCATGGGTAAGTGTGTGCACTGCAGACTGCAGTACACTGTAATCACTGAACTGCATTATCTCCATCTCTTCTCACCCCATCTGTCTCCCTCCCCCTCTCCTGTTCTTTCAAGACAGTCACAATTTACTTTCACTTTCAGTTAGGCAACTTGCATGATTTCCCCATCAACACAGACAGTTCTGACAGGGGAATATCCCTCCTGCCCAGCAATTATATTCTCCTGACAAACAGTGATTCTCACTAGTGGCTATACAGCAACCATTAGTGATAATCATAAGAGAATATGCTTATTAATGGTTCAAATCTCAGCCAGTTCCTGCTGAACCAGCTGAGATTTAAACTGTCTATGGCTGGTCTTGGCTCTTAGGCAGCCCATACATTGATCACTTTTTTTCATTCAATTATTAGGTTGAATGAAAAAAAAAAGAAATTATCCAATTTCCCCATCTACACATTATAGGTGGATGGGGGAATCCTCCCAGTGTGGACCAGTGCTGAAACAACCAGAGTTGCTGTCCTGTCCTGGCTATTCACAGCGCTGGTCCCTGTCTCAATGGCAGCGGCGGCAGCACATTGGAACCCAGTGCTGGTTACTTTATGGGGCTGATGTACAGGAGGGCCAGCACAATTTGTTGTTAGAGATGGGCTGGGCATGTTCAAAATTACACATGCCAGAGCCTGCCAGGAAGCCCACACTGCACAGAGCTAATCACAGGCAGTGAGACATTTCCTGGTCCGCTGCTGCACAGATCAGGAAATGTCTCAGTGCCTGTGATTAGCGCTGTGGAGTGTTGGCTTCCAGGGAGGCCCGGAGTGAGAAAACAGCACAGCAAAATAACGTAGGGCCGGGCATGACTAGGGGGAGGTAGGACAACGGAGAGTTAAAGACAGGAGGAAGCTGGTTGGTTGGAAGGAAGTCAGGTGGGTAAGATGAGAAGGGAGGAGTATTACTTAAGGAGGGGGCGGGGTCAACAGGCAAAGTGCGGGAAGGAAGTTGCAAGGAGGCAGGTTTTTCTCTGCTCCTTGCTATATTGCCATTTTCAGCATGGGAGACATGGACAGACTTTTCGCCAGGCTGAGGGCGGCGGCATCTAGGGCGCCCGGATGGTTAGAGGAACAGGTTGGGGGGTTGCTGCAGGACGAGGCGGGGGGGTCCCAGGAGGTAGACATGCGGTCGCCGCGCACGCGGAGGTCCAGGCCCCCGGAGCGTTACTCCCCAGGCCCGGACACTAGGCCGCAGCGCCAAACGAGGAGCCCCACTTCACACCCGGCCCCCCCTCCGGCCAAGCGTGCTAATGCTGCGGCTGGGGGTGGGGCGGACCGGACTCCAGGCCGTCGGCTGGGATCGGGGGGCGGGGCTGCGGGTAACAATGGCGCCCGTGCCTCGCCTGCCCGCCGTGGACAACGTGTTCGATCGGTCTCCCCCGTTCGCCCGGGGACCGCTGGGGGGAGGACTCGCCGCGGGAGGAGCCGTGATACGGCCGGCGGGCTGCCCCTTTCCTCGGCCGCCGGCTCCAGGGCAGGGGGGAGGCCGGAATCCCCAACGGAGGGTGGAGGAGCGGTGGGGCCCAGTCGGGGCCCGGGGGATGAGGACGGGCGGTCCGCCCCAGCGACAGCAGGGTCCCAATCTAGAGGTCGCCCGGCAGTTAGGCCAGGGTTCACGACCTCCAGGCCGGCGCCGCCTGGGGGGTTGACATCGCCAGGGACGCCAGCTTCAGAAGTCCGGTCGGAAGGCGAGGCATCGGATTCAGATGGGGATGATCCCGCGGTGGTGTCGCCGGCGGTGGACGGGCCTGCAAGGACCGGGGGTGAAGCATCCACCAGGCACGGTAAGGGCACTCATTCTTTTGAAGGGGAAGTAGCGGCGGCATTGGGTAGATTGTTGGGGGTGGGGGATGGGGGGTTGGGTTTCAATTTGCCGGGCGGGGGGGCTGTTCCCGTTCCCATCCCTGTCCCTGCTGCTGTCCCGCTTGCTGCGGGCGTCCCGCCTGTGGCGGCGGGGGTACCGGCGGGGTTGGGGGATTTTTTCAGGGGTTTGCGGGATTTGGTACAGCAATTTTCGGGCAGGTTGCCACAGCATCCGCAGGTTGCGCCTTGGGTGGGGGGAGGGGTTGAGGCACAGGGGTCGGCACCCCCACCGGTGGTGGCGGACGTCCCCCTCACCGGGGGGCCGAGTGCGGCCCCGGACAGCAGCACCCATGGGGAAAAAGGGGGGGCAGAAAAGCTGGCGGTAGTCAGATCTGATGTGGTGCGCATAGCTGACTCTGCAAAATGTGAAGTATACGTGTGTTATGAGGGTCCCTTAGGAGCGCATTTAAAACAGGAAGTGCGGGATAAGATAGTTAAAGGGGATTATGTGGAGATCTTCTCCCTCCTACCGTTGGAGAAATTCAATCTGGATAGAGTCAAGCCAGATGACTCCAAGAAGGAGGACGAGGAGAAGAGGAGATACAGGTTGATCCCACGCACTTTCCAGAATTGGTTGCAGGCTTTTGCGATCATGGCGAGCGTCATTGGGGAGAGGAACCCAGAGCATTGTTCTGCTATATGGATGCTATTGGTGAGGCGTACCGAGTCTATGGGGGTACAGGGTAGGAAAAGGTGGTGCTCCGGCTGCGCAAGTCCAAGACAGATCAGGCGGGTAAAGGGGTGGACGTATTTCTCTATGCTTTACCTGGATCGGTGGTGTGCCCGGTAAGGGTTATGGGAGAGTTCTTGGCTATTCGCCCAGGGTTGGGAGGTCCCCTGTGGATGCACAGGGACACAGCGTTTGTCTCTAGGTTCCAGTTTGTGGCAGTATTCCGTAAGTGCTTAAGGGCAGCGGGTTTCGCTGCTGAACTATTCGCCTCGCACTCCTTCCGCATTGGGGCGGCTACAGAAGCGGCCCGGTGCGGGTTGGATGAGGCGGCGGTAAAACGGATTGGGAGGTGGGAATCCAGGAGATTCAAGTCATATGTTAGGCCGCATATGTTGCGGGAATGATGGGTTGGGGGTGTTTTAAAAGTACGCGGGAGTCTACTGATATTGCTGGTCACTCATGTTTGTTATTTGTTTTTCAGATGGTGGTCAGGAGCGCCTCGTTTGGATTTTGGGGCACTCCTATGTGTACTGGGGAGCCTTAAGGGCTGATGCTAGGCCGGATGGTCGGCAATTGGGTATCCCTAGGAGGGAGGCGAAGATCAGGTGGTTGGGGACCCGGGGCATGGGGTGGGGCAGGGTTCTGCCAGAGGTGCAGCATTATGCCCGACTGGACCGTCCTCCAGACGTGCTGGTGCTCCATGTAGGGGGGAATGATTTGGGGATTAGGCCTATTGGGGATCTGATAACGGCCGTTAAGGCGGATGTTCTAACTTTTCGCGCGGCCTATCCTGGCATGCTGCTCGTCTGGTCCGACATAATCGCTCGGACGACTTGGCGCATGGCGAGGTCTGTGGTTAGACTGGACAAAGGGCGGATCAAGGTGAATAAGGTGGTTGGGAGGTTTGTGGTAAGACATGGGGGTTTAGTAGTGAGACACATGGAGTTGGAGAGGAACGTGGGCCTGTATTTACGCGGAGATGGTATTCACCTATCCGACGTGGGGATGGAGTTGTGGTTCTTGGATTTACAGGAGGGGATACAGAGGGCCCTGCGGGTGTGGAGGTGCCCTTAAGGGTAAGTTATTACCCTTTCGGGCTGTGGCGGTGTTAGTCGGTCTTTGATGGCGGCAGTTACAGATGTGATGGAAATGGTGGTGGGCTCATCGGTGGGATGGGCCCCTTATGGGGGTTTATTCCAGCGGAACGGTGTCCGTTGGAATACGGTTTATGGTTGCACTGCAGGGGAAAAAGGTTTGTCTCCGAGCTGGGTCGGCTGGGGGCCGGTTATGGTTAATGGTTGCGCAGTGTAGTGGTGAAAAGGAAGGAAACCGGGTTGCCGTCAAAGACCAGGAAGCTGGGAGTTATATAAAGTTGGTTACAAATTGTTAAGAAATAAAGTTTGTGTGATTTAATTATTTCGGTTAACTATTTAATTCAATATTTATATGGTTAAAAATAAATTGGCTGTTGTGGCCATTTTACTCCAACAAGATTGTGTCTCTTGTTAATCTTAAGTAAAAAAAGGGGGCGTAACTAAGGTAATAAATGTGGGGTGGTTGTTTTTGGGGGAAGTTGGGCTATCCGTAGTACACTGGTCAAGGGAGGCCCGGAGTGAGAAAACAGCACAGCAAAATAACGTAGGGCCGGGCATGACTAGGGGGAGGTAGGACAACGGAGAGTTAAAGACAGGAGGAAGCTGGTTGGTTGGAAGGAAGTCAGGTGGGTAAGATGAGAAGGGAGGAGTATTACTTAAGGAGGGGGCGGGGTCAACAGGCAAAGTGCGGGAAGGAAGTTGCAAGGAGGCAGGTTTTTCCCACCCACCCTCCCTATGTGTTGTGAGTTGGTGTTGTTCGTTTGTTTTCTTTTCTTTCAGGTTTACATGGGTGGTCGTCACGACAGCAGGATCAGAATGGTTGGCGGTGTTAGTCGGTCTTTGATGGCGGCAGTTACAGATGTGATGGAAATGGTGGTGGGCTCATCGGTGGGATGGGCCCCTTATGGGGGTTTATTCCAGCGGAACGGTGTCCGTTGGAATACGGTTTATGGTTGCACTGCAGGGGAAAAAGGTTTGTCTCCGAGCTGGGTCGGCTGGGGGCCGGTTATGGTTAATGGTTGCGCAGTGTAGTGGTGAAAAGGAAGGAAACCGGGTTGCCGTCAAAGACCAGGAAGCTGGGAGTTATATAAAGTTGGTTACAAATTGTTAAGAAATAAAGTTTGTGTGATTTAATTATTTTGGTTAACTATTTAATTCAATATTTATATGGTTAAAAATAAATTGGCTGTTGTGGCCATTTTACTCCAACAAGATTGTGTCTCTCGTTAATCTTAAGTAAAAAAAGGGGGCGTAACTAAGGTAATAAATGTGGGGTGGTTGTTTTTGGGGGAAGTTGGGCTATCCGTAGTACACTGGTCATGGCGGGATCATATGGGATTTCAAACACACCCGAGCCCATCTCTATTGGTTGTAGACAGTTGAGCTCCCTGCAGGTTGCTTAGCTGCTCCTGTGTTTATTAAATCTGACTAAGAGCATCACCTGGATCACATCCCGATCAGCATGTCAACAGAGAAGGTTATACAGCATTACTGCTGCTAGGTGACCAGCTGGGGGCTCAGCTCTCTATAACCAATAGTGCCAGCCTTCCCCTGCATGCATCCATAATGTCACCAGCACTAGGTCCTAATAGACTGTCGCCACTGCCAAGGAGACAGATGCCAGAGCAGTGCTGTCAATAGCAGGGACAGGACAGCTGGGGAACCCCACAGTGGCAGAACACCAGACAACCTTTGCAACCCTGATGCCCCGTACACACGATCAAAGCGACGGCACTCTAAAGGGGAAGTTCTATTCGCCTTGAGGCTGCTTTTAGATGGTTACTTGTTAGTAAAAGACGATTCGCGCTTTTTTGTCTGTTACAGCGTGATGAATGTGCTTACTCCATTATGAATGGTAGTTTTACCTCCCATCTCCTAACTTGCTTTCGAGCATGTGCGGGTTTAAAACGTCATTTTTGCCCACACACGATCATTTTTTATGACACAATTTTTTTTAAAAATGACATAAAAAATTGAAGCATGTTCGAATTTTTTTTTTTTTTTGTCGTTTTTTCACAAGACAGAAAATGATGTAAAGCCCACATCAATGACATTTTTTTTTCATCACAAAAAGTGATCGTGTGTACGCGGCATGAGAGTCTCCCACTGCTTTGGACCCTTATATTTTCTTGGTGTGCTGGTGACATATATCTCTTGTTTTCTGCCACAATGGGGGGCCCCAGTATAGTAGGAAGGGAGCTCACTGCAGAACATGTCAAAGGGCCCTTTGTGGGATCGTAGTAAAGGGCCCCAGGAGATATATATATATATATAAAATTGCATTTTATGGTTGGCCCCCCTACTTTTGTCCATGTCCCCCCTTCCCCCCCCCCCCCCCTAAATATGAAAGCTGGAGACGCCACTGGCAGCAGAGTGACGAGCATAGGTGTGCGCAGCCTATTGCATTAGGGTGTGCACCCCAAAGCTCAAACACATATGCCTGTGCATGTGTATACAGTATATACTGCCGGTGTCAGTAGAGCAGTGGATGATGTCTTTAGGGCAGAGTTTGGTATCAGTATTTTTTTTTTACTATTTTTTTTTTTTTTTTTACAATACATTTTATTTATTTTTTACTATTTTTTTAATTCTTATTATTTATAGTCTTATTTTTTTAATAATTTTTTATTTTTTTTAGGAGTCCCATTATGTCAGTAGAGCAGAGTTTGGTGTCCATGGGGCGCTGTAAGGTGTCAATAGTTTTATTTTTACAATTTTATTTATTATTTTTTACAATTACATTTTTTTTATTATTATTGTTTACAATTTTATTATTATTTTTTATAATTTTATTGTTTTCATTTTTTTTGGTGAAATATCATTGGTCTAAACAGGGGGCATCTGCAGCATACAATGTGATTAGGGTGTGCCCGGGCACACCCTGTGCGCACGCCTATGGTGACGAGCGATCGCTCGTCCTCTGCTGCGGACGGCGCTGGACTCCAGGACAGGTAAGTGTCCATTTATTAAAAGTCAGCAGCTGCAGTATTTGTAGCTGCTGGCTTTTAATATTTTTTTTTTCAGCGGACATCCGCTTTAATCTTAAAAGAGAATATGGTTCCTGTTTGGAGTTAGCTTAAAACGCTTCAAATCGCCCTGCGTCTCCTATGGAGTTAACACGGAGATTTCTCTGTTGAAGTGACTGTAAACATAGTTGGTATAAACAGAGCGTCATTTAAATTAAAAGAGGTAATTAACAACAATCACTGTTAGCATTGTTGCCACCTGCTTTATTTATGGAAAATTATTCATCAAAGCTGGAAGGGATAAAAATAAAACAAGGCATTTGAGGAGATACAATTTCTCTCTATACCGTAACAAATTTCAGGATCGCTTACGCCAATCCATGGATGTATTATCTAAGGATCATATCCAAGGTTATGTAATGAGCCAAATGCATTACTTCCCAACAACCACTCAGAATTTATTGTTCAGTCATTTGATAGGATGCTGAGGTTCCTGCACTTTAAGCCTGCTACACACAAGGAGACAAATGATTTTCCGTTTTCTTTTTTTTTTTTGCATGCTAGTCGCATTTTGAAAATGAAGAGGTTATTAACCACTTAAGACCCGGGCCTTTAGGCAGCTAAAGGACCCTACCAGGTTTTGCGATTCGGCACTGCGTCGCTTTAACAGACAATTGCGCGGTCGCGCGACGTGGCTCCCAAGCAAAATTGGCGTCCTTTTTTTCCCACAAATAGAGCTTTCTTTTGGTGGTATTTGTTCACCTCTGCGGTTTTTGCGCTATAAACTAAAATAGAACATTTTGATTTTTTTTTTTACTTTTTGGTAGAATAAATATCCCCCAAAAATATATAAAAAAATTTTTTTTTCCTCAGTTTAGACCGATACGTATTCTTCTACCTATTTTTGGTAAAAAAAAAATCGCAATAAGCGTTTATCGGTTGGTTTGTGCAAAATGTATAGCGTTTACAAAATAGGGGATAGTTTTATTGCATTTTTATAAATTATTATTTTTTTACTACTAATGGCAGCGATCAGCGGTTTTTTTTTGTGACTGCGACATTATGGCGGACACATTGGACAATTTTGACACATTTTTGGGACGATTGTCATTTTCACAGCAAAAAATGCATTTAAAATGCATTGTTTATTGTGAAAATGACAGTGCAGTTTGGGAGTTAACCACAAGGGGGTGCTGAAAGGTTTATGTGTGACCTAATGTGTGTTTACAACTGTAGGGGGTGTGGCTGTAGGTGTGACATCATCGATCACGTCCCCCTATAACAGGGATGACGCGATCGATGCTGCGGCCACAGTGAAGCACGGGGAAGCCGTGTTTACACACGGCTCTCCCCGTTCTTCAGCTCCGGGGACCGATCGCCGCACTCCAGCGGCGATCGGGTCCGCGAGTCCCGCGGACCCGGGCCCGGCTGGGTACTAGAAACCAACGTATATATACGTTGATGTGCCCAGCCGTGCCATTCTGCCGACGTAAATGTGCAGTAGGCGGTCCTTAAGTGGTTAAAATGCATTGTTTATTGTGAAAATGACAGTGCAGTTTGGGAGTTAACCACAAGGGGGCGCTGAAAGGTTTATGTGTGACCTAATGTGTGTTTACAACTGTAGGGGGGTGTGGCTGTAGGTGTGACATCAGCGATTGTGTATCCCTCTAAAAGGGATCACACGATCAATGACGCCGCCACAGTGAAGAATGGGGAAGCAGTGTTTACACACGGCTCTCCCCATTCTTCAGCTCCGGGGACCCCAGCGGCAATCGGGTCCAAGAGTCCCGCGGTCCCGGAGCTTCGGACTGGGTCACGAGAGCGCGCCGCGGGCGCACGCCTGCGACCCACGGCTGGGTACTAGCACAGGACGTACCTGTACGTGCTTGTGCCCAGCCGTGCCATTCTGCTGACGTATATGTGCAGGAAGCGGTCCTTAAGTGGTTAAAGTTACGAAAATTTCAGAAGTGATTTAACATATTGTATTTTGATAGTATTTTTTGATGAACATTGTACTGGTTAAACGTAATGCCGCGTACACACAACAGTTTTCCAGGTTGTAAAAAATGAAGTTTTTTTTAATGTCATTAAAAACGACCGTGTGTGGGCTCCAGAGCATTTTTCACGATGTAAAAAATGGGCATTAAAAATTTCGAACATGCTCTAATTTTTCACAATGTTTTTAACGTCATAAAAAATGGTCGTGTGTAGGCTTTAATGACGTGAAAAATCTGCGCATGCTCAGAAGCAAGTTATGAGACAGGAGCGCTCGTTCTGGTAAAACTACCGTTTGTAATGGAGTAAGCACATACATCGCGCTGTAACAGACTGAAGAGCGCGAATCGTCTTTTACTAACACAGAATCAGCTAAAGCAGCCCAAAGGGTGGCGCCATCTGAATGGAACTTCCCCTTTATAGTGTCGTTGTACGTGTTGTACGTCACCGCGCTTTTCTAGAGCATTTTTTTTTTTCACGATCGTGTGTAGGCAAGCCGTTTGAACGATCGGGTTGAAAAAAATGTTTTTTTTCCCTAGACCATTAAAAATTTAATTTTTTACAACCCAAAAAACGGTCGTGTGTAAGCGGCATTAGTCATTCGTTTTGTTTGATCTTTTGATATCGCAAAAGTTCCTCCACCCCAAACTCACTGATCTGTGACTTTATGTACCTTGCTTTGTCCACTGGTCCAAACCATTTGGTGGAGGGGGATTATGGTGTGGGGTTGTTTTTCAGGTGTTGGGCTTGGCCCCTCAGTTCCAGTGAAGGGAACTCTTAAGGCGTCAGCATACCAAGACATTTTGAACAATTTCATGCTCCCCACTTTGTGGGAACAGTTTGGGGACGGTCCCTTCCTGTTCCAACATGACTGAGCACCAGTGCACGAAGCAAGGTCCATAAAGACGTGGATGAGCGAGTTTGGGGTGGAGGAACTTGACTGGCCTGCACAGAGTCCTGATCTCAACCTGATAGAACACCTTTGGGATGAAATAGAGTGAAGACTGCGAGCCAGGCCTTCTCTTTCCTGACCTCACAAATGCCCTTTTGGAAGAATGGTCAAACATTCCCATTGACACACTCCTAAACCTTGTGGTCAGCCTTCCTTGAAGCTGTTAAAATAGCTGCAAAACTCAATATTGAACCCTACGAACTAAGACTGGAATGCCATTAAAATGCATGTGTGTGTGTAGGCAGGTGTCCCAATACTTTTGGTGATATAGTGTATATCCAGTAAAATATTATATATATTGTATCACTTACTCCTCTGATCTCCTGGTACAATCAGATCCACCGCAATGTGAAAACATCAATCTGGCGGAGCACCACCCCTGCGTCCTGTGGTTTACCACTATGGTTTTCACCCTCTATTTACCCTGAAGTGTTTCTCTTTGCCAACAACTTGTCTAAAGTCATGCTTCAGCCGCTTAAACCACTAGCACATGGCGATGCCACTCAGCAAACCACTAATTCCAAACAAAAAGATGGAGCCAAGATCCCAAAGACCACTCAGACTGCCTTAAAGTGGATGTAAACCACAATGTCACAATGGAGAGAATAAGACTTCCTATCATCTGTGCCCAGTCTTGCCACACAGAGTTATTCCAGATCTGAGTAATCCTCTTTTATTGTTCAGTGAAAATTAACAGACTTCCAGATAAAAACCTGCCTAAATAAAAAGTCCTTTCCTCTCTCCTTGCTTTAAGTGACAGGTTATTTACATATCTAGCTTGGACATGTTTATCATATGTTATGTTTATCATAATATGAGGTGATCCACAGTTCATTGTATATTACCAGGATGTGTTATGTGGGGGAGGGGTGGATTTCTCACTTTTTATACTCCGAATCACCTCATGTTATGATAAACATAACATAACACATGATAAACATGTCCAAGCTAGATATGTAAATAACCTGTCACTCAAAGCAAGGAGAGAGGAAAGGACTTTTTATTTAGGCAGGTTTTTATCTGGAAGTCTGTTAATTGTACTGAACAATAAAAGAGGATTTCTCAGATCTGGATTAAATCTGTGTGGCAAGACTGGGCACAGATGATAGGAAATCTTATACTCTACATTGTGACATTAAAAAAAAAAAAGTTTTTTTTTTGGGGGGGGGGGGTTTACATCCACTTTAACCTCCCTGGCGGTATGATTCTGTCTGGAATTACGTACCAAAAGCAGTACAATTATTTTGCATGGAAATTCTGCGTTTTATACTGTAGGCCTGCAATTTTTAGGAATAACTCACTTAAATGTGTCCAAACACGAGTCTAGTAGACATCCCGGGTATGATAAAGTTTGAAACACAAAATCATAAAATTATAATATAATAAATAACTATAAATAATTATAACAAATAATAATGTAATTATAATAAAAATTATTCACTAATGTAATCAAATCAAAATCACTGAAATTTGCTCAGTTGCAGAATTGTCGCTGTCATTACTTTTATTTTTTTATGACGAATTTCCCCACAAATCGCTATTGCTCAATTCTGCAAGTGATTATCATTTATTATCACTGTTTTCTAGCTGCTCTAAAATCACTTTTGACATAAAGGGACACTTTTGGTTGCTATGGACAATCTACAGTTTGCAGGGAGAAAAAAAATGTTTTTATTATGTAAAAGAACATGCAGGGCACTGGGCAGACCACTAGGGACAGGGAGGGTGTGTACTTTTTACATACAGTACTGTAATCTATAAGATTACAGTGTTCTGTATGTAATGTGTTTGTTTACTTTTTTGAATTTGCCGCCGGTCTCCGCCCCCGTGCGCCGTTACGTCGCAGGGAACGGAGATCGGCGGCGCGCGGGCACTGTGTGAGTCGAATGGAGGACGCCACTCGCTCACACAGCGGGGATGCATCGCTGGATCCAGGGACAAGGTAAGTACAGTACCCCGCCTGGATCCAAGGTAAGCCAGCGCGCGCTGCAGGCTCTGCATATTGACCCCGAGCGCGACTCGTGGATATCGCTATTTACCTAAAAAATCCAACCCGAGTTGCGCTCGGGGATACCGGCAGGGGGGTTAACTAGATTTTTAGGCCCCAGTCACACGTGCAAATGGACCTGTTGTGGGAGATCCAGCGGGGTTCCCAGTAAGTAGTTACAGGTGGTAGCCCCATTGAAAGCAATGGGAGGCTGACAGCTCCTGCAGGTAATCATGGCCGCTCAGATTCAATAAAAAAAAAATAAAAAAATAAAAAAAATGTACAAATCTCCATCAATATTCAAAACGCACACTCGAGATGGCGTTCAGACAAACATTCCCACAGCTCATCTGCATGACGAAGGCGACAAAACACAGACTATTTGGCTTTGTCTGTGTTTAGCCCACAGGGGTCACTCATTATTTCTACAAGCCCATGCAAAACCTTTCAAAAACACCAACACAAAACAAAAGAAGCCCTGATTGACAGAACGGCATTGCGGGACCCCCTGTGTCTGGGGCACACCAATAGAGAAGTCAGTAGGTGACAATTTATTCTGTATGGGAGACCATCAAACAACCCATGATTCATAGATACATCATACGTTTGTTATGGTTAGAGAAACCCCATCACCTTGTCCTATTTAGAGCAAAGTAACAGGGGCCCAGATTCACATACAATTACAGTAGATTCGCGTAGAGTATCAGAAATACACTACGCCGCCGTTTTTTATCTGGCTCTACGTGGAATCCCGGTAGATTTTGTCCTGTAAACTACGGCGGCGTAGTGTATTTCTCCTGGCGCAAGCCATCTACGCGAGTAGGGGGCGTGAAGCATTTAAAATAGGCGCGTTCCCGCGGCGATCGAACTGCGCATGCTCCGTTCACAAATTTCCCGCCGTGCATTGCGCGAAATCACGTCGTTACGTCATTCGTTGTTTGAGTAGCGTCGTTTACGGACATTCCTATTCCCGAACGAGTGACGCAAAAAAAAAAATTTAATTTGACACGGGAACGACGGCCATACTTAACATGGGCTACGCACCGTTAGACCAGCAAATAGCTGGTCTAACAGTACGTAGCAAAAAAATGACGTAAGCGATTGCGAAGACCACTCGTATCTTCGTGGATCGCCGTAAAAAGTCATTTGCATATCCCGACGCTGAAAACGACGCGGACTCCTCCCAGCGGCCGCAAAAATATCGCAGCGTAGATCCGAAGGCTTACGAAGACGTAAGCCTCTCGGATCGAAGCCCGAAGCCGCCGTATCATGGTTTGAGGATTCAAACTAGTGATACGGCGCGCGAAATTTGAAATTACTCCTGTCTAACACCAGTTAGACAGGCGTAATTGCTCTGTGAATCTGGGCCAGGGTCTTTAAAGGGTCACTAAAGGATTTTTTTTCCTTTAAAATAACAAACATGTTATACTTACCTCCACTGTGTAGTTAGTTTTGCACAGAGTGGCCCCGATCCCCGTCTTTGGGGGTCCCTCGGTGGCTGTCTCTGGTCCTCTCCGCAAGAATTCACCACAGTCATGCAAGAGCTGGTGGGGAGTCCTTGCGGGCCACCCTCCCATGATACAGCGAGTGGCCATCACTGTATCACCCGGCCCCGCCCCTCGGTGCGCCGCATCACTGGATGTGATTGACAGCAGCGCCAGCCAATGGCTGCGCTGCCCTCAATCCATCCGCTCTAGCCAATCAGCGGCCAGGCTGAGCGGTGAAGAGGATCTCAGGACCGAGCGCGGGACTCGCGGGTCAGGTAAGTAAAACGGGGGGTCGGGGGGGCCGGCAACTTCAGATGCATTAAGGTGAATTTTTTTTTCCGTTTACAACTCCTTTAACTACTTTAACTACTTAAAGAGGTGGTTCACCCTAAATATAATGTGATCCAGCATACTGGCGTCAGCAGCAGGCGTTAAAGCGGAGGTTCACCCTAAACATACCCTTTCCCATGTGATCCAGCATACTGGCGTCAGCGCCAGTATGCTGTTTTTTTTTTTTAAAATGCCTCACTTACTGTGTAATCTTTCATTTTGATTTATTTCCCCCGTGGTGTATGGCGCCTGTATAGCCCGTCACGGCTTCCAAAAATATCCGATTTAGGACTCGGGTATTTCCGGTGCAATGCGGCGCCTGCGCACAGACCTAGGAGCTGACTGCGCAGGCGCCGTATTTCTCCGAGTCCTATGGCTATGGCGCGTCACGCCCTCCGAAAAAAGCCGAAATAGGACTCGGAGAAATACGGCGCCTGTGCAGTCAGCTCCTAGGTCTGTGCGCAGGCGCCGTATTGCGCCGTAAATACCCGAGTCCTAAATCGGGTATTTTCGGAAGACGTGACAGGCTATACAGGTGCCATACACCGCGGGGGAAATAAATCAAAATTAAAGATTACACAGTAAGTGGGGCATTTAAAAAAAAAAAAACAGCATACTGGCGCTGACGCCAGTATGCTGGATCACATGGGAAAGGGTATGTTTAGGGTGAACCTCCGCTTTAACGCCTGCCGCACGTATATGTACGTCCACAGAATGGCACGTACAGGCAGATGGGCGTACATTTACGTCCCTGCCTTCTTGCGGGTCGGGGGTCCGATCGAGACCCCCCCCCCGCTACATGCGGCGGGCGTCTTACCTCTGGGAGCGATCCGGGATGAGGGGGCGGCTGTTCGTTTTTGTCCGCCCCCTCGTGATCGCTCCCAGCCTCCGCTCTGCACCTCCTCTGCTTGTGTAATGTAAACACAGGCAGAGGAAGTGATGTCACCTCTCCTCTCGACGGTATTTTCGATCCGCCGAGAGGAAAGAAGAAATCACAAGTAAGTTGCACCAACACTACACTGACACCAGTACACATTAACCCCTTCCGATCAGCCCCCCCCACCCCCCTGTCACAGTGTCACTGATTGCAGTGATCATATATTTACTGATCACTGCATTTAGTGTCAGTGTGACAGTTAGTGTGACAGGCAGTTAGTGTTAGGTCCAGGGTAGCCCCGTACCCCCCTAATAAAGGTTTAACCCATTGATCACCGCCCAAGTTAACCCCTTCACCCCCTATTGCCAGTGTCACTAAGCGATCAGTTTTCTGATCGCTGTATTAGTGTCATTGTTGCCGCTAGGTAGCTATTTTTTTTTTTATATTGCGATCTTTTTTTACTAAAGACATGTGGCTGAATACATTTTGGCCTAAATGTTTGACTAAAATGTAGTTTATTCGATTTTTCTTATAACAAAAAGTAGAGAATATCATTTTTTTTAAAAAATTTCGGTCTTTTTCCATTTATATCGCAAAAAATAAAAATCGCAGAGGCAATCAAATACCATCAAAAGAAAGCTCTATTTGTGGGAAGAAAAGGACGTAAATTTTGTTTGGGAGCCACGTCGCACGACCGCGCAATTGTCTGTTAAAGCAACGCAGTGCTGAATTGTAAAAACGCCTTTGGGCATTTAGCAGCATATTGGTCCGGGGCTTAAGTGGTTAAGCAGTTATGGACACTGGACATCATATATAAGGCCAAAATGTTTTATCAAAGTACACAGGGCGTCTTGTCTTTCTGCCCCACTGCAGCTACCCCCTTACATTTGCCGGTTGCCATCAAAATGACAACTGGGAATTTACTTGTAAATACAGCAGCCATTAAGTCCTGGTTCACATAGATGCGGCTTCAAAGTCTAATTCCTAACACATACACATTACAAAAAGTATGACTGAGGACCACATAAACCACTTGCCGACCGCCGCACACACTTTTACGTGGGCAGAATGGCACGGACAGGCAAATGGGCATATATATATATATATATACGTTTCTTTAAATTTGCTGCCGCGTGGGGCGCATGCGCACCCCTGCTGCGAGCTCCCGCAGGACCCACGGGCTCAATGTCCACTGGTGTCCCACAATCATGTCACGGAGCTGCATAACGTGGGACAAGGACAGGGACAACTGTGTAAACAAGGCATCGCCCTTTTCTGCCTAGTGACAGGACACTGATCTTCTGCTCCCTGTTATCGGGAGCAGTGATTAGTGTCGTGTCACAGGTAGATCAGCCCCCACACAGTTAGAATCACTCACTAGGACACACTTAAACCCTTCCTCGCCCCCTAGTGGTTAATCCCTTCCCTGACAGTGTCATTTACACAGTAATCAGTGCATTTTTATAGCACCGATCGCTGTATAAATGACTGTAGCGCCAATGTACTTCCAAGTACGGGTGCTATTGAAATTTAGTGGGATTGATCAGAGTGTAAGTGACTCTGATCTCAATTCTGATTATAGTAGGGCTCTCTGTTTCAGCTTGGCTGTGCTGTGGGCTCGTTCTGTCGTACCTGGGGTGTAGTTCCACCCCAAATTGGCAGGCGGCAGCAGTGGAGTCGAGGTTCAGGTTTTCTCTTCAAGCGACCAATCGGGAGGCTTGGGCCTCGCTGGGCATGCTGGGAGAGGGTACTTATGAAGCAGACGCCATCTTGAGCGGTCATCTGGTTCCTGGTGCGGCACCCACCTTTAGGGTGACCGTACATCCTTGTAATAGAAATAAAAGTGATCCATTTTTTTTTTCAGTTTAAAAAATAAAATAAAAAATAAAAATAAATAAGAAAACCAAAAAATAAATTTTTTAAAGCGCCCCGTCCCGACGAGCTCGCGCGCAGAAGCGAATGTATACGTGAGTAGCGCCCGCATTTGAAAACGGTGTTCAAACCACACAAGTGAGGTATCGCCGCGATCGTTAGGCTGCATTCACACCTAGACGTTTTTGCGCCCTACGCCCGATGCTCGTGCCGCTGGAGGGGTGATTTTATATTGTTGTCTATGGAGATGGTTCACATCTCCACGCCGAACGCCAAAACGCCATACGCCTGAAGCTCAAAACAAGTCCCGGACCCTTTTTTCAGGCGGCTTTCGGCGTTCGGCATAGACAACAATGTTATGTAAAAAAAGAAAAAAGGTTAAAACGACCCGTTTTGTCGTGGCAAATCGCGGTACAATACACCACAATTTGTCGCGGCAAAATACGTGCGTTATAGTGTGAATGCAGCCTTAGAGCACGAGCAATAATTCTAGCCCTGGACCTCCTCTGTAACTCAAAAGATGCAACCTATAGATTTTTTTTAAACATCGCCTATGGAGATTTGTAAGGGTAAAAGTTTGACGCCATTCCACGAGCGGGCGCAATTTTGAAGTGTGACATGTTGGGTATCATTTTACTCGGCGTAATATTATCTTTCACAATATATAAAAAAATTGGGCTAACTATACTGTTGTCTTATTTTTTAATTTAAAAAAATAAGACCGCTGCGCAAATACGGTGTGACAAAAAGTATTGCAATGACCGCCATTTTATTCTCAAGTGTGTTAGAAAAAAATATATATAATGTTTGGGGGTTTTAAGTAATTTTCTAGCAAAAAAAAATGTTTTAGTCTTGTAAACGCCAAATCTGAAAAACAGCCAAGGTCCTTAAGTGGTTCATGTTTTTTTAAGACTGAAGTGAGCCTGCGTGGCCAACATACAGTTTTGTTTTAAATGACGAAATGATGTTCTAACCTATGTGGCTGGAGTGGTAGGATGATTTCCTGTTCTCTGGGGTAATTGAGACTTCAGCTCTGTTCTTCTCAGAAGTGCGGCGCAGGGTACAATGACTCAGGAGCCTCCGATAGCCTCTGTTCTGTGAGATCATCAGCCTAATGATTGCAATAAACATTCTCCTTGTGACGCCACCATCACATTGACCTGAGTTTAAAAGCTCTTCACTGACTCACTGTTGTTTGCTTGTTATCAATTCTCAGCAAGATTGTGTCTTAATCTTTCCCGTACATAGAAAAGAGGTGAGCGCTAAGTAACAGAATCCATCAGAGAGTCTTTTTTTTTTTTTATAATATGATGTCTTAAAATAATGAGGCCCCATTCTCACAGATGTTTTCTGACCTGTGATTAGATGGATCAAAAACTGACTCAAATGCAGTGGCGGCTGGTGCTCAACATTTTTGGGGGGGCGCAAACAAAAAGAAAAAAAACAATTGCAGCCTCACTGTGCCTATCAATTGTCACCACTGTGCCATGCCATCAAATGCACAACCACTGTGCCATCAAAACGCAGCCACTGTGCCATCAAAGCGCAGCCACCGTGTCATGCCATCAAAACGCAGCCACCGTGCCATCAAAACGCAGCCACCGTGCCATGCCATCAAAACACAGCTACTGTGCCATGCCATCAAACGCAGCTACTGTGCCATCAATTGTCACCACTATGACATCAAACACAGCCACTGTGCCCCCAATTGTCACCACTGTGCCCCCAATTGTTGCCACTGTGCCCCCACTTGTAGCCACTGTGCCCCCACTTGTAGCCACTGTGCCCCCACTTGTAGCCACTGTGCCCCCACCTGTAGCCACTGTGCCCCCACTTGTAGCCACCATGCCCGCAGCTACTGTGCCATCAATTGTCACCACTATGACATCAAACACAGCCACTGTGCCCCCAATTGTCGCCACTGTGCCCCCAATTGTCGCCACTGTGCCCCCAATTGTAGCCACTGTGCCCCCAATTGTAGCCACTTTGCCCCCACTTGTAGCCACTGTGCCCCCACTTGTAGCCACTGTGCCCCCACTTGTAGCCACTGTGCCCCCACTTCTAGCCACTGTGCCCCCACTTCTAGCCACCGTGCCCAGTACCCCCCCTGGCACTTACCTTTATGGCTTCTACGTCCCTCGATGCCCCTCGTCCCGCCCTCGATGACGCTTCAGCCAATCAGGTTACCTGATTTGCTGAGACGCCTGTCAGTCATCCTCGGACGCACGGCCGGTACGTCCCGAGGATGAGCTTCCGGAAGCCGACTACAGCCTCAGGGCTGTACCGCTGGCCCTGATAGGCACTTCCCCACAGCCAGTCAGCTGCCGCTATTTAGCTGACCGGCGCTCAATGTCCGGTCAGCTGTATAGTGGGCGGCAGCGGCGAAAATATATAGATTCATACAGTGTATGAATCTGTATATTTTATTGGCTGTGAGCGAGCCAGAGGGGGCGGCGCTCCTGCGTCCCTATGGACGCACTGCCACTGCTCAAATGTATCCCTATGGGGAGATGGATGTAAACGGATGTGCAACCATTTACATCCAGGTTTGTCAGATCCAATGCAATAAGTTTGGTTGGGTCTAGGTTTATTTATGTGGACCCGGATGGATGTAAACACGTGAGGGCTTACTGAAACTAATGCACGAATTGGCATTTACTGTATACAGCGATCAGTGCTATAAAAATGCACTGATTACTGTGTAAATGTGACTGGCAGGGAAGGGGTTAACACTAGGGGGCGATTAAGGGGTTAATTGCAAGGCGGAAGTGCTAACCAATAAGACTGGGTTCACACATGTCCGGCTGCGGTTTTCAGTCCCGAGTCCGGTGCGTATCTGTTCACCAATTCAGGTGCAAATTTTTGTCTAAATTCACACCAGAACCAGACCCAAAGATGCACAGGACCCTTTTCAAAACCACACCACGGCTGCCCCGGACACGTGTGAACCGGCTCCATTGAGAGATGGTCACATTCACATGTTATGCGATTTGGATGCGGGGGAAAACGCATTTCAATTTGCATATATGTGAACCCAGCCTAATTAATAAATACCGTATTTATTGGCGTTTAACGCACACTTTTTTCCCCTGAAAATCTGTGGAAAATCGTGGGTGCGTGTTATACGCCGATCCCCGCTTCCTAAGCTGTGTTTGAACTGAGTCGCCGACATATACCGAGCGCAGTACACTCGGGTACACTCGGCCAGGCTCGGCTCTCCTCACGGTCACGCCGCCGAGCCTCTATGCGAAAGAAGCCAAGCGTGCCCGAGAGTACTGCGCTCGGTATATGTCGGCGGCGGAGTTCTAACAGCGCGGGAAGCAGGGATCGGCTCAGAAACAACGGGGAGAACACCACGAAGGCCGCAGACGGACGCCGGACCGGACAAGGCTGCCGATGGACGCCGGGCAAGACACCGACGAGGGGCATCCAAGCTGTATGTATTTTCTTTTTTTTTTTTGCAGGAATTTGCCTTCTAGGTTGGGGGTGTGCGCAATACCCCGATAAATACGGTACATGCATTTATCCCTTTAACCACTTGCTGGCTGCCCTATAGCAGTTTTGAATATTCACAGCAGAAGCCGATCAGTGGGTGCCGGGAACTGGATGTCCTCCGGCACCCACCGATCGTCGGTAGAGATGACAGAATGGTGATCTGCCTATGTAAATGAGGCAGATCACTGTTCTGACAGGGGGGAAGGGATGGATTCAGTTTTCCTGCAAAGCAGGGACTATAATCCATTTCTTCCCCTAGTAAAAGCAGCAAACAGTATACACCAAAAACCCAAAATACTGACTAAGCACACCCTTTGATCATCCTAGATGTTTAACCCCTTCCCAGCCAGTGTATTAGTGTCACTGGTCCCCAAAAAGTGTCAGTTAGTGTCCGATTGACCACCGCAATATAGCAGTCCCGCTACAAGTCTCTGTTTGCTACCATTACTAGTAAATAAATAAGAATTCCAGTACATTTCCAATAGTTTGTAGACTTGTTTACCAAAAACATGTAGCAGCATACATAATATACACAATACATGGGCTAAATTTATCATAAAAAAAAAAAATAATAATTATGGGATATGCTTTATAGCAGAAAGTAAAAATGTATTCTTTTTTTTTCACAATTGTCAATTTCTTTTTTATAGGGCAAAAAAAAGAAAAAACGCAAATGTGATCAAATACCACCAAAAGAAAGCTCTATTTGCGGGGATTTTTTTAAATTTGGGTACAGCATTGAATGACCACGCAATTGTCAGTTAGAGTAACGCAGAGTGGCCTGGTCATGGGGGGGGGGGGGGTAAACCTTCTGGAGGTCAAGTGGTTAATTGTTAAATGAGAAATTGTAGACTCTTCCCAGACTGTCCCTCTCATCTCCTCCATAGAGCTCAGTAAGCAGCATCCTCGTCAGTAACACATGGGTCCCTCTCCATAGGCAGAGCTGTGACCTTCCTGTAGGTCAGGACAACAATGGCAGGACGTGAGCCTGAGGGAACAAGCTGGACAGTCAGTGCTCTCGCTTACCATTACCATTCTATATGAATATTTCCCGCTGCTTACCCTTCTACTGATAATGCAGACACACATCGACAACAACCCCCATCACTACCCAGCTGCCAGATTCTGATTGTCCAACGACAGAGTTATCGTCAGCATCTAAAAAGTAGTGTTCTTCTTATGTCAGGCAGAGCTGATGTGTCCGAAGAGTGAAACACACCTTGAAGCATTCATATGAGAAAAATAAACTAATGGTATGTGCACATGGGGGGGCTCGATCAGTTTTAATTCCTTATAACCCTTTTCATTCAAAGACCGCAAGATATGGGCACCGTCAGGGCCGCCCTTGGGCAAAGTAATGCTCTGGGGCCCCTACAATGATGACAGTGCAGGTAAACAGACATTAAGTACGTAGGAGGCAGATTGCCTCCCCTTTGCATCCATCACTATCAGTGCCATCATGGGGCCCCCAATTTCGGGCTCAAGGACCAGCTGCTTTGGGGAAAGTGCAGGGCCCCCATGCAGCTGGGGCCCCTGGGCAGTGCCCAGGTGTGCCCTCTCATTAAGACAGCGCTGGGCACAGTGGTTTCTACTACCCACCCTCCCTTGTTTGTTGTTTGAGGGGGGGGCTACCTAGCAATCTTTCTGGTTGTACGGGGCTGGGATGGTTTGAATAGTGTACAGTTCTTGGTGGTGAATATGGGTCGCAATATGGGTTTGTAGCTGGCCAGTAGGGCTGAGCTTCGCGTTCGACTCTGTTCGTACGTTCGATGAAATTCGAACAAAACCGGTCGTTTGCGCCAAATTCGAGTGACGCAAAACGGCCCATAATTCACTGCGGCATTGCGCGCTGATGATTGGCCAAGCATGCTGTTTGTCTCGCATGCTTAGCCAATGACAGCTCGCAAAAAACGAAGAGCCATAATTGGCCAAAGCCACCCAGGCTTTGGCCAATTATGGCTCTTCGTTTTTTGCGAGCTGTCATTGGCTCAGAGTTATTTACTGTGACTTATATATTAGTGTCATGTAACAGTTGTATATTGTGTTCACAGAAGCAAAAAGAGAGAATATGCCTTTTAAGTGCAGCGGCCTGCTCCTGTTGGGCTGGCGTGCCTTTAAATTTAGGGGGAAGTCTGAGAGTTAGTTGACTCAGACATGTATGATTTTGAGCAAATTGGGCCTCTGTTCCAGCCATGGCTGTGCTGTGAGTCACCACTATTGTTCTCCTGTGGTGCCGTTACCACCCCAGGCCAAGGGTGGCAGCAGCTAGGTCAAGGTGATTTCGGTGTCTCCCCTTCGGCAGCCAATCAGTGGGGGTTGATTACTGAGAGGCTTGATGGTGATCATCTGTCAGTTCGAAATTCTGCAAGCCGTTAATCTGGAGAGATCCGAGTGCTGAATCTTGTGTTACGAGGATTTTGGACCGAAAGTGTCTCCATCTGTGGGAAGGTCTGTGGCAGAGACTGTACCCTATTCCGTGTGCCATTCCAGCTGCTAGGCTAGTGAGAGAAACCTATCCAGCAATACCCACTCTGGCTGGAGTGGTGACGAGAACTGTGTTGCTCTGTTACTTGTTACCCTTCCACCTCTTCAATCAATTCTTCTTTCCTTACCAAGTTCTTCAAATAAATCTTAGAAAAAGAATTGCAAAGTGTGGACATTGAACTTTCTCAACTCTCATCCATTACCCTAGACCAGGGATCTCCAAACTACGGCCCTCCAGCTGCTGTGAAACTACACTTCCCATGAGGCATTGTAAAACTCTGACATTCGTAGACACGACTAGGCATGATGGGAATTGTAGTTCCTGAACACCTGGAGGGCCATAGTTTGGAGACTCCTGCCCTAGACGGCAGAAAGATAGAGGTAAAATGCCGCCCGAAAATATCCAGCAGCTCCTTCGGGGGTAGTGCTACATAACATTTGTTGTGTGACTGAAGGGTAAGCTCAATGACACAGCAGAATTGAAACCAGAAAGCATAGAGTTAAGCTTTTGTGACTCATCAGAAGTTTTGACCAATCACAGCCAATCTCACACTGAGCAAGAGTCTTGGCCAATCACAGCCAGCCTCACACCCATTCTGTCTGGAAAGCTCCCTAGCAGTTGCTAGAACTTATTACACCAGAGAGAGAAGAACTGAACAGAGACACACCGGGCCAGATCCACAAACAATTACGGCAGCGTATCTCCAAATACGCCGCCGTATTTTCAAATCTGCGCCGGCGTATCTTTGTTTTGTATCCCAATACAAGATACGTAATTTTTTTGCTTAGATTTGCCGTCTTACGCCATCCTATTTAAGTTTCATATTTACGCTGGATGCTAGGGGCGCTTCCGTATATTTTCCGCGTCGAATATGCAAATGAGCTAGATACGCTGATCCACGAACGTACGTACGCCCGGCGCAGTGTTTTTACGCCGTTTGCATAAGCGTAGGTCCGGCGTAAAGTTACCCCTGCTGTATGGAGGCATACTTAATGTTAAGTATGGACGTCGGGCCAGCGTCAAATTTTTCGTTGTTCACGTCGTTCGCGTAAAACGGTCACGAATAGGGATTTGCGTAAGTTACGTTTACGTTGTTTTCATTGACGTTTTGCGACGTGATTTGGAGCATGCGCACCGGGATACGTCCACGGCCGGCACATGCGCAGTTAAAAAAAAAACGTAATTTACGACGGGTCACGATTGATTTAAATAAAACACACCCACCTCTTCCCCATTTGAATTGCGCAGGCTTACACCGGCCAATTTACGCTACGCCGCTGTAACTTATGACGCAAGTCCTTTGTGGATACGGAACTTGCCTTCCTAGCGTACGGCGGCGTAGCGTAAACAAGATACGCTACGCCGGCAGAAACATAGGACGGGCTTTGTGGATCTGGCCCACCATTTAGGCCCCGTACACATGGCCGAGGTTCTCGCCAGAAACCAGCGAGAACCTCGCTGGGAGCTGCATTCCAGCGAGAACCTCGGCCGTGTGTACATTCTCTGCTCGCCCCGCCCGTCGGAAAACCCGTCGAGCAAATAGAGAACAGGTTCTCTATTTGCTTGACGGCCCGTCGGGATGAATGGCTGGTTGCCATTACCGACGGGCAGGTCGCAGATTCTGACGGCCGGCAGAGGACCTCGACGGGCGGAACGATGTGTTCCGCCCGTCGAGGTTCCTTGTCGTGTGTACGGGGCTTTAGAGTTCACTTTTATGGAAGCAAGTGGCCAGAATAGTTCCACCAAACCAAATATGCAAATTTCAAACAGCAAACATCAATTCCAAACATCATAGCAAATGTTCAAGCAATCAAACCAACTGCAAACTGCAATATCAAACAAGTAAAACAATTGATTAAGCCTCAGAGAGATCATAAAGTGTTTAAATAACTTAAAGTGAGAGTACAGATACTGAAGAAAGAAATATATCTACCATTTTATGTAGAATGACAAGATTGAACAGTTGAACCGCCATTTATTTATACTTTATTCAACACGTGTTTGTACATGGACTGCCTGCTGTGAAATTGTCAGTGTTATATATGAAGAAAAGCTGAAGTTATTAAAGAAGTTATCTTAAGAGTTTGGTTTGCTCTTTAACCACTTGACCACTGGGCACTTAAACCCACTTAATAACCAGACCAATTTTAAGCTTTTGGTGCTCTCACATTTTGTTGAGAGCACCGTACACTCTCACGTGTGTATGGGGCCTGAGCCGGTGTAAGTTGCGTATTTTATGGGGTGACGGATTCAACCGGTTGGTCGAGAGAAAAGTAGCCCTTCAAAGACCTTTAGACTGGGTAGGATTAAGCTGAGGTTTAATGGTTATGTATAAAATGTATTATATGCATTACGATTGTGTTGTTGTATTTAGATTGTTGTAATAAAAGGCTGCGATGGTCATTCGATTCCAAAACTATACTGTAGTCTGGTCAGTCTTGGGGGTGAAGAAATTGGGTTTTAGTTGTTTAACCACTTGCCGACCGAGGATGTTATATACTATCCTCGGCTTTGTGGGGCTATATCTGAATGACAGGTATCATTCAGATATCGGCATTTACAGCCAGCGATTCCCTATACAATAAGAATGATCATAGTGGCTGTTCTAGCGCTTGACACCCCCCCTCCTGCCGCCCTTCCGGTGCTTCTACCGACTCACCTGTGCGATGGGTGAGTCGGTGACAGGATCCGCCGGCCCTCGGAAGCTGATCATAGAGATTTCCGGCAGACCAAATGGTCGCCGAAGTCTCTATGATCGTCGGAGGCCGGGTGCGATGTTATGACGTCACGCCCGGCCTCTGAATTCAAAAAAACGGATCCAATTATAGTATCACAGTGGGCAACACCAAGGTGTAAATACTATTGATAAGCCCAAATCTCGGTCCAGACTTCAATCTAAAACCTCGACTTTTGAATTCAATAATTACATTTAAAACTTCAAAGAACTGTCAAATGGGCTGAATATTGTTCTTTGAGTATTAAATATAGAAATTCCAACATAATTACATAATTATACCTCAAAGCAATTCTCAGAACACACTTTTCAAAGTTTCTGTAAAAGGTTTCCAACTGGGTCCAATTTAGATATCATGATGGGCAACGACAGACTCTGAAAAGCATTAAAGGGTCACTAAAGTCAGGGATTTTTTTAAAAAAAAATAACAAACATGTGATACTTACCTCCACTGTGCAGTTCGTTTTGCACAGAGTGGCCCGGAAACCTGTCTTCTGGTGTCCCTCGGCGGCTGTCTGGGCTCCTCCTCGCAAAAGCTTTCCTTCTTCATGCGAGGGCGCTCGCATGGAGGAAAGCTTTTGCGAGCGCGCTCCCGTGATACAGCGGCGGCCATAGCCGCCGACTGTATCACTCGGCTCCGCCCCCCAGCGCGCCGCGTCATCCACCCTGATTGACAGCAGCGCTAGCCAATGGCTGCGCTGCTATCAATCCGCCCAGCCTAGCCAATCAACGGCCAGGCTGGGAACCGAAGAGGACGACGTGGACGCGCCCGGGAGATTCGAACGGTCAGGTAAGTACAACGGGGGCTCGGGGGGGGCCGGTGCTGCTAGATGTTTTTTTACCTTCATGCATAGGATGCATGAAGGTAAAAAAACTTGTACCTTTAGAACCCCTTTAATGAGTCTGTATTGGTAACGGCCTACATTTTTTGACTCTAGCTGTTTCTTAAATATGCCATGAATTGTCCCTTTATGATATCAAGATTAGGGATGAGCCGAACACCACCCCCCCCCCCCCCCCCCCCCGTTCGGTTCGCACCAGAACCTGCGAACAGACCAAAAGTTTGTGTGAACTTTAGAACCCTGTTAAAGTCTATGGGACTCGAACGTTTGAAATCTAAAGTGCTAATTTTAAAGGCTAATATGCAAGTTATTGTCCTAAAAAGTGTTTGGGGACCTGGGTCCTGCCCCAGGGGACATGAATCAATGCAAAAAAAGTTTTAAAAAACGGCAGTTTTTTCAGGAGCAGTGATTTTAATAATGCTTAAAGTGAAACAATAAAATTGAAATATTCCTTTAAATTTCGTACCTGGGGGGGGGGGGGGGGTGTATAGTATGCCTGTAAAGTAGCGCTTGTTTCCTGTGCTTAGAACTGTCCCTGAACAAAATGTAATTTCTGAAGGAAAAAAGTTATTTAAAATCACTCACCTTAGGGTCTGGTATGGATATTAACCACTTAAGGACCGCCGCATGTACATATACGTCGGAAGAATGGCACGAACAGGCACATTGGCGTACCTGTACGTCCCTGCCTAGACGTGGGTCGGGGGTCTGATCGAGACCCCCCGGTACTTGCGGTGGTCCTCATGGCTGTCCGAGCGATCCGGGATGAGAGGGCGGCTGTTCGTTTTTGTCCGCCCCCTCCGGATCGCTCCCAGCCAATCCGCGCACTCCCCCGCCCTCTGCCTGTGTAAACACAGGAAGGGGGAAGTGATGTAATCTCTCCTCTCGGCAGTATTTTCAACCGCCGCTGAGGAGAGAAGACATCACACAGTAAGTCTGCACAACACTACACTGACACCACACACATAGGCACATTAACCCCCCTGATCACCCCCCCACCCCACCCTCTGTCACAGTGTCACTGAATGCAGTGATCATATATGTACTGATCACTGCATTTAGTGTCAGTGTGACAGTTAGTGTGACAGGCAGTTATTGTTAGGTCCAGGGTAGCCCCCGTACCCCCCAATAAAGTTTTAACCCCTTGATCACCGCCCTAGTTAACCCTTTCACCCCCTATTGCCAGTGTCACTAAGCGATCATTTTTCTGATCGCTGTATTAGTGTCACTGTTGCCGCTAGGTAGCTGGTTTTTTTTTTTATTGCGATTTTTTTTACTAAAGACATGTGGCTGAATACATTTTGGCCTAAATGTTTGACAAAAATTTCGTTTATTCGATTTTTCTTATAACAAAAAGTAAAAAATATTGTTTTTTTTTTCAAAAATGTCGCTCTATTTTTGTATATAGCGCAAAAAATTTAAATCGCAGAGGTGATCAAATACCATCAAAAGAAAGCTCTATTTGTGGGAAGAAAAGGACGCAAATTTTGTTTGGGAGCCATGTCGCACAACCGCGCAATTGTCTGTTAAAGCGACACAGTGCCGAATTGTAAAAACGCCTCTGGGCATTTAGCAGCATATTGGTCCGGTCCTAAAGTGGTTAAGGGGAATCCTGCGTCAAATAAAAAAAAAATTATGTGGGGTTCCCCCCAAATATCCATTCCAGACCGTTCAGGTCTGGTATGGATTTTAAGGGGAACTCCACCCCAAATTTAAAAAAAAATGCCGTGGACCCCCCCACATTTTTTTTTTATGACTGACTTTTCTCTGTATTGCCGGGAGCCGACAATTCATTATAGCTGCGAGTGATTTTAAATTACTTTTTTTCCTTCAGAAATGACACTTTGTGCAGGGACAGTTCCAAGCATGGGAAACAAGTGCTAATTTACAGACATACTATACACCCCCCCCCCCCCCCAGGTACGAAATTTAAAGGAATATTTCACTTTTATTGTTTCACTTAAAGGAATAATCAAAATCACTGCTGCCAAAAAAACTGCAGTTTTTAAAACTTTTTTTTGCATTGATACATGTCCCCTGGGGCAGGATCCAGGTCGCCAAACACTTTTTAGGATAGTAACTTGCATATTAACCTTTAAAATTAGCACTTTAGATTTCAAACGTTCGAGTCCCATAGACTTTAACAGGGTTCTGCCGCGAACACCCCAAATAGTTCACTGTCCGGCGAACAGGCAATGTTCGAGTCGAACATGAGTTCTACTCGAACATGAGTTCTACTCGAACTCGAAGCCTATCCCTAATCAAGATTATCAGTTCATCTTCATTTATTTTTTTAAATAGAAAATTGTGTAAATTTCCTTTCTTTGGTGACACACCTGACTGTGAACTGCTGCATCTCTTTAGTAAGTAAGTGAAGTTTGGGGGTGCGCTCTACTGAGGGGTGGGCTGAGAGGAGGAGTGAGTACTAAGCAGGCTAGCTAGGGAGGGGGGTTTCGGGCTGTGGGGGGAAATCTGTACTGGGGGCGAAATAATGCTGTTGTAAAGATCTGTACTATGGGGAATATTGGCTTGGAGACATGTGAGGAGAGAGGTATTTTTGGTCGTATTCTGTACACTAGCGTTATGCACTCCTGACCCCTGCACTATTATTATTATACAGGATTTATATAGCACCAGCAGTTTGCACAGCGCTTTACAACATCAGGGAAGACAGTACAGTTACAATACAATTCAATACAGTAGGGATTAGAGGGTCCTGCTCGTTATAGCTTACAGTCTAGAAGATCTATATTATGCACTCCTGATCCCTGCACTCTCTGCATTATGCACTCCTGATCCCTGTTTTCTGTGCATCATGCACTTCTGACCCCATTGTCTTATCCCAGCGGGGAAGAGGTGGTGGATGCCGTTGTTCTGTCAAGTTCTCCAACCCATCAAAAACTCCAACCAATTAACTTCCGATTTCTTTAAAACCAGCAGTAATTGGAGTTTTTCACGCATTGGTGGTTGGACATAACACCGGCAACCAAATAGAGTCCAGTGCAGGATATTATGAGCAGAGATTCTTATTCAGCTCCAATACTAGCCAACAAAATGGCCGCCTCTGAGGCGGCAACAAATTTGTCCTCGTTAGCCGCTCTGCTGTCAAAACAGCTCAGTCTTCCTGTACCGGACTCTTTTCAGTTGTCTGTGTTGTGTCCAACCACCAATTCGTCAAAATCTCAGATTACTAAAATTTTAAATAAACTGGAAGTGACATTGTTGGAGTTTCTGATGAGTTGAAGATATTGACAGAACACGTCCCCTCCCGAGGAAGACAGTGATTATCACTGGTGGCTATCGCAAGCGAATCCGGCAGGCTGGTTGTACCCAAGTTGATTGATCGACCAACTTGGTACATTCAGCCTGCCCATTAATGGTTCGAACCTCGGCCGGTTCCTGCTGAACTGCCTGAGATTTGAACCGCGTATGGCCGGCCTTACACTTGTGGTCACTGGGATAAACTACCCCCTTACAGATAGCTGAAAAGATAAGGGCTCTTTCACACGGAGCGGATCTGTAATGATCCGCTCCGTTAGCCCGTTTGCTCAGCGGAGATTCCTCCGTAAAATCCCCGCTGAGCTGTCCCTATGGGGAATCGGATGAATACGGACCGTGTGTCCGTATTCATCCAATCCGATCTGCTAGACGGAAGAAAAATAGGATTCTCTTCCGTCCGAAAAAACGGATCTTGACGGAGGCGGATGTTTGTGGACGTTAGCAGATGCTCATCCGCTAACGTCCGCGATCCCATAGGGATTCATTGTGAGTCCGTAAACGGACTTATGAAAAGCGGACCGTTCGTCCGCTCGTGTGAAAGGGCCCTAATTGGTGTCAGTGGGAACTTATCTGAAAAGTAGAGATTGATCATTACTCAAGGAACCCCTAGGAATCTCTAGAGGAACCCTAGGGCACCATGGAACCCTGGTTGAGAACCCCTGATTTAAAAAAATTCGGATGTGCTTCTTTTAGAGTAGGAGCATCTATGTGCCGGTCTAAAACCTTCACCAAGGTAAAAGAACAGCCAACCTTTCTTCATTATAGCACAGTGCTTTGTGATAAATGACAGGTGCCCTTTAAAATGTGCATCTCTCCAGAACAGTGTTGGACCACTGGCTAGAATAAAACACTATGACATTTCGTAACGTACACAGGATTGAGACAGAAACTCATTTCCGAAGTGTTTATAGGGACCTGGCGACACTCCGACATAACTGTTCGGTAGCTGAGCTACGACCTCAATACGCAGCCCCCAATCAATCTTTTTCAAATTAAATACTGGAGCTCCAGAGGACAATGGAGCCGGAGCTAAAACAAATGCATCGAACCGTGAGAATATCAACAGTAGACCAGAAGCAACTCACTGGAACCACCAGGCGGAGGGGGAACTGTAGAAAACCCCAGCAACTATCTGAGATGTCATATATTTGTCTGAATGTTCTACAATGAGAAGAAAAAAGGTGTTAAATTATAGAGAATTCTAATTCATGGGACAATTTGAGGCACACAGTGAAGACACAACTGAAACACGTGGAGCAAATATGCCACCTGCATCAATAAATAAATATATAATGTAAGGGGTTAGCTCGGTAGCGGGTTCGTGTGACCCCCTGGATGGGTTCACTACACGCTGAACTATACAGAGAGGCAGCCGAAGATGGTTGAAAACAAAGAGTTTTCTTCCATATTGCTGGAAACAAGTGCAAGCATTCAAACAGCATAAACAAAACAAAACATAAAATAAACCCTGGCCACTTGGGGCGTCTACCTTCCCAACACAGGAACCTGCCTATGGAGTCTGGCACAGCCCATTGCTGGGCAGACACTGCTGGTCATACAGCAGAGAAACAATAGTCTTTTTGATTTTTATCACACAGAAAATTCAACACCACCTCACCTCTTCAGAAGTCTTTCTCACTGCTCTCCTTAACTCAAAAAGCCTCAGGATCTAGCAATCAGTAGTCCTCCTCTGGATGACTTATAGAGGCCTTAATTGCCTCATACTGAACAGCTGAAGTTTTCCAACGCCCTAAACCTTTCTGGCTATTTCTGCAGCCGACACCTAATAGTAATTGGTGAATTGTCTAAACAAGGCAGAAATGTATCTCCCATCTGTGACAACACCCACAGATTTACCTGACTTCCTGTCACAATAAATGGAGAGAGAGAGAGAGAGAGAGAGAGAGAAAGAGAAGGAGTGCCCCAAAAGTCTCCATACATTGGAAAAATTTAAGTGGTGTTCTGGCCGAAATATGACTTTTAAGATAAAAATACCCTTGGAATACTCATGCCTCGTACAATGTAACAAAGGTATGCTGTAAACTATGCCCAGTTTTCTATTTGTGCACTATCGTTTTCCTACTTTGTGAAGTTCCTGCACAGCACAGCCATCTCCAGTGTGGGCATCTGAAGCCACACTGTCCTTCTTCCTGGATTCCGTGCATGCTGGCTACTCAGCATGCACCTGCCGATCTTGCGCATACGCAGTGCGGTGCAAGCGTGTACAGCTTGACATGGCACTGCTCCCGTAACATTTAACATTGGCATCTATGGGGTATCTTGGTTGGCTTGACATGGCACAGATCCAGTAACATTTAAAATGGGCGTCTATGGAATATCTTGGTTAGCTTCATATGGCACAGATCCGGGAAAAAAAACATTGGCGTCTATGGGGTATATTGGTTAGCTTGACATGGCACAGATCCGGGAAAAAAACATTGGCGTCTATGGGGTATCTTGGTTAGCTTAACATGGCACAAATCCGGGAAAAAAAAAACATTGGCGTCTATGGGGTATAATGGTTAGCTTGACATGGCACAGATCCGGGAAAAAAAACATTGGCGTCTATGGGGTATCTTGGCTAGCTTGACATGGCACAGATCCGGGAAAAAAAACATTGGCGTCTATGGGGTATCTTGGCTAGCTTGACATGGCACAGATCCGGGAAAAAAAACATTGGCGTCTATGGGGTATCTTGGTTAGCTTAACATGGCACAATTCCGGGGAAAAAAAAACATTGGCGTCTATGGGGTATAATGGTTAGCTTGACATGGCACAGATCCGGGAAAAAAAACATTGGCGTCTATGGGGTATCTTGGCTACCTTGACATGGCACAGATCCGGGAAAAAAAACATTGGCGTCTATGGGGTATCTTGGTTAGCTTAACATGGCACAATTCCGGGGAAAAAAAAACATTGGCGTCTATGGGGTATAATGGTTAGCTTGACATGGCACAGATCCGGGAAAAAAAACATTGGCGTCTATGGGGTATCTTGGCTAGCTTGACATGGCACAGATCCGGGAAAAAAAACATTGGCGTCTATGGGGTATCTTGGTTAGCTTGACATGGCACTGCTCCCAAACGATAAGTGATAGGGACAGGAAACTTGGGGAGCACCGAGAGGGGACCCAGGACTACGAGGACACTATTGAGCAGAGCAGTGAAGGTGCAGTTCCAGTGTCAGGCAGGAATATGGCTCAGGCTCTGTAAGAGAATGAGTTCCAGCGGATGCAGGTAAGGGGAGCACCAGGGGGGGGGGGGGGGTGCAGCTATAGGGTGATGTCACTCCAAGCAGTGCAGCAGACATAATTTTGTGCCTGCAGATTGAGGTTGGAGAATGTAAACAACATATTCTGTCTGTCATCCCCCTTCCTGATATTGGAACAAGTGTCAGAAAAAGGTTTAGTCTTTAAGTGGTTAAACTTCCCTCATTAACAGACCGAAGTTCATTCCTTTGATCTAAAGAACAACATTTTACAATGTTTATAGTTAGCTCAAAAGCTGAGGGATGTTGTGAATCTTGGCAGACTGCCTGTTATTGTTTTTTTGACAGCTGTCGTCTTGAGCCAAGAACTCTATTTGGAAAATGCCTTGTTAAGATCGCGAGGAGGGGGTAAAACCGCAATCTCGATTCTTAACGGTTAATCTTGCAGCTCTAACAGAGACCCGGTGATGATGTCACAGTGGCTAAAATGAGGCATGTAATATAAAAGCAAAGGTTTTATTTTCATTAGTATGTTGATAGAGAAGGGGGGGGGGAGCACCAGAGAAGACTCAACCTTACCACAATGGTAATCAAGCCGCAACACGCATCTACGTCTATGGATAGCGTGACCTATGAAAGCCAAGTTTTGCTTCCAACTCACTGTGGCCTGCAAAATCCTGAAAATCACATGACGTCCTTATAATTCAGCCTCCTATTCGGCCGTCTAGGTTTTTTTTTTTCTTTGCAGTTAGCACATTTCAGCCATGTACTGCTGATGAATCATATTTTTAATGGCTGGATCTTACAATCCTCTGCCCGGGGTGCTGATGCACGAAAAATATACAAATGAAGACAATTTCACTGCACAGCAGAAATGCAACAAAAGAGGTAAATATGATAATAAAAAATGATTTTAATGGAAGAAAAACGCGGTCCGCAAAGTTGACGTCTAGAATGAGCCTCCATTGCAAGAACTTGCATTTCCATGCTGCAGTTCTCGAAAATAATTATGATTCAATAATAAAAGATAATAATAATAATAATAATAATGGGCCACCTCTGTGTCATTGATTGTTGCTTCTTAAAGTATAAGTTCACCATCAGCAAAAATGTTACCAAAATTCCCCAATGCAAATCCATATCCTGTGATACGGACGTACCAGAGCTCCACTTGGTGCATGTTCTCCCATTATTGGTGGACTCTCCCCCAAAAAACACTGGCTCCTCGAACCCCCTCAATACTGCCATTTGCAGGACCAGGCTGGACATTTGAATTGTGTGCCCCCTAGTGGGCGCTCTGGGATGCACGTGTGCAGTGCGCTCTCTCCTTTTCTAGCTGAGCTCAGCTGCATACGTTTTTGTACCCGGAGTTCATCTTTCATGGTTAACATGCTTGCAGTATTGTATCATCTGGATTTGTACTATATATATATAGAGAGAGAGAGAGAGAATCCGATTTTTTAAACCAATGATCTTCAAACTGCAGTCCAGGGGCCGGATTCGGCTGTTTGCTTACCTTTAGTTGGCTCTTGGGGCACTATTCCTCCCACTGATACCAATGATGGGACACTATTCCTCCCACTGATACCAATGATGGGACACTATTCCTCCCACTGATACCAATGATGGGACACTATTCCTCCCACTGATACCAATGATGGGTCACTATTCCTCCCACTGATACCAATGATGGGACACTATTCCCCCCACTGATACCAATGATGGGTCACTATTCCTCCTACTGACACCAATGATGGGACACTATTCCTCCCACTGATACCAATGAAGGGTCACTATTCCTCCCACTGATACCAATGATGGGACACTATTCCTCCTACTGACACCAATGATGGGACACTATTCCTCCCACTGATACCAATGAAGGGTCACTATTCCTCCCACTGATACCAATGATGGGTCACTATTCCTACCCGCTGATACCAATGATGGGGCACTATTCCTACCCGCTGATACCAATGATGGGGCACTATTCCTCCCGCTGATACCAATAATGGGGCACTATTCCTCCCACTGATATCAATGATGGGTCACTATTTCTCCCGCTGATACCAATGATGGGTCATTATTCCTCCCGCTGATACCAAGGATGGGTCACTATTCCTCCTGCTGATACCAATGATGGGTCACTATTCCTCCCGCTGATACCACTATTGCTCCCAATGATACCAACTATGGGGCACTATTCCTCCCAATAATACTTTTACAACGGGGCACTATTCTACCCACTGATGCAAACGATGGGGCATTTTTCCTCCCAATGATATTAAAGATGGTCCACTATGGGGCACTATTGCTTCCAATGATACCAACTATGGGGCACTTTTCCTCCCAATGATGCCAGCAATGGGGCACTATTGCTTCCAATGATACCAACTATGGGGCACTTTTCCTCCCAATGATGCCAGCAATGGGGCACTATTCCTCCCAAAAATACTTACGATGGGGCACTATTCTTCCCACTGATACAAACGATGGGGCATTAGTCCTCGCTAAAATATTAATGACGGGGCACTATATTCTGCTCAGTGATACCAACAATGGGGCACTATTCCTCTCAATGATATCAATGATGGGGCACTATTCCTCCCACTGACACCAATGATGGGGAACTATTCCTCCCAATGATACCAATGCTGAGGTACTATTCTTTCCACTGACATTAATGATGGGGCACTATTCCTCCCAATGAAACCAATGATGAGGCACTATTCCTCCCACTAACACCAATGATGGGGCACTATTCTTCCCACTAATGCCAATGATGGGGCACTATCTCTCCCAATAATGCCAACAATGGGGGCACTATTATTATTATTATTGTACATTATTTATATGGCTCCAACAGTTTGCACAGCACTTTACAACATGGGGGCAGACAGTACAGATACAATACAAATCAATACAGGATGGGGGCACTATTCCTCCCAACAATGCCAAGGATGGGGCACTATTCCTCCCACTTACTCCCACTGACTCCAGGAAAGTTTTCACTCCCGCTGGCCACAGTCCGGTCCCTCTAAAGTCTGAAGGACAATAAACTGGTCCTTTGTTTTGAAAAGTTTGGAGCCCCCTGTTTTATACCTTGTGACGATTTTAGCTTCCTTTTAACCACTTGCCCACCGCGCCATAGACATTTTACTGCTACAGAGCGGTGGGGTAACTGTGACACGACGTCCCTGCGACGTCCTCGTGCACTTCCGCGTTTGCGCGTCCCCTGGGACGCGCTCGCGGAAGTGTCCGTGCTTGCCGGGTCTAGAAGACCCGGCGCATCACGGATCACGGTAAATTGCCGCTGATAGCAGCCGTTTACCACTTGATCGCTCCGTCAAATGACGGAGCGATCACTTGTAAACAAACTGGTGTCATTTGATGACGCCGGTTCCTCCCTCTCCTCTCTGTACCGTTCGGTACAGTGTAAGAGGAGAGGGGGGGAGCAGGCGGCAGCAGCGCTGTGGCTGGATCTGTGACAACTGCAGTCACAGATCCATCCATCCCAGCTCAGCCATCCCTGCCCCATACTGTGTAATACCCCAATACTCTGCAATACCCCAATACCCTGCAATACCCTGCACGATACTCTGCAATACCCCAATACTCTGCAATACCCCAATACCTTGCGCGATACTCTGCAATACCCTGCGCGATACTCTGCAATACCCCAATACTCTGCAGTACCCCAACACTCTGCAATACCCCAATACTCTGCAGTACCCATCTTTTTAAAGTCCCTGTGTGCTCGCATGCAGAAGCGAACGCACACGTAAGTCCCGCCCCCACATATGAAAACGGTATTCAGGCTACACATGTGAGGTATATCTGCGAACATTAGAGCGAGAGCAATCATCTTGGCCCTAGACCTCGTCCGTAACTAAAAACATGTAACCAATAAAAGTAATTAAAGCGTCGCCTATGGGGATTTTTAAGTAGCGAAGTTTGGCGCCATTCCATGAGTGTGCGCAATTTTGAAGGGTGACATGTTGGGTATCTATTTACTCGGCGTAACGTCATCTTTCACATTATGAAAAAAAATTGGGCTAACTTTACTGTTTTGTTTTTTTTTTAAGCACAAAACCGTTTTTTTTAAAAAACACGCGTTCAAAAAAATTTCTGCGAAAATACCATGCGAGATAAAAAGTTGTAACGGCCGCCATTGTATTCTCTAGGGTCTTTGCTAAAAAAGCATATATAATGTTTTGGGGTTCTATGTAATTTTCTAGCAAATAAATGATGATTTTTCCATGTAGGAGAGAAATGTCAGAATTGGCCTGGGTGTTCCAGAACGCCTGATGGTGCTCCCTGCATATTGGGCCTCTGTATGTGGTCACGCTGTGTAAAAGTCCCACACATGGGGTATCGCCATACTCGGGAGGAATAGCAGAATGTGTTTTGGGGTGTAATCTGTGGTATGCATATGCTGTGTGTGAGAAATAACCTGCTAATATGACAGAAACAAGATTTTTTTTTTTTTTTTTTTTACAGAATTTTCAGTCGTTTTTCTTTTATAGCGCAAAAAATAAAAAAACCCAGAGGTGATCAAATACCACCAAAAGAAAGCTGTATTTGTGTGAAAAAAAGGACACAAATTCAAATGGGTACAATGTTGTATGACTGAGTAATTGTCATTCAAATTGTGAGAGCACCGAAAGCTGAAAATTGGTCTGGTTAGGAAGGGGGTTTAAGTGCCCAGTGGTCAAGTGGTTAAATGTCTTAGCTGCTTCTTCCATTAATATATTTATTTTGTTTTGTTTATATCATTTTTTTTATGGTCACATGTTCATCTTAGCACTGTCACGCCAGAAATAATTATCATCCCTATGCTAGGCTCCGTGTCATAATGATTTTCCCAACCCTTTTACAGCCCGTCGTAGCGCAGCTGGTTGCAGTTATGCCGTTACTGCCAGGATACCGGACACTGCCGCCATATAACTGCCAAAATCTCAATGCTGTTTACTTTCTTAGATTTAAAGGAAAACGGCAGTTTTCTCTCGGGCCCCTAATCTCCCCCGTGTACTTCTGCTAATCCCAGCTAATAAAATTGATCCCCGCCTAAAACCCAATAAACTTTATTCTTAAAAAAAAAAAAAATGATTTCCTTTTCCAGCAAAGTGGGATCTGTTTCTCTGCACCATTCTGAAATTTTCCTTTGGTACGTCTGATGTCAGCTCTTAAAAATGTCATAGGGAATACAGGGTCAGTGTCAATTTCGATAGGTATGCACACAATTTTTTTATTTTGTTTTATTTAAATTACTATAGACATGTAGACAGTCCATCCAGTCCTGAAATGTACACAGCTGTGCCACACAGCACAGTCCTGTCTGGCAGGGCAGAAGACATAGACCTTTATCTGCTGCAGTTCTAGGTGAATTCTGGGTAAAATCCATTTTTTTCCCATCCCTTCCCGACTCCCACCTCTAGCCCACCCTTCAAGGTGTTTATTTTTCTTTACCTGGTGAAGTCAGTTATACTTAGACATGTTCATTTTGTTCAGAATCAAAATTCAGCCACATTTTCGTTATTCGGATGTTTTAAAGTCCTTTCTTGTATAAGAGAGGTATGGACTCCAGAGAGAGATATAATTTTGCTCCCCCGTGAACAAATTATTAGTAAGACCTCATCTGGAATATGCAGTTGAGTTTTGGGCACCAGTTCATAAAAAGGATATCAGGGAACTGGAGAAAGTGCAGAGAAGGACAACTAAACTGATAAGAGGCATGGAGGAGCTCAGCTATGAGGAAAGATTAGAGGAACTGAATTTATTCCCTCTTGAGAAGAGGAGATTAGGGGGGATCTGATCAACATGTACAAATATATAAGGCAGCCCTCAAAAAATCCACTCGCCCACTCGCATTTTGCGAGTGGATTTTTAGGGCTGGTGAGAAGGGCTGCCTGGGACCCGGGGGGGGGAGGGAGCACCGCCGATCAGGGGGGAAGAGAAGAGAGCCATCGCTGGATGATCACAGCAGGGAACATCACAGCTTTAGGCGCCGTACACACGGCAGAGAACCTCGACGGGCAGAACACATCGTTCCGCCCGTCTAGGTTCTCTCCCGGCCGTCGAATTCGGCGACCCGCCCGTCGGGAATGGCAACCAGCCATTCTTCCAGGCGGGCCGTCGAGGAAATAGAGAGCGTGCTCTCTATTTCGGCTCGACGGGCTTCCCGACGGGAAGCTCGCCGAGACCGTACACACGGCCGAGGTCCTCGCTGGAATGTGCATTCCAGCGAGGTTCTCGCTGATTTTCAGCGAGAACCTCGGCCGTGTGTACGGCGCCTGATTATTCCATAAAGCCGGTCCTCTTATCCACTGCTGAGCCACTGTGAACATGTTGGCTGCAGATGTGACTACGGATCAATGTAACACTTTAGGCTTTAAACTCTGTGGGTTCAAGAGAACCCCAAGGGGGTGACGGACTGTCAGCAGGTAGTGATCATGACCACCCCCCAGAGCATTGTACTATGTACTTCGTATAAGGCAGGCAGCAGTGTAATCCAACACGACATCTCTATGGTAATTTTCATGTTCTACAAAGCATTCTATTCTGAAAAGCAGAAATATCATTAAATTTGAATATTCCTCCTAAGGCACAGTTGTCGAAGATGCTGTATGGCTCAAAAAACAAATATAGAAACGGTAAAACGCTGCCTGGAATAAAATATTGGAGAATATCTAAGGAGAATACACCCATGCTCGCTTTCCAAGATAGAACTGCCAGCATTCCTGCTAGAGGAAATTTGGGAGGGTGAGTCGCAACGAGAGTCGTAGCTGAAAAAAATAGATTTTCCACTTTCGGAGATAAAATGGAAAGACGCTTGTCTGCCTTTACCCCACCGGCTACTGATCTGCAGCCATGTCCGACTCAGCGCTCCGGCAAACTAGGAATCTTTGCAGCACTGGTGAGTCCGCCCAGGGCCGCCATCAGGGGGGTACAGGCAGTACACCTGTAAGGGGCCCGGGGGTCCCCAGGTGGCAACCCCCTCCTTTTTTATTTCTTTTTTATAAAAAAATATATATTTTTTTTTTATATATTTTTATTTTATTTTTTATTAAAGGGCCAATTGTTTTCTTTTATTTTTTTTTAGAGGTCCGGAGGTCGCCAGGGGCCCAGAGGCCACCAGGGCCCTGGATGGCTACCCCCCCCCCCTTTTTTTATAAAAAATAAAATAAAATGTTTAATATATTTTTTTTTTTATTTTTTTTTATATAGAGATATATTTTTATTAAAGGGCTCAGATGTCCTCAGGGCCCCATGTGTCAAACCCCCTTTTTTTTATAAATGTTTTTTTTATTTTTGTTTATAATTTTTTTTTATTTTTATTAAAGTGCCCAGAGGTCCCCAGGGCCCTGGAAGGCAACCCCCTTGTTTTTTTTATAAATGTTTATTTCTTTTTTTTATATATATATATATATATATATTTATTTATTTTTAATTAAAGGGCCCAGAGGTTTCTTTTTATTAAAGGGCCCAGAGGTCCCGGATGGAAAGCCCCCTTTTTTTGTAATTATTTCTTTTAAATGATTAAAGGGCCCAGAGGGACCCAGGGCCCCAGATGGCAACCACCCTTTTTATAAAACATATATATATATATATATCTCTATTTTATTTATTTTTATTAAAGGGCCCAGAGGTCCCCAGGGCTACCCCCCTTTTTTACATATATTATTCTGTATTTCTTCTTTTTGTAAAGGCCCCCCCACTTCTCAATTCGCGGCAGCCCCCGCTTATCAATTTCAGGCGGCACCCGACCCCCCCCCCCCCCCCCGGTTTCTCTGCTCCAGGGGTCCCATGCCTGAAGCTGTGCAAGGGGCCCCAAAATTCTTGATGGCGGCCCTGAGTCCGCCAATGCTATCCCACCCGTCAACCACATGGAGTCTATAGAACTAGGCTCTTTACACCACAACTTAAAGTGACCCAATCCTTTGTCCATAAAAAAAAGAATGCAGTGCTTATCATAAAGGAATATATACAATCAGTTCATTAGCTTAAGAGGAGTATCCCCAATAAAAAGTTCGGTAATAAAAAGTTCACAAAATGGATTAATAACTCATTTAAAACCCTTCAGCTAGCTAGACTGGAAACTTAAATCCAGACTGGAGACCGCCACCTGGCAGTAGCACTGTCCCATTTGAGGAAACCGAGTGAGCCACATGGTTTTCATACCCCAAAGCAGTGGCGTCGGGAGAGGGGGGCTAAGGGGGGCTGGAGCCCAGAGTGGGTCCCCGAAAAGGTCTCGGGCAAGCACAATTCTGTTATTAGCCCCGAGCACCGCCGAGCGCGGGGACCGATCTGACCCCGAGCGCGGCCCGAGTGACATAGCAGGCCTCGCCTTCTGGAGCCTGCAGCGCCTATAATGGACATCCCACTGGACCAATACTGGGACCGCGGGATGTGTGACATCCATCATAGGCGCTGCAGACTCCAGAAGGCGGGAATTACAATGCGGCCACCGTGCCACGTCACTGTGACAAGATCCCCACTCAGTGTGTCAGGTAGGTCAGTGCGTGTCAGGTAGGTCAGTGTGCATCAGGTAGGTCAGTGTGCATCAGGTAGGTCAGTGTGCGTCATGTAGGTCAGTGCGCGTCAGCAGGGCTGCTGTTAGAAATCACGGGGCCCCATACAGCCAACCTGACAGTGCCCCCCAAAATATATCAAAATAATATTTTCACAAATACACTAAAATCCTTATTAGCGGACACAAACCTAACAGAGAACCTGTGTGAATTAGCTCTTTTTAAAATAGTTTTTAAAAATCTTTAAACTTTTTTTATATTGTTTTTTAAAGAAGTTTCAAATGTATAAAAATGCATTTTCTTTTACAATATATATTTTTTTTACGAGACAGGTAAGCCAGCAATGCCGTGGGGGTGGGGGGGCAGCATAGTGACAGGGGGCACAGAGGGGAATCAGAAGCAGTCACAACAGGGCCCTCCTGTTGTGGAAGGGGATCAGAAGCAGTCACAACAGGATCGGTGTTGGAAGTAATTCTGTAAATGCCCCTCCATCCAACCACAATGATTCCCTCTGCTGTCCAGGCACCCCTGTTTGCCTGGGCCCCCTACAGGAGGGCTGGTGGCCTATCAGTGGCCCTGCGCGTCAGGTAGGTCAGTATATTTCAGGTAGGTCAGTGCGCGTCAGGTAGGTCAGTGCGCGTCAGGTAGGTCAGTGCGCGTTAGGTAGGTCACACCCCCCCCCCCCCCCACAGTGCCGGAATCGGCCTTCGGTTTGAAGCCCCTGGACTTTTTGCCACCTAGCAACGCCCCTGCCCCAAAGTACTGGGTGTTTAGGTTTCCAGTAGATTGCTAGGGGATCGGGGATCAATGCCCTACATAGGTAAAGCACAGGTTCACTTTACTAGCTGGGCTGCCATAAGTATGAACCCCCCCCCTCCCGCCATAGGAGAGAATAAAGCGAGGGATGTCCATGGGGAATTCTGGACATGGCTTCATCTTGGCTACAGGCCTGGTGGTCATAGTCTTGCCCCCTCGGCTCCTCCAGCCTTGTAGAGAGTTATGAACGTGTGAAAGGTATAGTTTGTTATGTGGGAACAAGCGAGAGAGACTCTGGGTTATCTTGCTCCAAGTGAGCTTGTTATGACTAAGCCCGTCTTCTGGAAATTCCCAGGAGTTTGGAAGCCTGGAGTGGGTTTGGTTGGTATTAATGAGGGATGGGACAAATAGATGGTGAACATGCTATGAATATATTCTTGAAGTGTACTACGTATATACTGTACGTTCAATAAACTTGGATTATATCTTTACTGCACTCGGCAGCAACCTGGGCTCTTCTACAACACGCAGCAGGAATCTTTTATGCAAAGGCTTGGCGATGCCAATCAGGCAGCACAGTGACGATCTCCAGAGCAGAGTTAAAGGTTTATTGCTATGTGGCTTCCATTTACAGTGGGCGAGGAGAGAGGGGGGGGGGGGGAGATTTAAAGGACAACTTTACTAAAACTGAAGTTGTACTTTAAAGCGGTTGTATACCCGCTATTGAAATTTTTTTTTTCCCCCACCTGAAAGGCAAAAGGCATAATCAGCTAGTATGCACCGCATACTAGCTGATTATGAAATACTTACCTCGGAACGAGTTGAAGAGCACTTACCTGGTCCAGCATGTCTTCTTGCTCCGGCGTGTCTTCCGGGTAACGCCGCTCCAGCGCTGTGATTGGCTGGAGCGGCGATGTCATCACGCCCGCGCATTCGCACGTGAGACTTCAATTCGGCAAGGTCAGGTGGCTGCCGGTCCTTTCGCCAAGGATCCCCGCTGCGCATGCGCCGATGCAATCAGCGGCGCATTGTGGAGGGAATATCTCCTAAACCATACAGGTTTAGGAGATATTCTTTATACTTAGGTCGCGTACACACGATCAGACCGGTCCGATGAAACTGGCCTTAAGGCCAGTTTCATCGGACCAAAATGATCGTGTGTACGGCCCATTGGACCGTTGTTCATCGGACCAAAGTTTTAAAACTTTCTTTAAAATCGGTCCGATGGACACCTGACCATCGGACCAAAACAATAGTTAGTACGCAAAAGCATCGGACCAAAAACGCACGCATGCTCAGAATCAAGTGGAAGGATGCTTGGAAGTATTGAACTTCGTCGTTGTGTTCTACGTCACCGCGTTCTGACCCGATCGGATTTTGGACTGATGGTGTGTACGCACATCAGACCACCAGGCCACTTCAGTGGTGACCCGATGAAAACATCGGACCATTCTCATTGGACCGGTCATATCGTGTGTACGCGGCCTTACAGGTAAGCCTTATTATAGGCTTACCTGTAAGTGAAAGTGGTAGTATAGAGTATACTACCACTTTAAGCAAAATTCAAGCATCCGAAATGTTTTTAATAAATATATATATATATATATATATATATATATATATATATATATATATTTATTTATTTTTTCCCCAGAAGCACATAACGTCTTGGAGGAGATGAGAAGACTGCATGTCTTACCTTATTACGGCCCGGGCATTGTCCTCTTCTGTGGGTGGTCCCTTGGCATCATTGGGTATAATTCAGGGCTATTAACCCTGAATTGTATGTAGAGAAAGGGAGTGTGCAACCGAGGCCAGTAGCACCTTAACTACTTAAAGTGATACTAAAGCTTTGTGTATTTTTTTTTTTTTAAATAACAAACATGTCATACTTACTTCCACTGTGCACTTCGTTTTGCACCAAACTCTGCACTATGTATGTAGCACAACCCTAAACTCTGCACTCTGTGTGTAACCCTACCGAACTCTGCACTATGTATGTAGCACAACCCTAAACTCTGCACTCTGTGTGTAACCCTACCGAACTCTGCACTATGTATGTAGCACAACCCTAAACTCTGCACTCTGTGTGTAACCCTACCGAACTCTGCACTATGTATGTAGCACAACCCTAAACTCTGCACTCTGTGTGTAACCCTACCGAACTCTGCACTATGTATGTAGCACAACCCTAAACTCTGCACTCTGTGTGTAACCCTACCGAACTCTGCACTATGTATGTAGCACCACCCTAAACTCTGCACTCTGTGTGTAACCCTACCGAACTCTGCACTATGTATGTAGCACAACCCTAAACTCTGCACTCTGTGTGTAACCCTACCCTAAACTCTGCACTCTGTGTGTAACCCTACCGAACTCTGCACTATGTATGTAGCACAACCCTAAACTCTGCACTCTGTGTGTAACCCTACCGAACTCTGCACTATGTATGTAGCACAACCCTAAACTCTGCACTCTGTGTGTAACCCAACCGAACTCTGCACTATGTATGTAGCACAACCCTAAACTCTGCACTCTGTGTGTAACCCTACTGAACTCTGCACTATGTATGTAGCACAACCCTAAACTCTGCACTCTGTGTGTAACCCAACCGAACTCTGCACTATGTATGTAGCACAACCCTAAACTCTGCACTCTGTGTGTAACCCAACCGAACTCTGCACTATGTATCTAGCACAACCCTAAACTCTGCACTCTGTGTGTAACCCTACCGAACTCTGCACTATGTATGTAGCACAACCCTAAACTCTGCACTCTGTGTGTAACCCTACCCTAAACTCTGCACTCTGTGTGTAACCCTACCGAACTCTGCACTATGTATGTAGCACAACCCTAAACTCTGCACTCTGTGTGTAACCCTACCGAACTCTGCACTATGTATGTAGCACAACCCTAAACTCTGCACTCTGTGTGTAACCCAACCGAACTCTGCACTATGTATGTAGCACAACCCTAAACTCTGCACTCTGTGTGTAACCCTACTGAACTCTGCACTATGTATGTAGCACAACCCTAAACTCTGCACTCTGTGTGTAACCCAACCGAACTCTGCACTATGTATGTAGCACAACCCTAAACTCTGCACTCTGTGTGTAACCCAACCGAACTCTGCACTATGTATCTAGCACAACCCTAAACTCTGCACTCTGTGTGTAACCCTACCGAACTCTGCACTATGTATGTAGCACAACCCTAAACTCTGCACTCTGTGTGTAACCCTACCGAACTCTGCACTATGTATGTAGCACAACCCTAAACTCTGAACTCTGTGTGTAACCCTACTGAACTCTGCACTCTATACATAATGCACTCCTGGAATTTATTGCCCCTTTAAAACCCCTTTTTTTGTTATTGCCCCTATTAAAATGTATTGCCCCTATTAGCCCAGGTTCACACTGGGCTGCAGGAGTGAAGCCGTGCAAGTTCAATTGAACTCGCACAATTTCACTCCCGCTGGCAGTCCCGATTTCAGCCACAATTTCAGAGACATCTGTGCAGGTTTCTGCACAGATGTCAATGTAAATCGCGGCCTGAAATCGCAAAAAGTAGTACAGGAACTACTTTTTGAAATCGGTGCAGCGCCGCAGATGCGGCGTCGCACCGATTAGGACGGTGCCATTGCCGCCGGTTTGAGATGCGATTTGACATCTCAAATCGCATCTCGAATCGTGTACCAGTGTGAACCAGGCCTTGCTATGATTTCACCATACCCACTATTTGATGTGGTTTGGAGAGGGTGTGTGTGTGGGGGAGGGGGGATTTGGGGGGGCTATGGTTGAGTTTCTGCACCTTATTCTTATTCTGTTAAAAAAAAAAGGCTCTTATCCAGGCTGCAGACTGCGCCTGCACCACAAGGTTGAAGGGAGCGATCGTTCCCACCTAGAGCGGCACGGCTCTGTCTTTGTATCAATGGCCAGGTATGTCATATACATGATTACATGGGTCCAAGCGGGGGCAGGGGCACTGCAAGGATAGTTCCTTTCCCATGCCTAGAGTTGGACTTTAAAACTGTTTTATGTTATCTGAGTAATTCAAGTGAACGGCAGGAAATCAGCGATTTGGGCTTTTATTTAGAACATATGGAATACAAGACTCAGCGCCTGTAAAGAGCTACAGAACCTTTGAGGTTCGATTTGCATTAGGAAACATAAATGTTCTCATACAGCAGAAATGGATAACATTAAATCTTACAGCTAGTAGAGGACCTCACCAGATGTTCGGAGCACTGCGGAACTCCCTGAAGCTTGCTGTACCTTCACTTTCTCTGTGATTTGAGCCTAACAGGGACGGGGGTTGTTGCTTATTAAAGACTGATGAAATCCATTTGTGATTTGCCCGTGTTATGCAGGAAACACGGCAGCCATGCTAAAGTCCAGACAACGTTTTTCTGGATGGAAAAAGTCGGGAAGGGTTAGGAAGGAGGAATGTGAATGAGGCCTTACAGGTCATGTCCCTTCCCCAGCCTGTGACTGGACAGCGCTGATAGGAGGAGAGAGCAGAGATGAGCTCATCAGTGTGCCAATTCTTCCTTCACTGTCCATTAGGGTGACCACATTTCTGAACTGCCATTCAGGCATAATCCACCCCCCCCCCCCCTTCCTAAAAAAAAAAATTTTTTATACTTTTTTTGTGACCCCATAGATTTCACTGATTTGTCCTGGGACCTGTAGTTCTTCACTGGTTGGGGGGGGGGGGGGAGGGGGCGGTCACATCTTCAGCTCTGAGGGTTTCTTGGTGGGACCTGTAGTCCTTCACTTTTGGGGGTGACATAATATCTAAAGATGTGACCCCCCCCCCCCCCAGATTTGAAAGACTACAACTCCCAGCATGAACCCCTGAGATCTAAGGGTGTGATCCCATAGATTTTACAAGTTTATCCTGGGACCTGTAGTTCTTCACTATTTGGAGGGTGGGGGGGTCTCACATCTTCAGCTCTGGGGAGGGTCATGCTGGAACCTGTAGCCGCGATGTCCGCCGGGCACTAGCGATCGCTCATGACAGAGCCAGAACAGAGATGTGTGTGTGTAAACACACAGATCCACGTTCTGGTAGGGGAGAGGAGACAGATCACTGTTCCTAGTATATAGGAACAGTGATCGGTTTCCTCCCCCAGGCAGTTCCATCCCCCCTGCAGTTAGAACACATTTAACACCTTGATCGCCCCTAGTGTTAACCCCTTCCCTGCCAGTGACATTTATACAGAAATAAGTGGCTATTTTTAACTCTGATCGTTGTATGATTGTCAATGGTCCCAAAAAAGTGTCAAAAGTGTCCGATCTGTCTGCCGCAATGTCGCAGTCACGATAAAAATCTCAGATCACCGCCAATAGTAAAAAAAAAAGAAGAATTAAAATGTCATAAATATATCCCCTATTTTGTAGATGCTATAACATTTGCGCAAACCAATCAATATACGCTTATTGTGACTTTTTTTTATTACCAAAAATATGTAGAAGAATACGTATCAGCCTAAACCGATAAATCATTTTTTTTTATATTTATTATAGCAAAAAGTATTATTATTATTATTTTATTTTTTATTTATGCTTTTTTTTGTTTGTTTATAGCGTAAAAAAAAACAAAAAAAAACGCGTGGTCAAATATCACCAAAAGAAAGCTCTATTTGTGGGGAAAATTATATACATTTTGTTTGCGTACAACATCGCACGATCGCGCAATTGTCAGTTAAAGCGACACAGTGCCGAATCGCAAAAAGGGGCCTGGTCATTAAGGGGGCAAATCCTTCTGGCATAATACACAGATCAATGTTTCATGTTTGCTCCCTTTGAATGAACCGGAGAAGTTATAATGAAACCATAATAACATTGCTTTATTGTAACTCTTTTGAATGCTGTAAAAGAGTTACAATGAACCAGGCTTCCTTCAGAGGGTTCTAGGGGTTCCTTGACGTGTGGCTGATTTACCTCCCATCTGATGGTGCCTGCATACAGGGCTGTCTTAATAAGAGATCTCACCTGGGCACTGCCCAGGGGCCCTAGCTGCATGGGGGGGGGGGGGCTGCACTTTCCCCAAAGCATCTGGTCCTTGAGCCCACACTGCCCCGTAATTGGGGGCCCCATGATGGCACTGAGAGTGATAGATACACAGGGGAGGCAGTCTGCCTCCTACCTACTTGATGTCGGTTTACCTGCACTGTCATCATTAGGGCCCCAGAGCATTACTTTGCCCAGGGGCCCATGATGCTATTAAGATGGCCCTGCCTGCATAGTGCTAGAGGCCAACGCAACTAGCATAGGTGTGCGCACAGGTTGTTCAAGGTGTGCCTGGGCACTCCCTTATCACCATGTGTGGTGCAGATTCCCCCTGTTTAGACCCCTGATATTTCACCAAAGCCCCCTACGGGGCTAATAAAAATAAGAACTACTAACACTGTCCACTGCCCTAGTGCCACCAATCTCTGCCCTACTGACACTGTCCATTGCTCAGCTGACACCGTCAGTATACTGTATTATATATATGTTTGAGCTGTGGGGTGCACACCTATGGCCACTAGGCAGAGCCAGCTACATGACACTTTTTTTTAGCTGTCTGTAGGGGGGACTTTCTTCCTATTGGTCACCAATAAAAGGGACATATTTTCCCACTGACCCCAATTACTTGGTTTAAAGTATATGTGAACCCTCACCTTGTAAAACAACCCATTCTGTTTAAAGCAGCAATAATAGGCCCCACCCCAGCAACAACAGATCCCCCACAGCAACAATAGACTTCACCCTAGCAACAATAGACCATACTCCAGAAACAATAGACCCCTCCCCACAGCAACAATGTACCTCCAACAAAATACCAAACTTTGTAACATGAGACCCCCAGCAGCAACAATAGATATTGCAGCAGCCAGCAACAATAGACCTCTACCTCAATAGTAGATTCCTACTAGCAGTATAAGACCCCCCCTTAACAATAGATCCCCCACCAGCAACAAAAGACCTTCACACAAAAACAGACCCCCAAAAGTGAAAATAGATCCCTTAGCAACCAGCATCAACAGACCCTCCAGCATACTCCACACCCATTTATATTACATGCATTTAGTGCTTGAGGTGCCGTAAAAAAAACTGCTTTTTCATATACATGGTACAGCAAGCACGTATCAGGAATATGAAATGTTGGCTCTACATATTCTTTAACCACTTGCCGTCCGCCCATTGCAGATTGACGTCGGCAAAGTGGTTTGAATATCCTGTTTGGACAGCATATGATGTCCTCAGGATGTTGAGCGCGGGGGCTCAATCACGGCTGATCACGATGTAAACAGGAAAAGCCGGTAATCAGCTTTTCCTCACTCGCGTCTGTCAGACGCGAGTAGAGGAGAGCCGATCAGCTGCTCCTCTGACAGTGGGGGTTTGCGCTGATCGATTATCAGCACAGCCCCCCCGAGGATGCCCACATTTGACCACCAGGGATGCCACTAGACCACCAGGGATGCCCACCACAGGTATGCCACCCTAGACCACCAGGGTTGACAATCACAAAAAAAGGATGACAATCAGTGCCCACAATGGATGCCAATCAGTGCCCACAATGGGCGTCACTGATTGGCAGGCATTATTGTTTGGCACTGATTGGCATCCATTAGTACAACACATACATTAGTACATTAGTGCCACCTATCAGTGTCCATCCGTGCCGCCTATCAGTGCCCATCCATGCCGCCTATCAGTGCCCATCCATGCCGCCTATCAGTGCCCATCCATGCCGCCTATCAGTGCCCATCCATGCCGCCTATCCGTGCCCATCAGTGCCGCCGTATCAGTGCCTGTCAGTGCAGTACCATCAGTGCCCATCAGTAAAGGAGAAAACATACTTATTTACAATGTTTTATAGCAGGAACAAAAAAATTACTTTTTTTTTTTCAAAGTTTTCGATAATTTTTTATTTATTTTTTTGCAGAAAATAAAAATCCCAGAGGTGATCAAATACCACCAAAAGAAAGCTCTATTTGTGGGAACAAAATTATAAAAATTTAGTTTGGGAACAGTGTAGCATGACAGCGCAATTGTCATTCAAAGTGCAACAGCGCTGAAAGCTAAAAATTGGTCTGGGCGGGAGGGTGTATAAATGCCTTGTATGGAAGTGGTTAATCAAGAAGACTTAAAGCGGAGTTCCACCCAAAAATGGAACTTCCGCTTTTTGGAATCCGGTGTCACATTTGGCACCTTTCAAGGAGGAGGGGGGAGCAGATACCTGTGTAATACAGGTATTTGCTCCCACTTCTAGGCATAGATACCCAAGCCACCCGTGGGTATCTATACCACTTCCTTCGTCCCCCCCGCTGTCTCCTGAGAGACACACAGGTCCCAGAAGACAGCAAGGACCAGTGGGATATCGCAACACGAGTCGCGCATGCGCAGTAGGGAACCAGGAAGTGAAGCCGCAAGACTTTGCTTCCTGATTCGCTTACTGAAGATGGCGGTGGCAGCACACTAGAGCCGAGCAATAGATCGGCTTCGGGTGAGGACATTGCGGGTGCCCTGGACAGGTAAGTGTCCTTATTTTAAAAGTCAACGGCTGCAGTATTTGTAGCTGATGACTTTTAAAAAAGAAAATTTACTGACCTCTACCTTAAGGCCGCGTACACACGATAGGTTAACCAGAGGACAACGGTCTGATGGACCGTTTTCATCAGTCAAAACCGATCGTGTGTGGGCCCCATAGGTTATTTAACCTTAGGTTAAAAAAAAGCCAACTTGCTTTAAAATTTAACTGATGAACGCCTAACCGATAGGTCAAAACCGATCGTTAGTAGGCACGGCCATCGGTTTAAAAATCCGCGCATGCTCAAGTCGACGCATGCTTGGAAGCATTGAACTTCATTTTTTCCAGCACGTCGTGTTTTACATCACCGCGTTCTGAAACGATCGTTTTTTTAACCGATGGTGTGTAGGCACATCAGACCGCCAGTCAGCTTCATCGGTTAACCCATGAGAACGGTCATTCGGACCGTTCTCATCGGATGGACTGATCGTGTGTACGAGGCCTAATGCCGCGTACACACGATCACTTTTTGTGATGAAAAAAAAAGACGTTTTCAAAAACGTCATTTAAAATGACCGTGTGTGGGCAAAACGTCGTTTTATGTCTTAAAAAAAACGACCAAAAAAAAATTCGAACATGCTTGAATTTTTTGTGTCATTTTTCAAAATGTCATTTTTTGTGTCATAAAAAGTGATGGTGTGTGGGCAAAACGACGTTGAAAACTACGGCCCAGATTCAGAGAGAATTAGATTCTCGTAGAGTATCAGAAATACACTACGCCGCCGTTTTTTACCTGGCTCTACGTGGAATCCAGGTAGATTTTGTCCAGTAAACAACGGCGGCGTAGTGTATTTCTCCCGTCGCAATCCATCTACGCGAGTAGGGGGCGTGAAGCATTTAAAATTGGCGCGTTCCCGCGGCGATCGAACTGCGCATGCTCCGTTCGCAAATTTCCCGCCGTGCATTGCGCGAAATCACGTCGTTACGTCATTTTTTCTTGAGTAGCGTCGTTTACGGAGATTCCTATTCCCGAACGAGTTACGTAAAAAAAAAAAAAAAAATTTAAATTCGACGCGGGAACGACGGCCATACTTAACATGGGCTACGCACCGTTAGACCAGCAAAAAGCTGGTCTAACAGTACGTATAAAAAAATAGACGAAAGCGATTGCGAAGACCGCTCGTATCTTCGTGGATCGCCGTAAAAACTCATTTGCATATCCCGACGCATGAAAACGACGCAAACTCCTCCCAGCGGCCGCAAAAATATCGCAGCGTAGATCCGAAGGCTTACGAAGACGTAAGCCTCTCGGATCGAAGCCCGAAGCCGCCGTATCATGGTTTGAGGATTCAAACTAGTGATACGGCGCGCAAAATTTGAAATTACTCCTGTCTAACACCAGTTAGACAGGCGTAATCGCTCTGTGAATCTGGGCCTACATTTTTAAACCCGTGCATGCTCAGAAGCAAGTTATGAGACGGAGCTTCAATGGAACAGAGTGCCGTCGAACGTGGTGTACGTCACCGCGCTTTGCTAGAGCATTTTGGAAAAACGATGGTGTGTATGCAACGTCGTTCTGGAAAATTAAGTTTGAAAAACGTTGTTTTGTTTCGTCACATAAAACGTCGTTTTTTTTCATCACAAAAAGTGATCGTGTGTACGCGGCATAAGAATTATTTTAAGAGTTCCTCCGGGGGTAAAAAAGTTTGAGAAAGGGTGCTGTAGACACAGTTATGTGAGATAGCAGAGAGTTCAATTGCTGTGTAAATAAAACAAGTCCCGGCTGTAAAAATGACAGCCAGGAATTACCTGCAGGTGAGAAAGAAGGGGCTGTAATTGTGTCATTTATATCTGCCTTGAGATCGGTATTCAATAGATATGAACGCATGACAAGAGAGTCAGTAAATCTATAAAGGAACAAGCATTCCAATCAAGAGCTGTGTCTTCACTTGTTCCAGGCAATTCAAGAAAAATCTCAGCAATGGCAGCTCTTGTATTTCTCTGATGACCAGTTCACAATAGATTATTTGCATTAAAACAAATGACACCGGGACCTCTGTATTCTCCGCCTGCCCCCAAAACGCCCCTCTTTCTCACAGACATTGGATGTATAATTACGTCTGGGTTTTGCATGGGCCACTTTTGTCTAATTTGTACTATTTTCAGCATCAAATCCCCCCCCAGAGTATATTAAAGAAAATGAGAGGTAGCTGCACCCAGCAGTCTTCACTAATTTTCGAGCAAGAGTCATTTATCAGCGTTACTTTGATGAAAGGCTTGTTGCTACAGGCAGTCGACTCCCCTGAGCCGCTAAATAAGCACACAACATATGTCGCTCAACGCTCCCAAAATCTTCTGTTATAGCGGTGGCCGGTGGATTTACTCAACAATCCTCACATAGGAGCTTCTCCCACTTTGTTTTTAAGGCCAATTCATTTTCATAAAAACTAAAGGAAAACTCCACTATCACAAAAATAAGTAAATAAATGCTACATCAGCCATTTTGCAATTTAAAGGGTCGCTAAAGGATTTTTTTTTTAGCTAAATAGCTTCCTTTACCTTACTGCAGTGCTGTTTTCATGTCCTCATTGTTAGTTTTTTGCTTTGATGTTGCTGTAATTCCTCTCTGTTCTGGACACTTCCTGGTTGTCTGTTTCCTGATGACCACAGTCCTGGGAGATTTCTCTCTGTGGTCACTAATCAAGGAGGTGTGATTACTGTGTGTCTAAAAGCCCTCAGCACCAATCCAGTTTTGTTTTACAAACCATCACTGCCCTCTATTGGCTGTCTGGCTCTGTACATCAGAGAGACAGGAAACAACAGCAAAAACGAAACTGAAACTGTAGGCACATTATATGATTGATTTTTATCTATTTTTAATCATTTTTAAAAGGAATTAGTTAACTATTATGTCTCTATACCCTGTAAACAGTCATTTCAGCCACATTTTTTTTCCTTTACAACTCCTTTAATCACCTGCCTACTGGGCACTTTCACCCCCTTCCTGCCCAGGCCAATTTTCAGCTTTCAGCGCTGTCACAATTTGAATGACAATTGTGTAGTTATGCTACACTGTACCCAAATAAAAATGTTATACTTTTTTTTCACACAAATAAAAAAAAATTTGTTGGAGGTATTTAATCACTGCTGGGTTTTTTGTTTTTGCCCAAAAAAACGAAAACGAAAAAAGACTGAAAAAAAAAATTTGTAGTTTCTGTCAGTAAATCTTGAAAATAAGTAATTTTTCTCCTTCACTGATGTGCGCTGATGAGGCGGCCTTGATAGGCACTGATAGGCTGCACTCGGGGGCACTGATGAGGCTGCACAGAAGGGCACTGATTAGGAGGCACTAATATAATGCACTGATGGGCATTGATAAGTGGCACTGATGAGCACTGATAGGCGACACTGACAAGAACTGATTGGCGGCACTGGTGGGCAATGATAGGTGGCACGGATAGGGGGCACTGATGGTTGGCACTGATTGGCAGCACTGATGGGCACTGATAGGCAGCACTTACTGGCATCACTAATGGGTGCTAACTGGTTTCACTGATGGGCCAGGACTGGCATCACTGCTGGGCACTGTTGTGGGTTGCCCTGATAATCAGTCCCCTGATTACCTGTACAGGTCTCCCTTGCTAGGAGATGCCACTGATGAGCTCTCCTCACCTCACACTCTGTCAGTGTGAGCCGAGGAGAGCCGATAAATGGCACATCCTTGTTTACATGTAACAGGCTGTGATAGGACACAGCTGATCACATGGGTAAAAAGCTTTTTATTGAGATCGGGGGGGTGTCGTGTTCCTAGGCCAAGATTGCCGCTCAGAGCGCCCCCACAGGGGCAGAAGATCACCGGTTCTGGGACGTCGTCATATGACATTGTCCCAGAACAAGAATGCATCCGCCGCTGTCATTTTACTATATGGCGGGTGGCAAGTGGTTAAATATCCAGGTCTGAATATTTTATACATAATTACGTTGATCCAGCATCAACGGTATCAGGGTATCTACTTCAGTGATTTTGAGCTTCCAGGGGCATCGTCTGGTCTCAGGAATCCTCTACTAAAAATGACTATTTCAACAACTCATGGTACATCAGTGCGATGGTCAGTGGGGGAAGAATGCTCTTCACACTTGTGGTCATTGGGAAGAACCCCCCCCCCCCCCCTACAGATAGCTAAAATGATCAATGGTGTCAGTGGGAACTTATCCGAGAGGTAGAAATTGCTCATTGCTCAAGGAACCTCTAGCAATCTTTAGAGAAGGGGTGTCAAACTCAATTTTGTAGAGGGCCGCATCAGTATTATGGTTGCCGGTTGTAATTGTAAGAGTACATACATTTATCCAGGGCTTTTCTTTTCTCAGAATTGGTGCAGGAGCTCAACCACAAATTGCACTTCCAGTGGGAGGAACTTAAAGGAGCAATAAATACCAGGCGTGCGTTTATGTGCAGAGTTTAGGGGTTTGCTATGTACCAAATGCAGGATTCAGGGATGGGCTATGTACAGAGTGCAAAGTTCAGGGGTGCAATGTGTACAGAGTGCATGGTTGAGGAGTGTGCTATCCACAGTGTGCAGGATTCTGGCTGAAAAAAAAAACCCTAAGTGCGAGGGACATATGAAATTGCCTGGCGGCCGAATTCGGCCCGCGGGCCTTGTGTTTGACACCTGTGATTTAGAGGATCCCTAGGGTTCTATGGAGCCCTGGTTGAGAAATCCTAGGTTAAAAGATTAGTGGACTTTAAAAAAGTTCACCTGTCCTTCTCCAGACTCAACCAGCACATCCCTGTAGACTTCTATGGTCCCATTTTCAATCATCTTTGGCCTAGAAGTCTAAAGGGCTGCAGTACCCAGTCATGGTCAGGACAGTAAAGATTTGCACTACTGGGCGACCTTGGATTAAGGCAAGTATGAACATGTGGAGGGGGAGATTGAGTTAGGTTAGATCAAAGGTAGGGTGCAAGAAGCTTTAATGCTTTAGGCCTCGTACACACGAGCAGACAGATTTGTACACACGAGCAAACCAAAATCCCCGCCAGCAGACGGCGCGCTGACGTGGCGGTGACGTGGCGGTGACGTTGACGCCGCCACGTCACCGCACCAGGAAGTAAAACACTTCTGCGCCGAATCCATTCGGCGGCGGTGCGGCGGCGGTGCGGGACGACATGTCTGCTGGTAAGTGTACTAACCAGCAGACATGTCGGGCGGACGGATTCCCACCCGATAGATTTCAAAGCATGCTTTGAAATCTGTCGGGTGGCCAAATCCGTCGGCTCGGCCGTACACACGATCGAATCTGTCTGCTGAAACGGTCCAGCAGACCGTTTCCAGCGGACAGATTTGATCGTGTGTACGAGGCCTTAATGTTCTGAAGGGTACGTATTCCTAAATTGCCTCTTCTCAAGGGAGAATAAGGCCAGCCATACACAGCTCGAATCTCGGCCAGTCCCTAGAACCAGATTTGAACCATGTATGGGCAGGCTAAATTTACCAAGTTGATCGATCAATCAACTTGGGTATAACCAACCTGCTGGATTTTAAATGCGCTTATCTCTACCAGCTGGTACTGCCGCTAGCAATAATTACTGTCTTCCCCCAGCGAGGAACGCTTCCTGTTTTGGTGATTGGGAATCAAGCAAATTTCTTTCCTGGTTGTATGGCTTGCCTAACCTCTTCCCGCCCGGATAATAACAAATTTACATCAGGGAAGTGGTTCTGTTATACTGACTGGACCTCATATGACGTCAAGCAGTATAACATGCTGTGAGAGCGCACCTGTCAGAGGCTTCTTACCACGTGATCAGCTGTGACCAATCACAGCTGATCATCCGGTGAACCAGGAAGTGCCAGGAAAATGGCATTCCTCGGTTCGCGCTGACAGGGAGAGCCCATCAGGCTCTCCCTGTCAGAAGGGGGGTCTGTGCTGATATTTAGCACATCCCCATGAGATGTGCCAAAAAGGTATCCAGACAGTACCCCCTCAGGATTGCCCATTAGTGCCAATTACTGACCACCACAGTGCCAATCAGTGCCCATTACAGTGCCAGTCAGTGCCCATCACATTGCCAATCAGTTCCCTACAATAACACCTGTCAAAACCTCATTAGTACTGCCCATCTGTGCCAATCAGTGCCGCCTGTCAGTGCCCATCACAGCTGCCTGTAGGTGCCCATCACAGCTGCCTGTAGGTGCCCATCACAGCCACTTGTCAGTGCCCACCAGTGCCACCTATCAGTGGCCATTAGTGCTGCCTATCAGTGCTGCCTATTGGTGCCCATCAGTGCTGCATATCAGTGCCGCCTGTCAGTGCACATCAATTCTAAAAAAACAGTGTCTCCTCTACAGTGCCCATCACTGCCACCTTAGCAGTCCCAATTATCAGTGTCCATCAGTGCCGCCTCATCTGTGCCCGTCAGTGAAGGAGAAAACAAAATGTTATAACCAAAACAAAGATTTTTTTTTTTTACATCTGTCTTTTTTAGTTTGTTTAGCAAAAAATAAAAACCCCAGTGGTGATCAAATACCACCAAAAGAAAGCTCTATTTGTGGGAAGAAAAGTATACAAATTCAGTTTGGGTACAGTGTAGCATGACCGCGCAATTGTCATTCAAAGTGCGACATCGCTAAAAAGCTGAAAATCGTCCTGGGCAGGAAGGGGCGAAAGTGCCTGGTATAGAAGTCCTTAAACTAATTGTAGTTACTGTTTTCCATTGGCTGAGATCCTCCACAGCTCTTAGCAATTCAGTTGCCCTTCCGTGCGCTCTTTCCAAATCTGCAGCATCAATCTATTTTGTTAACTGGCGCCCAAAATTGATCTTCATATTCAAAGACAAGGTCCTTCTAATGATTCCAACCGAATAGGAAAAATAGGGCAGAACAGGTATACTGTATAGGTGACCAGTGAAGAAACGATTCCTGACAGCTGCACTTCCAAAAATCCTTTTATTGAAGCTTCATGGTTGTGAAGTGGTTGACAGATGGAGCAGGGGACAAAGAGGTAGACGCGTTTCACGCAAATATCAGCGTTTAGTCATTACCTATTGGAGTTAGTCACTTGGAGCAGCTTTTCTTGTTTCATTATATAGGTGACCAGCTTTAGATACACACCTATGCAAAGGGCGACTTTCACCCGCTAAGAGCGGCGGCAGGCAATCATCCCCTAAATGCCAAAAATAAAGCTTGATAGGGAGAGCAGGAAGGCTTTAGGTGCTAGGTCAGAGCGAAGCACGGGCAGGAAGGAAAGGGGCTCGGGATGTCCTTGTATTAATACAACGCATCTTGCAGATACTGTTTTCTCAGTCTGCAGACCTGCATTGACAGCAGCACACCCCCCCCCCCCCCACACACACACACACATATATACGGGTGTGTTATACACAGATCCAATGCCTGCAGCATAAACACCGATTCCCTTATTGCGTCAGCCTCGGATATCACCAAACATTTACCGGCTTCTCTATTACAAGGATACGTCGATGATTACTTTTGTCCCATTGATAGAAGATAAAGGACCTCGATCACTAATCAGTTACTGTTACAACCGCAAGGGTCACTCTACGTTAATGATAAAAAAAAATACAGACTGGTATTATTTCATTTGGTCTTTAATACATCTGTTCGTGCCTCCAAAAAAGAGCTTACCATCAAATAACTTTGCCACGGACGTATATATAATACGTAAACGTGGCAAAGCCAGTTTGAGAAGAAGCTTATTGTGAGAGAACACAGAAGAACTCAGGGAAAACCCATAAAAATACAGGATGAACTTCATCAGTTATGGTCCTTGGATGTACACCCAGGGCTGGCCTTTGGGGTGTGCAAGCTGTGTGACCGCACAGGGCGCCATGGGCAACAGGGGCGCCGTGCAGCCATCACAGCTCGCAGAATGTGAGTCAGAGCAGGGCCGGGCAGCACTGCCACTAGGTGGATTAGGAAGGCAGCCACCTAGGGCGCACTGCCACCTAGGGGCGCCGCTGACTCTTGCCTTACCTCTTCCTCCTCATTGTCGCTCCCAAGGCTCCCGGGGGAGGACAGAGGGGCCCCCCGGACAGCCTCTTTGTGTATGTTTAGGTGACCAGGGGGCGAAGGGTGAAGATTGGGGGGGCGCTACAGGATTAGCTTGCACAGAGCGCCTGAACACCTAAGGCCGGCCCTGTGTACACCATAACCACTTCAGCCCCGGAGGATATGGCTGCCCAAAGACCGGGCCACTTTTTGCGACTCCGCACTGCATCGCATTAACTAAAATTTACGTCCTTTTTTCCCCACAAATAGAGCTTTCTTTTGGTGGTATTTGATCACCTCTGCGGTTTTTATTTTTTGCGCTATAAACAAAAATAGAGTGACAATTTTGGAAAAAAAACAATATTTTTTACTTTTTGCTATAATAAATATCCCCCAAAAATAGTTTAGTCCGATACGTATTCTTCTACCTATTTTTGGTAAAAAAAAAAAATCGCAATAAGCGTTTATCGATTGGTTTGCGCAAAATGTATAGTGTTTACAAAATAGAGGATAGTTTTATTGCATTTTTATTAATCATTTTTTTTTTTTTACTACTAATGGCGGCGATCAGCGATTTTTTTCGTGATTGCGACATTATGGCGGACACATTTTTGGAACCATTGTCATTTTCACAGCAAAAAGTGCTATAAAAATACACTGTTTACTGTGAAAATGACAATTGCAGTTTAGGAGTTGGATTAGATTGGATTGGATTGGATTAAATACTTATAGAGCGCCAAATGCAAGTTGTGATACTCGCGTCTAAGCGCTTACCAACAAGCTAAAAAAAAAAAAAAAGGGCTTGGAAGGGCAGGTCTCTATCTATAGGCTTGTGAAAACAAAAGTGTCTTCAAGCCCTTACGGAAGGCCATCAAGGAGGTGGATGCTCGGAGCTGATGAGGGAGCTGGTTCCACAGAAAATTCCCCAGTGTTTGGAGCCGGGGGCGCTGTAGGGGTTAAGTGTGACCTCATATGTGTTTCTAACTGTAGGGGGGCGGGGCTGGATGTGGGAACAGACGATCACTGACATTGCCACAATGAAGAACGGGGAAGGTGTGTTTACTCACACCTCTCCCCGTTCTTCAGCCTAGGGTGACCACATTTTTAAACTAACATTCAGGGACACCCTCTCTTCAAAAAAATCAGCTTGTGCTATTACGAATCACAGCACAGTGATTGGACACAAGAGGCGGGATTTACGATTTCTCCAATCACAAGCAGGGGGTGGGGATTGTGCTCCTCCAGGCATTCCCGGCCAGGACAAGTGAGTGAGTTAAGCGGTGATGTGGCAGCCTTTTTTGGGGGCATCAGATTGGCCCTGGGGGGTGGGGGGTGGCTGTGTCAGTTTCATTCCGGGACACTGTATTGTCCTGGAATGAGGGTGCCCGGGACAGACCTGCAAAATGCGGGACTGTCCTGGGCAATCCGGGACACGTGGTCACCCTACTTCAGCCCCGGTGACCGATCAGTGGCAATCGGGTCCCGCGGGTGTGGTCATGGAGCTTCGGACCGGGTCGCGAGCGCGCTGCCGCGGCTGGGCTTAAAGAGACACGTACAGGTACGTGATTGTGCCCAGCCGTGCCATTCTGCCGACGTATATCGTTGTGAATGGGTCCTTAAGTGGTTAAGGGGCAATCACTATGCTGTACGACAAATCGCGATGCGCGGCATCTGTGGGATCTATTTATAGAAGCAATGTTTCATAACATACAAAATATTCCTAAAATAGCTGAACGGAACCCCAGCATTCAGCAGGAGGGCCGGTGTTCCAAGACTGCGAAATGCCTTTAAGATCACCGAATAAAAATAAATAAAAAAACTTGAAAGGACCTTGATTAATAGGAAAATACAAGTTTACATTTGTTGTCGTCCCTAAATAAAAGCTGATTTCTATGGAAGCAAGGCAAATGCCGATGTGTGATGTCTTATGTATCGGCTAACTCGTCTGTCACGGACTTTACATCCTGCGAAACAAATGAATCGCATGACTTCAAGGGGCCGTTTTTCCGATAGATCTAGAGCTGCTTCTAGAATGTTAGACTCCACTTCAAAGTCTATTGTCGGTGTTCTCAGTCCCACTGAGCTCCGAGCCTCATAATACTCCCACATCACATTGTATTCTTTAATTATACATAAAAGTCAGCCAGGTTACTTAGCAAACCTGCCGGGCCGAGGCCGGCTCAGAAAAGGCTTCTAAAGCCTCCTAAACACCTTTGAGATGAATTAGAGCGGAGACTGCGAGCCAGGCCTTCTCATCGAACATCAGTGCCTGACCTCACAAATGCGCTTCTGGGAGAATGGTCAAACATTCCTATAGACACACTCCTAAACCTTGTGGACAGCCTTACCAGAAGAGTTGAAGCTTTTAAGCCCCTTTCACACGGTCGGACAGTTCAGGTCCACCTGTCAGTGTTTTTAGTGGACCTGAATGGCAGCTTCATGCTACTCAATGGAGCATCGGATGTCAGCGGTGACATGTTTGCTGACATCCGATGCGATCTGCTAAAATCAGACGGATGGCAATACGTCGCCATTTGTCCATGGCGGATTGGATCGGGTGAGATCTAATGAAAACGGACATGCTGTCCATTTTCGTCCGATCCCTCCATAGGAGACAAGCCCCTCCCCGGTCAAGTGAGCAGAGAGGAGCTTGTCATCCACCCAGCTCAGCGGGAGATCAGCGGAAAGGTCTCCCGCTGAGCTGGCGCACTCCGTAGAGACGGATCCGCCTCGTCTGAATGAGGGCTTATAGCTGCAAAGGGTGGGCCAACGCAATATTGAACCCTACGGACTTATGCCTCGTACACACGATCAGAATTTCCAATGGAAAAAGTCTGGCGGAATTTTTTTTATCAGATATTCCAACCGTGTGTGTGCCCCATCTTTTTTTTTTCATTGGAATTTAGAAAGAGAACATAGTCTCTTTTTTTCAGACGGAACAAAATTCTATCGGAAATTCGTTCGTCTGTAAGGAACTCCGATGGAGAAAAAAACACGCATGCTCAGAACTAAGTCGACGCATGCTCAGAAGCATTGAACTTAATTTTTCTTGGATCCTCGTAGTGTTGTACGTCACCACGTTCTTGATGGTCGGAATTTGGTGTGACAGTGTGTATGCAAGACAGCTTGAACGGAATTCTGTCGGAAAAATCCGTCAGTTTATCCCAAAGGAAATTCCGATCGTGTGTACAAGGCATTAGACTGGGATCCCATTACGCCCTGTACACACGATCGGTTCGTCTGATGAAAACTGACTCATCAGACAAACTGATCGCGTGTGTGCCCCATCGGTTTTAAATTAAAAAAAACAATAGAAAAAAACGATCGTCTGTGGGGAAATCCATTGGTCAAAAATCCACGCATGCTCAGAATCAAGTGGACGCATGCTCGGAAGCATTGAACTTTTTCTCAGCACGTCGTTGTGTTTTACATCACCGCGTTGGACACGATCGGATTTTTAACCGATGGTGTGTAGGCAAGACTGATAAAAGTCAGCTTCATCGGATATCCGATGAAAAAATCCATCGGTCCGTTTTCATCAGACGAACCGATCGTGTGTACGTGGCATTAAAGTTCATGTGGCGTCCCAATACTTTTGGTAATATAATGTATTTAGACGTAGGTTTTTGTGCCTGTAGTTCAGCTTTATTGGACCTATGGCGGACTATTTATCCTATAACTGTGAGGCCCCGTACACACGGCCGAGGTTCTCGCTGAAAATCAGCGAGAACCTCGCTGGAATGCACATTCCAGCGAGGACCTCGGCCGTGTGTACGGTCTCAGCGAGCTTCCCGTCGGGAAGCTCGTTGAGCCGAAAAAGAGAGCACGCTCTCTATTTCCTCGACGGCCCGCCTGGAAGAATGGCTGGTTGCCATTCCCGACGGGCGGGTCGCCGAATTCGACGGCCGGGAGAGAACCTCGACGGGCGGAACGATGTGTTCTGCCCGTCGAGGTTCTGGGTCGTGTGTACGCGGCCTCAGTGTGTTCATTTTCTTTCCTCTTCTATAAATCTTTTTTTAGGATAAATGAACACAGATATAACGTTACAGGAGGTGACAGGTTCACTTTACGGTATTTGACCTTAATTAATGCTGGCTAGGGCATTAGGTTCTGACACATTGTCCCTTAAACGACGCAGTCTCCTGTGGTTTTCCTCAATCCCCAAAGGTCGGCCAAATGTAGTCTGTGGTCTGCCACTAAAACACCCACCGGGCCCCTCTTCACATTTCCCATTTCCTGAAAAGCTTCAGTTACATCTCAGAAGACAGGCTGATTCTGCAGACCGGCCAGCCAAGTCTGACACCAAGAATCTCTATAAAATGTAGATCCGCTGCTTGTGATTGAGGCCGTGTACACACGGCAGAGAACCTCGACGGGCAGAACACATCGTTCCGCCCGTCGAGGTTCCCTGCCGGCCGTCGAAATCGGTGACCCGCCCGTCGGGAATGGCAACCAGCCATTCTTCCAGACGGGCCGTCGAGCAAATAGAGAGCGTGCTCGACGGGCTTCCCGACGGGAAGCTCGCCGAGAGTGTACACACGGCCGAGGTCCTCGCTGGAATGCAGCTTCCAGCGAGGTTCTCGCTGGTTTCCAGCGAGAACCTCGGTCGTGTGTACACGGCCTGAGAGTAGAATTCTTCAGGAATAAAATGTAAACCCATCTAGAGGTTGAACCAACATTTCCCAATCTTTTTAACCCAGAGGAACCCTTCAAAATTAGTTCAGGTCTCGGGGGAAACTGAGCTTAAAATTCCGAAAGCACTTGCATTGATATTCAGTAAAGAACTGTCCCTTACATTGGTGGTAAGTAGAAAACTGTCCCTTTTATTGATGACAGTAGAAAAGTACCCCTTACATTGGTGGTCAGTAGAACAGTGTCCTTTACATTGGTAGTCAGTAGAAAAGTGTCCCTTACATTAGTTGTCAATAGAAATGTGTCCCTTATTCCCAATAGAGTAGCCAAATTTTCAGCAAATTGCTCAGATCTCTGTTTCCGCGGTTGCCCAGACAAAGGTACATATATCCACATCTGGTGGCAGTGTCCACTTGTAAGGAAATTCTGGGAGGGGATCTTCAGGATCGCCTCTAAAATATTTAACTGTATTATATAGGGTTGTCCCGATACCGATACCAGTATCGGTATCGGGACCGATAACGAGTATTTGCGGGAGTACTTGTACTCCCGCAAATACCCCCCATGCCTAAATAGAATACTCCCCCCCCCCCCGCAGCTGCCGCCGCATCGAAGGCCGCCGCATCGAAAGGCGCCGCGGCATGGGTTAAACAGCGTGTGGGAACATCACAGCTTTCATTTGAATAGCTGTAGTGTTCCCGCTGCGTATAGACACTCCCCCTTGCTCGGGATTGGATTGGTGATCGTGATCTGTCCAATCCCGAGCAAGGGGGAGTGTCTATACGCGCGGGCAAAACAGCTATTCAAATGAATGCTGTGATGTTCTCTGTGCGGCGGCTTTCAGTGGCTAGGTATGAGGGACATGGCTGGAGGGACATGGCTGCGGGGACATGGCTGGAGGGACATGGCTAAAGGGACATGGCTGGGGGGACATGGCTGGGGGGACATGGCTGGGGGGACATGGCTGTGGGGACATGGCTAGAGGGACGTGGCTAGAGGGACATGGCTGGAGGGACATAGCTAGAGGGACATGGATAGAGGGACATGGCTGGAGGGACATGGCTGCATATGTGAGGGACATGGCTGGGGGGAAATGGCTGCATATGTGGGGGACATGGCTGGAGGGACATGGCTGCATATGCGGGGGACATGGCTGCATATGTGGGGGACATGGCTGCATATGTGAGGGACATGGCTGGGGGGAAATGGCTGCATATGTGGGGGACATGGCTGGAGGGACATGGCTGCATATGCGGGGGACATGGCTGCATATGTGGGGGACATGGCTGCATATGTGGGGGACATGGCTGCATATGTATGGGACATGGCTGCATATGTGGGGGACATGGCTGGGGGGAAATGGCTGCAGGGATATGGCTGCATATGTGGGGGACATGGCTGGGGGGAAATGGCTGCATATGTGGGGGACATGGCTGCGGGGACGTGGCTGCATATGTGGGGGACATGGCTGCGGGGACATGGCTGCATATGTGGGGGACATGGCTGGAGGGACATGGCTGCATATGTGGGGGACATGGCTGGAGGGACATGGCTGCATATGTGGGGGACATGGCTGGGGGGACATGGCTGCATATGTGGGGGAAATGGCTGGGGGGACATGGCTGCATATGTGGGGGACATGGCTGGGGGACATGGCTGCATTTGTGGGGGGACATGGCTGCAATATATGTGGGGGACATGGCTGCAATATATGTGGGGGGACATGGCTGCAATATATGTGGGGGGGACATGGCTGCATTTGGGGACACATTTAAAAAAAAGTATCGGTTTTCGGTATCGGCGAGTACATGGAAAAAAGTATCAGTACTTGTACTCGGTCCTAAAAAAGTGGTATCGGGACAACCCTAGTATTATACTACCGGATCCAATGACAGCCTTACTTAACATTAAACCAGAAACCCTTTCAAGGAATCAACATAAGTTATTTATTTTGTTCATGATAGCCGCGAAACAGGTAATAGCTAGCGCATGGAAATCGCCTACATTAATGTTACCGGAAGCTGAAAAGAGAATGAATCTTTCATTCGTACATGCTAAACTGGAAGAGCTAGATAAGAATGGGCTGGAGAAATTCGATAGTATATGGAAAGTAGGGTTGTCCTGATACCACTTTTTTAGGACTGAGTACAAGTACCGATACTTTTTTTCATGTACTCGCCGATGCCGATACATTTTTTAAATGTCATGTGACAGTTTTCAAACCACAATACAGACTAAGGATATTTTCTTTAGAATTATGAAGAACTCTAACTCAAGACATTATAAAAGAATAAAAATGAGTAAAAATGAATAAAAAAAATGTATTTGCTTGTCACGCAGTAGTAAAAAACTCAAAGAATTTTAACAGAACATGTTGATAAATACAAAAAAAGTATTCTATTTAGGTATCGGGAGCATTTGCGCGAGTACAAGTACTCCTGCAAATACTCGGTATCGGTCCCGATACCGATACTAGTATCGGTATCTGGACAACCCTAGTTACAACCAAGGTGTGCAGAATACCATCTCTGAATGCACGACACATCGAACCTCAAAGCAGATGGGCTACAGCAGCAGAAGATCACACCAGGTGCCACTCCTGCCAGCTAAGAGCAGGAAAACTGAGGCTACAATTCACACAGGATCACCAAAATTGGTCAATAGAAGATTGGAAAAACGTTTCTGAGTCTCGATTTCAGCTGCAAGGTAAAAGGGGGTCCAAGCCGGTACTAGCAAGGTGTACCTAATAAAGTGGCCGGTGAGTGTATCTTTTAACCTGCATAGGTTTGACAAGTTTAGCAAATAACCACTTAGGATGTTACCTGTTTTCCAAATACCCGTATTATCTTATCAGACATCACTTCTAGTGGTTGGGCGGGTACTACTTTTGTCTAACGCGCTGTGGCCCTGAGTTCGATGCGTGGGAGATATTTGTTAGGATTTGCACTCGAAAATACATAAGTGGGTTACCAGCTGCCCCTCAAATTGTAAAGTGGTAGAGAAAACACAATGGGCCAGATTCTCGTAGATCGGCGTATTTTTCTTCTGGCGTAGTGTATCCCATTTACGCTACGCCTCCGCAACTTTTACGGGCAATTGCTGTATTCCCAAAGCACTTGCTCCGTAACTTGCGGCAGTGTTGCATAAATGGGCCGGCGTAAGGCCGCGTAATTCAAAGTAGGAAGGAGGTGGGCGTCTTGTATTTAAATTAAGCGCGCTCCCGCACCAAACGAACTGTGCATGTGCCGTCCGTGGACGTATTCCACTGCGTATGCTCCAAATTACGCCGCAAATACATTGGTTTCGACGCGAACGTAACTTACGCAAAGCCCTATTCGAGGACGTGTTACGCAAACGACGGAAAAACACAACGCTGTCCTGACATCTATACTTAAAGCGGAATTTCACCCTAAATATAAGATCTCCCATGTGATCCAGCATACTGGCGTCAGCGCCAGTATGCTGTTTTTTTTTTTTTTCTTATCCCACACTTACTGTATTATCCTGTAATTTCATTTTTTTCCCCCGCGGTGGACGGCGCCAGTATAGCGCGTCACATCTTCCGAAAATACCCAATATGGACTCGGGTAATCTCGGCGAAAATGCGGCGCCTGCACACAGACCTAGGAGCTGACTGCGCAGGCGCCGTATTTCTCCGAGTCCTACGGCTATGGCGCGTCACGCCCTCCGAAATAGGACTCGGAGAAATACGGCGCCTGCGCAGTCAGCTCCTAGGTCTGTGCGCAGGCGCCGCATTTTCGCCGAGATTACCCGAGTCCATATTGGGTATTTTCGGAAGATGTGACGCGCTGTACTGGCGCCGTCCACCGCGGGGGAAAAAAATGAAATTACAGGATAATACAGTAAGTGTGGGATTAAAAAAAAAAAAAAAACAGCATACTGGCGCTGACGCCAGTATGCTGGATCACATGGGAGATCTTATATTTAGGGTGAAATTCCGCTTTAACATGGTGTACGCCGAACCTACGCAAGGTTACCCCTCATATAGCAGGGGTAATCTTACTCTTACGCAAACGATGTAAACTATGACGACGGGGCGCAAATACGTTCGGGAATCGGCGTATCAGGCTCACTTGCATATTCGACACAGAAATCAACGGGAACGCCACCTAGCGGCCAGCGTAAAATTGCAACTTAGATGCGACGGTGTAAGTGACTTACGCCAGTTGGATCTACGCCAAATCTATGCGTAACTGATTCTAAGAATCAGTCGCATAGATACACCGCCTCAGAAACAGAGATACGACGGCGTATCTCTTCTGAGAATCTGGCCCAATGACTGACAGCTACTATGGTTACAGTAGAACCATAGACAAAACTTTTTTTTATTTTGACGATATCACAGAGCTGGTGGATGTTAGAGACCTTGCGCTCCTCCATCTTCCGTTTTGAGGATTCCCCTCAGATGCTCAATTGGGTTTAGATCTGGAGACATGCTTGGCCAGTCCATCACCTTTACCCTCAGCTTCTTTAGCAAGGCAGTGGTCGTCTCGGAGTAGGGTGCCCACGTGTCCCGTATTGCCCGCAATTGACATGTCTGTCCTGGGTCTCAGGCCGCTTCATTCCGGGACAATACAGTGTCCCGGAATGAAATAGAGGACACAGCCACCCCCTACTAACTAATAACTAACTTCCGGAACTGGTTGCTAGGGCTGGCGCTGCCTGGCATCTTGCAACCAGTGACAATTTACTCTCAGACTGAGACCCGGAGCGAGGCCTGCGCCTAGTGCAGCACTGCTGTCCCCACCCACCTCGGCACCTCCTCCTTCTCTGGCACCCAGCGGCAAGCAGCAGGGACTGGTGTGATCTTCACTCTCCAGATAGTGACGCCACTCCTTTCCTTTGCGCTGTGGTCATGTGCTTTTAAGGGGGTGACGGACCTGGTAGAGACTTGTTGGTTCGGCTCCCCCCACAATGCACAGCCACACAGATGGTGCGGGCTGGGGGAGGGAGGGGGGGGGTGGTCACCGCTGGCCAGCATCAATAGACTCTCCAGCAGCCAGTAACAATAGACCCCTCCCTCAACAATTGACTCCCCCCCCGCCAGCAACAATAGACTACCCACAAAAAAATAGATCCCCAGCAGTGACAATAGATTCCCCCAGCACACACCAGCATTCCTTTCCCTTATGAACATTCATTACTGGAGGTTCCAGAATTGCGTTCCCCCGTGTTACCACTGAAAAAAGAAAACCTGGCAGCACCAATATGTGATACTGACCCTCCATGATTGCAATCACATGAAGGAAAGGGGAGGGGACAGTCAAGCTGGGGAGGAAAGGGGTGGAGAATGCTGGATGGTGGAGAATGCCGGATGTCCTCCAGCTTCTAATGCACAGTGTGAGAAGCTCACCAGGCCAGATTCAGGTAGAGTTAGGCTGGCGGATCAATGGATCCGCCAGCCTAACTGTCACTTTAAGCCGGCGTTTTTGTTTTCTGTAACCAGAAAACAAGAAACGCCGGGTTGGAGTTCCGATGCGATCGGCGTAATTGAATTTCGCCATCGCATCGTTACTTCAACTTAAAAATGGCGCCGGGGGCGTTCCCCGCCGATTTACGCTCACAAAATATGTTAATGAGCGGAAATCGGCAATTCACAATCTTTTTCGGGCGCGACGCAGTGACTTTACGACGTTTCCGGAAGCGATACGCGGCGTATAGATAGTGGAATATCCAATGTTAGGTATAGGCGTCGTCATCGCGTCGGAAAAAAAACAAATCGCGTCGTTTGCGTAAAACATTCATGAATGGGGACGTGACGTCATTGACGTTCACTGACAGAACTTGGAGCATGCGCACTGGGATGCATTGACACTCGACGCATGCGCAGTACGTTCACCGCGGGATCGCGCTTATTTTAAATAATATGCGCCCCGTACCCGCCCAATTTGAATTACGCCGGCTCATTTGCGATACGCTGCCGCAACTTTAGGAGCAAGTGCTTCATGAATAACAGCACTTGCTCCTAAAATTTCTGCAGCGTAACGTAAATGAGATGCGTTACTCCAGAGCAAAGATGCTCCCATCTACCTGAATCTGGCCCACAGTGTGCAGTTAAATCAGAGTAAGCCATTTCAGTACAGGAGAGGAGCCGTAACTGCGTAAGACAGAAAGAAATGCTGGAGTTCAGCTTTACAAAACTACATTTAATTAATGAGTAGAGGGCTGCATTAATGTGCGCCTCTTATATCTGCCCGGAGTTAAGCTTTAATGTAAACCCCGTATCCCCTGAGTCAGTTTAAAGGCAAACATCTCCCTGTTGTTCTGCACTCTGCCCCGTTCTTTTAGAATATTAGAATTCCGCCTCGCAGCTCCATCGCCCGGCGGTCCTACACATGTTGTGGCATGTAATCTGCTTACCTCTGTCATTCTCATTTAAAATAACCTGACCGTGTGTGTGAGTTTTCCTAAAGGCATTACATTCCTGTTGGGCCCCCGGTGTGCACAACGTCTCTGGATCCACACACAGATGGCAATCAGCTCTATGCAAAATATTCTTCTCTAGTTTATCTACATTCATTATTATGGGTACGGTGCTGCACCACCTGAAGATAGCTATAGTCCATCTCATTTTTATGGGTACGGTGCTACACCACCTGAAGATGGCTATAGTCCATCTCATTATTATGGGCACCGTGCTGCACCACCTGAAGTTGGCTATAGTCCATCTCATTTTTATGGGTATGGTGCTGCACCACCTGAAGATGGCTATAGTCCATCTAATTTTTATGGGTATGGTGCTGCACCACCTGAAGATGGCTATAGTCCATCTCATTATTATGGGTACGGTGCTGCACCACCTGAAGTTGGCTATAGTCCATCTCATTTTTATGGGTACGGTTCTGCACCACCTGAAGATGGCTATAGTCCATCTAATTTTTATGGGTATGGTGCTGCACCACCTGAAGATGGCTATAGTCCATCTCATTATTATGGGTACGGTGCTGCACCACCTGAAGATGGCTATAGTCCATCTCATTATTATGGGTACGGTTCTGCACCACCTGAAGTAGGCTGTAGTCCATCTCATTATTATGGGTACGGTGCTGCACCACCTGAAGTTGGCTATAGTCCATCTCATTTTTATGGGTACGGTTCTGCACCACCTGAAGTAGGCTGTAGTCCATCTCATTATTATGGGTACGGTGCTGCACCACCTGAAGTTGGCTATAGTCCATCTCATTTTTATGGGTATGGTGCGGCACCACCTGAAGATAGCTATAGTCCATCTCATTTTTATGGGTACGGTGCTGCACCACCTGAAGATGGCTGTAGTCCATCTCATTATTATGGGTACGGTGCTACACCACCAGAAGTAGGCTATAGTCAATCTCATTTTTATGGGTACGGTGCTGCACCACCTGAAGATAGCTATAGTCCATCTCATTTTTATGGGTACGGTGCTGCACCACCTGAAGTAGGCTATAGTCCATCTCATTTTTATGGGTACGGTGCGGCACCACCTGAAGTAGGCTATAGTCAATCTCATTATTATGGGTACGGTGCTGCACCACCTGAAGTTGGCTATAGTCCATCTCATTATTATGGGCACGGTGCTACACCACCTGAAGTAGGCTAAAGTCCATCTCATTTTTGTGGGTACGGTGCGGCACCACCTGAAGTTGGCTATAGTCCATCTCATTATTATGGGTACGGTGCTGCACCACCTGAAGTTGGCTATAGTCCATCTCATTTTTATGGGTACGGTGCTGCACCACCTGAAGATAGCTATAGTCCAACTCATTTTTATGGGTACGGTGCTGCACCACCTGAAGATGGCTATAGTCCAACTCATTTTTATGGGTACGGTGCTGCACCACCTGAAGATGGCTATAGTCCAACTCATTTTTATGGGTACGGTGCTGCACCACCTGAAGATGGCTATAGTCCATCTAATTTTTATGGGTACGGTGCTGCACCACCTAAAAATTGCTATAGTCCATCTCATTTTTATGGGTATGGTGCTGCACCACCTGAAGTTGGCTATAGTCCATCTCATTTTTATGGGTACGGTGCTGCACCACCTGAAGATAGCTACAGTCCAACTCATTTTTATGGGTACGGTGCTGCACCACCTGAAGATGGCTATAGTCCAACTCATTTTTATGGGTACGGTGCTGCACCACCTGAAGATGGCTATAGTCCATCTAATTTTTATGGGTACGGTGCTGCACCACCTGAAAATTGCTATAGTCCATCTCATTTTTATGGGTACGGTGCTGCACAGTCCACAGAGTTCCCTTTCATTGTAAGGGGGGACTCTGCAGACTCTGATTTAAGGGAGAACTCTGGGAACCCTGATTTATGTTGGGGCACTGAGAACCCTGATGTACGGAGAAGACTCTGATGTAAGGGGGAACACTGTGGCCTCTGGTGTAAAGGGGAACTCTGATGTAAGGAGTTCTCTGAGAGCCATGATTTATATTAGAGTAATCACTCAGAGACAGGAGAGAGAAGGGGGGAGACTTCAGCCACAGACAGGGATGGATGGTGAGCTCACTCACCCCTTGGCAGTCATTACCTCTCATCCAGATGTATCTGAGGCTGCTGGACTTCAAATTACTGGTCCCCACTTTCCTTTTCTGAGGCACATCGCAGAGAATTGGAGTGTGGGCAGACACAGAGGAGTGGGGGCAGGAGGAAGAGGTGCAGATCGAGCCCTCTCTCCTCTCCCATCTGTGTGGGGGAGGGGAGGGGGACTGGATAGTGCTGGCTTTGGGCAGTGTGAAAGAGTATAACATACACTCTCAGCTAAGAAAACTGCAGCCAGCAACCCTGCTGGAAAGCCATAGTCCAGTCTGAATAATGTGTCCGGGTTTCAGGCAGTCTGAAACCTGGATGCATGAATCCAAACCTGAATTGTCTGGGTGAATCCCGGACAAGTGGCAACCCTAGTGACAACTCCTCAGTAACTTCACTGCAGGGAATCTGCTTTGCAAGCTGGTAAAGGAATGGGGGTACCTGGAATGCAAAGAACACCTGTGCATCCCGCGCAGGCAAAAACCGTCCTTCACACAGGTGTACAGATAGATATGCCAGTGTGAATGAAACCAAAGCAGAAATTCAAGATGAAATACATAAAGGTAACTAATTATCTACCAAAAGATTTTGGCCCAGATTCACAGAGCAATTACGCCTGTCTAACTGGTGTTAGACAGGAGTAATTTCAAATTGTGCGCACCGTATCACTAGTTTGAATCCTCAAACCATGATACGGCGGCTTTGGGCTTCGATCCGAGAGGCTTACGTCTTCGTAAGCCTTCGGATCTACGCTGCGATATTTTTGCGGCCGCTGGGAGGAGTTTGCGTCGTTTTCATGCGTCGGGGTATGCAAATTAGTTTTTACGGCGATCCACGAAGGTACGAGTGTCCCTCGCGTGTCCCTACGTCATTTTTTGGCTACGTAATGTTAGAGGAGCTTTTTGCTGGTCTAACAGTGCGTAACCCATGTAAAGTATGGCCGTCGTTCCCGCGTCGATTTGAAAATATATATTTTTTTTTAACGTAACTCGTTCGGGAATAGGAATGTACGTAAACGACGCTACTACGACGTGACGACGTGTTTTCGCGCAATGCACGGCGGGAAATTTGCGAACGGAGCATGCGCAGTTCGATCGCCGCGGGAACGTGCCTATTTTAAATGCTTCACGCCCCCTACTCGCGCAGATGGATTGCAACGGGAGAAATACATTACGCCGCCGTCGTTTACTGGACAAAATCTACCTGAATTCCACGTAGAGCCAGGTAAAAAACGGCGGCGTAGTGTATTTCTGATACTCTACGAGAATCTAATTCTCTGTGAATCTGCCCCTTTGTATTTCTGATCAGCCAGTCTTGCGATCCAGGCACCTCCATCAGACAGCACAGCCAGGTACCTCTCTGCAAATAACACTGTGGTGAGTAATACAGTCTGGTTCAAAATCCACTCCAGCTTGTGGCTGGACAGTGAAGGAGCAGCAGGAATCTAAAGGGGTGAACCCTCTATTCTCCTCATTCAGACCACATATTCATATACACATAGCCGAGTCTTTGTTTCTCAGAGACTAGGTGCAGGTACCCCCCCCCCTTTCCGAGTCATCCCTTGTCTCCGCCCCCTACTTACCTTTAAGCACATCCGTTGGTACCAGCCCCTAGCCACCTCCTAGTACCATGCCTTTTAGAGAATACAGAACCAATTATAATTTTTTTGCTGCTAAGTGATTTCTATGGAATTGGTTAATTATAACAAGATCACTTTTATTGGCGGTGGGAGAGTCCCCTCCCGTTGCTCTCCCGTGCCCTCCGCCGCTTACCAGAGCTGTCGGCAGCAGCAGAGCCGATCAGGTCCTCTTGCAAGTTGGGTATGGAGGTGAGTGAGGGGAAGATGGCCCCCAACCGTATCTCCATACCATTGCAGGGAGAAAGCGACGTCAGAACGTCACTTCCACCCAATGCTCTTAAAGGGCCATTTTTTTTTTTCAAATGACAAATTTGGTATTGCATTTTTGTGTAAATATGAGATGTGAGGTCTTTTTGACCCTAGATCTCATATTTAAGAGGACCTGTCATGCTTTTTTACTATATCAAAGGATGTTTACATTCCTTGTAATAGGAATAAAAGTGACACTTTTTTTTTTTGGAAACAACAATGTAAAAAATAAAAAGGTAAAATAAATGAGAACAAATTTTAAACGCTCCCCTTCTTCGCATGTAGAAGCGAACGCATACGTAAGTAGCACCCGCATATGAAAACGGTGTTTAAAGCACACATGTGAGGTATCAGCGCGATCGGTAGAGCGAGAGCAATAATTCTAGCTCTAGTCCTCCTCTGTAACTCAAAACATGCAACCTGTAGAATTTTTTAAACGTCGCCTATGGAGATTTTTAGGGGTAAAAGTTTGTCGTCATTCCATGAGCGGGTGCAACTTTGAAGCGTGACATGTTGGGTATCAATTTACTCGGCGTAACATTACTGTATCTTTTACATTATAAAAAAAAATTTGGGCTAACTTTACTGTTGTCTTGTTTTTTTAACAACAAAAAAGTTGATTTTTTCCAAACAATGTACGCTTGTAAGACGGCTGCACAAATACGGTGTGGCATTAGGTATTGCAACGAACGTCATTTTATTCTCTAGGGTGTTAGAAAACAAAAGGAATAATGTTTGGGGGCTCTAAGTAATTTTCTAACAAAGAAAACGTTTTTTAACTTGTAAACAACAAATCTCAGAAAAAGGCTAGGTCCTTAAGTGGTTTAAGACCCCACCACCAACAATAGATCCCCAGCAATAATAGTCCCCCCCCCCCACAAAAACAATAGGTCAACTTCCACAACAATGCCCCCCCCCCCCCCCCTGCAAAAATGTATCTCCTAGCTGCCAACATTAATAGACCCTTCAGCAGCCAGCAACAACAGGCCCCTCACTCAACAGTAGACCCCCCCAAAAACAATAGATCACTTCCTCAACAGTAGATCCTCCAGCAAGAATAGACACCTCTCTCTACAGTAGATCCCCAGTAACAATAGATCCCCACCAGCAACAACAGACCCTCCTAACTATAGATCCCTTCCAGTGACAATATATTCCCCAGCAACTGGCATCAATAGATCCTCCAGCATATCCCTTGTACCCCATACATGTAGTGCTAGAGGTGCCAGAACTACGTTCTCCCGCATTACCGCTAAAGTAACACCCTCCCTCCCCCCAGGCTAAGCGCTACTATGGGGAGCATTACAGAAGGCTAATAGGAAGAAAGGTTCAGGTAGTCATGCTAGCTGAGGCACCTAATTTTACCACAAAAAAACTGGGAAGACGTATTGACGCGAGTATAAGCCTAGGGTGCCCATCTGCATGTATCACTGTGCCTCACTTTGCCTCACTGTGTCCATGTGCATGCCTCACTGTGCCCATGCCTCACTGTGCCCATGCCTCACTGTGCTCATGCCTCACTGTGCCCATGACTCACTGTGCCCATGCCTCATTGTGCCCATAACTCACTCCATTAGGGGTGCAACGGATCATCACCGATCCGTGATCCGAACAGGTCACCCCGTTCGGAACGGCACACCACGCGATCCGCGGAGCGCTCCGGAGCCTCGGCCGTAGGAAAGTCCCCGGCTTCGGCCTAGCTCCGGAGCGGCGGCCATCTTGCTCCACCCCCGTGTGCTTGCCAGAGCCCAGTGCACAGCGTGACATGCCTCCCCGCCTCAGCGCGCTCACTACAGATCCGGGACTGCGGACATGTGGAGACAGCATCTGTGAGCTCTGCACCTGCAGGTAGGAGAGACACCATCACCCGGGGAGCATGGCTGTCTGTACACCAGAGGAGGGGGTGACACCAGAGTGGAGGGGGAGGGTGACGCCGGAGTAATGATAGTTATTAGGGGGCACATCTTTTATTACACCCAACAGAGTTTTTGATTCAGTTATTTTCATCACAAAACGGAGCTTTTACGCTTAAATACAGTATTTGTAAATCCGACGGACTGTTTAAATGTTAAATTTAATGTGAAAATCAGAGGTGTTCTGTCACATTAGCAATAAACAGTCCGTCGGATTTCCAAACACTGTATTTAAGCACATAAGCTCAGTTTTGTGTTGAGAATAACTGTGAAATCTAAAACTCTGGTGGGTGTAACAAGATTTGTCTTTTTTTTATATTCGATCCGTGACTCCTGATCCGAAGATCGATCCGATCCGTTCGTTTTTTGATCCGTTGCACCCCTAGTGTTCATGCCTAACTGTGCCCATGACTAGACACACATTTTACATGGGAGTCTATGGAAGGGGTGCCCAGCTTTGAAAAATTGGTGCTCCCCAGCTGTAGGTCTACCAGACAACAAACTTTGCACACCTTGTAGAGGAGAAATGGGGCTACATGTGTGCCAAATCTGGGGTCCAGGGGACCTACGTCCGGCCGGTATCGGGTCCCCAAAATCACAGGAGAAATGACCGTTTAACTTGGGAGTCTATGGAAGGGGTGCCCGGGTTTAAAAAATCAGTGTTCCCAGGCCGTAGGTCCTCCGGACAAGGGACCTACGGCCGTCTGGTACTGGGTCCACAAAGTCCGGAAGATCAGGCGCAAAAATGGTGACACCGAGGGGGGCATTTTCAGCACACAAAAAATGTGCTGAAAAACTTGGCTTATACTCGAGTACATACAGTATATGGTTTTATAATGAATATAGCTTATGTTTTTATATCTTATATTCCCTTTAATACACACGTGTGCTTTAACAAGGAATCACATAATGTTCTACAATAGGAAGCCATACAGCACAGTACGGCAGGCGGACAATATGAGATGCCGGGGCAGTTAAGTATATTTAATGCATAAGCATGCATTGCCTAATGTTGACACATTAGGAAAGCTGCCTTTCCTTTTAAGCCTGCATTACAAGCAACGCCTTACTAAACATTGCACAAATCAATGCGCCCGTTCAGGCAGCTTGAGGAATTGACTTAATCAATTCAGCAATGTCATTCGTGAGAGAGGCCTTTATGGCTGCTCTCTCAGTGTGCTTATGTGAACACCAGTGGCTTCTCCAGTCTCATGGCCAGGGCTGGTTTTGCAGCTATTTCCACTATTTACAAATCCATAGCAATGAAATATACATGTAGCACCCTCTACCTAGGTGGGTGCTAGAGATAATTTATTTTTGGTTAGAGCAGGTAAATTTAGGCAGGCCTAGCTGAAAGCTAAGCCTGTTTGTTTTGATCTGTGTGGGCTGGGAATGGCTCAGAGTAGGCTGGTGACTAACAGACAGAATCACTCCACTGTCACCTCCCTTTTCCTTCTAGATGATTCTAGTAGAGAGGTGGAGCTGTCTAGGGTGTCTCAGGGAGCCCTGACCAATCCCGAACTAGGATTGACAGGGGGCAGGAATCCTTGAAATACCTGGAGTCATCCCAGCTGGGGAGAAGTTGCCGGGTGGAAGAAGTGAGGATGGAGTACTAGGCTGTCACAGCCTTTTAGGGTAAGGTGACCAGATTTTTTAAATTAAATCTGGGGACATCTTTTTTTTACTAGTAATGGCGGCAATCGGCGACTCTCTGCTGTCGTCGCGGCCCGCCTCACAGCCTGTCAAGTCTTACTCTCTGGGTCCCGGCTACTGCTGGGTGGGGAGCGGAGGAAGATCACCCCGCCAGGGAAGGGAAGGAGATAAGCAGGCAGACGGCTGGCCAGGACTTGAGCCAAGGCAGAAGAACATGCGTGGCGAGCGGAATGGGCATGCACCCGAAACTGAAGAAATATTCCTTCCGCTCCGACCAGCACATGATCATCAGAAAGGGGCACAGATAATGGAAAAAATACACTCCCCTAAGCTAGTAGGAGCGGCGGAGCAGGGGGGGTGTAATTCAGATTTTTTTTTTTTAATTCTGCACTGACTGTCTTTGAAATTACCCCAGCCCCTGTTCAAATCCAATCCAGGGACAAAACCGGGGACAGACTTGGTCCGGGGACAGTGTCCTCAATCCGGGGACTGTCCCCTGAAACCGGGGATGTCTGGTCACCCTATTTTAGGGAGATCCCCAGTCTGGGAGGGTGACCTTGGGCCTGAGACTTGGGTGCGGGACAGATTCCTTCAAGAACGCATGAAGGATCTGAACAGTAGGCACAGAGAGGAGTCAGAGAGGACAACAGGAGCTAGTACTGCCGAGCAAGTATTCATAAGGGAACACCGGTGTGTGCAGCCAGGAGGGCTGGTATGTGACATGTGCTATCGGTAGGACTGGAGAGGCATGCCAGAGAGTAAACAGTCAGAGCTGGGTGTGGAGCCAGTGGGGATAACAATGTCAAGTGCAGTGAAGTCGGGCAGCTGCAGCCAGAAGGGGTGGCAGGGCCTGAAGAGGGCTGACTGGGAGCAGTAGTCCACCTTAGGTCAGATAGCACTTAAAACTTCCTATTCTTTTGCTACATCAAAGGGACCCACGGTCCCTGCCTGCAAATGGCAATTTCTAAGGCCTAATAGAGTGTTGGACTTAACCATGTGCTAGCTGTACCTGAAAGTTAAGTGTTGTGCAGGGAGAGGAGAGAGAGAGGGGGGAGGAGAGAGAGAGGGGAGTAGAGAGAGAGAGGGAGAGTGGAGTAGAGAGAGAGAGGGAGAGGGGGGAGAGAGAGAGGGAGAGGGGGAGAGAGAGGATTTTGTTGGAGGAGACTGGAGCTGTAAAGTGTATATTGTTGTCCCAACTGATTGAGATACAATCAACCAGTTGCTCGATCTACTGGGCATCCCATATATTCCTATCCCTATACAAGTTCAAATCCCTCAATAAAACAACAAAACAAACATCTGCGTTCCAAACGCAATTGCGATGCGTTCCAATGGATTTACGACAGTACACACCAGCGAACCCGGCATTCAGGGCGACGTGGACTTAGAGGAAAGTGGCCAGGAGGCCGAGCGAGCCGTCCGAGCGAAGCCACGGGGATGTTAAGGAACGAGCCTGGATGCCGACCGAGGTTTCACTGGTGTGTACTGTCGTAAATCCATTGGAACGCATCGCGCATGCGCAGTTGGCCACCACGTGACTTCCGGAGCATTGTACGATAGGGAGCCGAATATGACAACTCACCGGGATGACAGTGTGAGAAGGGGAAGCAACTATGGGGTTGTGGATTGTATGTGGAGAATGGGGGAGAGGTAGGAATGTAGGATTGGTTGGAGCAACAGGATGAGGAGGGATTAATTTAGTTAATAGCAAGGGGGATGGTGAGTACTCGTGGTCCGCCAGACACAAAACAAGGTGGCACATCTTATCTACACTGGTCAAGTAGTTTTGTGTAGTAAGCTTTGGGGGCAACCTAGTGCCCATAGGCCTGCTTGCCTTAAGGGAAGGGGGGCTGCTATAGATGAAGCTACACTCGCACGTACCCTCTTATTCACCCTAAAGCCCCGTACACACTACTTTTCCATCGGAGGTTGTGTATGCCCCATCGGAGTAAATCCATCGGAAATTCCGATGAATTCCAGCAGAGTTTGGATAAAGAATGTTCTCTTTTACTCTGATGGAATTTTCTCGGAATTCCAATGTGATTTTCCGATCGTTTGTACGGGGCTTTACTGTAATGGCTGTGTCCAGACCTTAAAGGTGTTGTAAAGGTAAAAAATGTTTTCCCTAAATAGCTTCCTTTCCCTTAGTGCAGTCCTCCTTCACTTACCTCATCCTTCCATTTTGCTTTTAAATGTCCTTATTTCTTCTGAGAAATCCTAACTTCCTGTTCTTCTGTCTGTAACTACACACCGTAATGCGAGGCTTTCTCCCTGGTGTGGAGAAAGCCTCTTGTGGGGAGGGGGAAAGCAGGCAAGTCAGGACACTCTCTACTTTGCAGATAGAGAAAGGAGCTGTGTGTTAGTGGGTGCCCTGACACTCCTGCTTGCCCCCTCCCCCCTCAAGAGGCTTTCTCCACACCAGGAAGAAAGACTTACTGTGTGTAGTTACAGACAGAAGAACAGGAAGTGAGGATTTCTCAGAAGAAATAAGGACATTTAAAAGCAAAATGGAAGGATGAGGTAAGTGAAGGAGGACTGCACTAAGGTAAAGGAAGCTATTTAGGGGAAAAAAATGTTTATCTTTTCAACCCCTTTAAGGTTAGATCCTGCACCAGTGCTATTAGCTATACCTATCATTTTTCCATAAGGAAAAAATCTACACTGATATAAAAATTCCAAAGCAGTGTTTATGTTGAAACCTCGATGGAACGTTATTTTTGTGTTCCGGAACAGAGGGTTAGAAGGTTCATTAGGCTAAATGCCTCCCACCATATGGCCAGACTGACTAAGATTACTTGACGATAGAGCCTTGAGGGGTTAATTGGTTGCAGATTTCGCAGGCCGTCTGAGGAAATACTGAGCGCTCAGCCAAATGTGCAGTACTGTTTACATCAGAATATTTCATAGAGAGGCACTGCCAGTAGATGTGTTTGTATTTTACTCCATAAAACATTTTCTAGAACAAATTTGGCTCACGAATCCTTTAGAAAGTCACTGGATGGGGGAAGGGAACTTCTTCAGACTCAATGGGCCGGATTCAGATGTGTATCTATCCGGCGGCGTAGCGTATGCTCTTTACGCTACGCCTCCGCAAATTTTATGGGCAAGTGCCTTATTCAGAAAGCACTTGCTTCATAAGTTGCGGCGGCGTAGCGTAAAGTGTCCGGCGTAAGGGCGCCTAATTCAAATTAGTAATGTGGGGGCGATTCATGTGAATGAATCATGACCCCACGCTATTTACGTATTTTCTGAACGGCGCATGCGCCGTCCATGGACGTATCCCAGTGCGCATGCGTGAAATCACGACTCAAACAAGTCAATGTAAAGGACGTGTACGTAAATTACGTCCAGCCCCATTCCCGAACGATTTACGTAAACAACGTACAATTCGATGTTGTCCCGACGTCTATACTTAACATTGGCTGCGCCTCATATAGCAGGGGTAACTTTACGCCGGACTAACGCTTACGCAAACGACGTAAACTACGACGCCCGGCCGCAAGTACGTTCGAGAATCGGCGTAACTCCCTAATTTACATATTCAATGCGTAAATCGACGGAAGCGCCACCTAGCGGCCAGCGTAAATATGCAACTAAGATACGACGGTGTAACAGACTTACGCCGCTCGTACCTAAGCTGAATTCCGGCGTATCTTGTTTTCTGAATACAGAAAAAAGATACGCCGGCTATTCTTAGTATTTACGCGGCATATCTCTAGATACGCCGACGTAACTACTTTCTGAATCTGGCCCAATAAATATATACAAAGTGGAGTTTTGGTAAAAACGACAATATAGTTCATTTTGGTGGTCATGTGTTAGAGTCTCTATTGCAGCTGGCCTAATATCATTTTTATGTGACTTTAGCCTTTTAACATAATTGATTTTGAGATTTAGAATTTGGAAGACAATTGACCCACTAGCATGTCTTTGGATTGTGGAGGGGAAACCCATGCAAACTCCATGTGGGCATCATCCAGGTTGACAGATTCCCAACGATGTACGTCAACAGAATGGCACAGCTGCGCAAATGGGCGTACAGGTATGTCCCCTTTAATTTGCGAGCCGTGTGGTCGCGCACACGCCGCCGGTGCGCTCGCAACCCTGCTGTGAGCTCCAAGACTGTGCCTGCGGACCTGATCGCCGCTGGTGTCCCGCGATCGGGTCACAGAGCTGAAGAACGGGGAGATGTTAGTGTAAACACAACATCTCCCCGTTCTGCCTAGGTGACACTGTCACTGATCGTGTTCCCTGTCATCAGGAACAACGTTCAGTGAGGTGTCACGGCAATCCACGCCCCCTAACAGTTAGAAGCACTCCCTAGAACACACTTTACCCCTTCAGCGCCCCCTATAGGTTAACCCCATTCACTGCCAGTGTCATTTTTACAGTAATCAGTGCATTTTTATAGCATTTATCGCTGTAAAAATGACAATGGTCCCAAAATGGTGTCAAACGTGTCCGATGTGTCCGCCATAATGTCGCAGTCACGATAAAATTCGCTGATCGCCGCCATAACTAGTAAAAAAATAATAATAATAAAATGCCATAAAACTATCCCCTATTTTGTAGACGCTAGAACCTTTATGCAAACCAATCGATAAACGCTTATTGCGTTTTTCTTTTTACCAAAAATATGTAGAAGAATACGAATCGGCCTAAACTATATTTTTTATATATTTTTTGAGGACATTTGTTATAGAAAAAAGTAAAAAATATTGCATTTTTTTCAAAATTGTCACTCTATTTTTGTTTATAGCGCAAACAATAAAAACCGCAGAGGTGATCAAATACCACCAAAAGAAAGCTCTATTTGTGGGAAAAAATTACGTCAATTTTGTTTGGGAGCCACGTCGCACGACCGCGCAATTGTCAATTAAATCAACAAAGTGCCGAATCGCAAAAAGTGACCCGGTCTTTAACCAGCCAAATGGTCCGGGGCTTAAGTGGTTCAGGTCCAAACCAAGGACCGCTAAGCCACCATGCTTATGGCACAAGACATTTTTAAGAAGGCTGTAGGGAGCACAAACATGAAAGTATTGATTTCTAAAGGGGCTGATAGCAATGATCTCTACACTATGGGCATGCATGCCCCTAGTTGCCAAAAGTCAAATCGATGTAAGGTAACGTCGCTTCGACCAGCCGTGCCATTCTGCCGCAGAAAAACTGATTACGATCAATTGTTTCTACGCATAATATGAGAAAACAGAATTTACCTTTAAGCCATGCAACCATATAGCCCAACAGTGGGGAAATTACAAGATTATTTTAACTTTACAAATATTGTAGAAAACTGTTTAGTTATGTCAAGTGTGTAATTAGCTGTTCGGATGGCCTTTGAGTAGACATCACAGCACATGGAGTTTGCATGTCCTCCTGTGCTTGTGTGGTCTTCCTCTGGGTACTCCTTTTTCTCCAACACTCCAAAGACATGCTGGTTCCCGTCTAGAATTGGCTCTAGTATGATATTGCACTGGGCACTTTCAAGATGGCTGCCTCACCATCTGCCCCAATAGCAGATAAACCACTTTGGCCCCGGATTCACAAAGGAATTACGTTGGCGTATCTCCATATACGCCGCCGTAATTTCAAATGTGTGCCGTCGCATCTTTGCGCCGATGCACAAAGCAAGATACGCCGAAAAACATGGCTTCAGTCGTCCGGCGTAATTTGCCTACGCCGACGTATCGTGGGCACATAGTTACGCTGATCGCATTCGGCGTTCCCATAAAAAATATGCAAATGAGCAAGATATGCCGATTCACAAATGTAGATGCGCCCGGCCGCTTCATATACGCGCTTTGCGTAAGGCTTACGTCCGGCGTAAAGTTACCCCTGCTATATGAGGCGCAGCTAATGCAAAGGTATGGGCGAGGGAACGACGCCGTCAAATTTTGATTCGTTTACGCCGTAGTACGTGAATAGGGCTGGGCGTAGGTTACGTTCACACGTCGTAAACATTGCGCGCCGACGTCACTTAGGCATTCTATCCAACGTGATTCTGAACATGCACACTGGGATACGTCCACGGACGGCGCATGCTCCGTTCGTTCGGCCCATGATTTGCATGGGGTCACGAATCATTATACTAAAACTCGCCCACTGCCTAGCTACTTTGAATTACGCGGACTTACGCCCATTTACGCTACGCCGCCGTAACTTAGGGAGCAACTGCTTTGTGAATACAGCACTTGCCTCTCTAAGTTGCGGCGGCGTAGCGTAAAGAAGATACGCTACGCCGCTCTAAAGATACGCCCGGGTACATGAATCTGGGCCTTGGAGTGCCCAGGGAGATAAGCAATATAGGAATAAAAATGAATGATTGAATTAGCACTCTTCTCTCTGCTTTATAAAATACAACAGCGTGACACGTACTATTCATGTTCCTACGACATTATTTTCTCCTGCTTCTACCTACACAAGTAGGGAAATCTCATTTTCTCTTTGAAGGCTTTTCATGCTACCCACACACAACACAACGCAAACTACTCTAACTCTATTCAAAAGGAGAGTAAGTCAATCAGAAATCTTATTTCACTAAAGGAGGTCTGGTTGCAAAGTGGTAGCATTGGAACCCTGGCTGAAGAAGTCAGAGCTGTGACTTTGCTTCTGCTCCAAGGATGACCCGGGCCACTTACTGGCCTCCCCATACATTACATTATTACCCCATTATAAAATCCATTGACCAGTGCTTTGTGCGCTCCCTGTGTTTGGTCACATGACCAAGTGTATGGGCGCATTGGGGCAGCATCCCTGCACTCTACACGTATTATTGGCTACTTCCTTGCTGGCGCACTCTTCATTAATGAGATTTTACACTAATAATGTGGGGCAGTAAAGTGCAAGGAGGGCAGCAATAAGGGCTTCATTAGATGGACGCCGATGTCAAAAGCAGCCTTTACCATTCAAACACAACACTGTACCAACCAGGGGAGGAACAACTGCCATAGCGACTTACGCAGGCGCTATGGGGCCCGCAGCCAAATGGGGCCCCGTGAGCAATGTAAGTTTCAGTGGCGGTGCGTCCATAAAGGAGCACCACCCCCTCTCTCCTGCATGGCTCTAATCACCATAGATCGAATCATGCATTGCATCTATGATCGTTGTGTGTTAGCAAAGCAAAGGAATTCGCTTTGCTAACACTGAATCTGCCTCTCAGCCAATCAGGTTGCCGCGTCTGTTACCGGTCACCTGATTGGCTGAAACATCAGGTGCTGTGATTGGACGCCCAAGAGAGGACAGAAGAAAACATGGATGACATGCAGGAGACCGCCGCTGTCCTGCTGCGAGACAGGTAAGTGCCGGGCAGCATCTGATGGGGCACAGTAGCGGCAATTGATGGGCACACTGGCAGCATCTAACGGGGCACAGTAGCGGCAATTAATGGGCACACTAGCAGCATCTGATGGAGCACAGTAGCGGCAATTGATGGGCACACTGGCAGCATCTAACAGGGCACAGTAGCGGCAATTAATGGGCACACTAGCAGCATCTGATGGGGCACAGTAGCGGCAATTGATGGGCACACTGGCAGCATCTGATGGGGCACAGTAGTGGCAATTGATGGGCACACTGGCAGCATCTGATGGGCACACTGGCAGCACCTGATGGGGCACATTAGTGGTAATTAATGGGCACACTGGCAGCACAGTAGCGGCAATTGATGGGCACACTGCCAGCATCTGATGGGGCACAGTAGCGGCAATTGATGGGCACACTGGCAGAATCTGATGGGGCACAGTAGCGGCAATTGATGGACACACTGACAGCATTTGATGGGGCACAGTAGCGGCACTTGGTGGGCACACTGGCAGCACCTGATGGGGCACAGTAGCGGCAATTGATGGGCACACTGGCAGCATCTAACGGGGCACAGTAGCGGCAATTAATGGGCACACTAGCAGTATCTGATGGAGCACAGTAGCGGCAATTGATGGGCACACTGGCAGCATCTAACAGGGCACGGTAGCGGCAATTAATGGGCACACTAGCAGCATCTGATGGGGCACAGTAACGGCAATTGATGGGCACACTGGCAGCATCTGATGGGGCACAGTAGTGGCAATTGATGGGCACACTGGCAGCATCTGATGGGCACACTGGCAGCACCTGATGGGGCACATTAGTGGTAATTAATGGGCACACTGGCAGCACAGTAGCGGCAATTGATGGGCACACTGCCAGCATCTGATGGGGCACAGTAGCGGCAATTGATGGGCACACTGGCAGAATCTGATGGGGCACAGTAGCGGCAATTGATGGACACACTGGCAGCATCTGATGGGGCACAGTAGCGGCACTTGGTGGGCACACTGGCAGCACCTGATGGGGCACATTAGCGGCAATTGATGGGCACACTGGCAGTATCTGATGGGGCACAGTAGTGGCAATTGATGGGCACACTGGCGGTAGGGGGGAGGGGGCTGTTTGCAGAGGGGGCCCATACAAATTTTTCTATGGTGCCCTGTGATTTCTAGTTACGCCCCTGGTACCAACACATCCATTTGGATGCAGAGCTTGAAAAGGCTGAATTTGACCTGCTTTTGTTTACAATCCAAACACATCTCAATAGGACGTGCTGTGTCTGAAGAAACACAACCCAAAGCAGGTTAAAACGACACCTCTGAGCTGTCATGTACATTTACTCCTTTGAAATCAATGGGGATCTGCAGACTTGGGTTTGATGTGCATTTTAAACACATGTCAGAAAAACAACTCTCATGTTCACAAGCCCTCAAAGATGTCAAGGTGGGGGGCACCGAAACTTTGCACCAGACCCGTACATTTTTAATTATGCCACTGCCACTATGGGTGACTGCCTTCTGCACTTCCCTGTTGCTTTCCATTCTCACTAAATAACCCTTGACGACCTAAAATAATGTGCAGGCAAAGAGCCTTCACTTCTTGGGAACACCCCCCCCCCCCCCCTGTCCCTGTCCCCCCGTGCTCCCGCACACAGTTACCTTGGTATATGTGTCTCAGCAAATATGTGAAATGGAAGTGTGCTGGCTCTGCAACACAAACAGCCAATTAAAAATATTTCCTGCTGTTGGAGACGAAAAACCTAATCCTGAGATAACCTCCAAAACTGACAGCAAAGGGGGGACACAAAGAAGTGAAGTTGACAATATTGAAAGATGCTGAGGTTCTCCAGAAAATCCGTGAGAGAAGGAAAAGGGGGGATAAAGCGCCATGGGGGAAATTTGTAGTCTAGTAGTTCATCCAGGAGTAGGAAATCAACAAAAGATCAATATGATTCTAGTTCCTAGACTAACGTCTAAAAGGTTGCAAGACACCCAACTGGGGTATCAAGTAGCCTACTTTTGGAGCTTTCAGAGAATATATCTGTCGCCACACATGTAAGATGGGTAGCCACACTCAATGCTCATTCGGGTATCTTGAATTATCACTAGGTAGTAGTTGGATCCCAGTATGGAATAGAACTGCAGTTCACTTTTGGGAACCAGTTCTCAAAAAGGATATCGGGGAACTGGAGAAAGTGCAGAGAAGGGCAACTAAACTGATAAGAGACATGGAGGAGCTCAGCTATGAGGAAAGATTAGAGGAACTGAATTTATTTTCTCTGAGAAGAGGAGAATAAGGGGGGATATGATCAACATGTACAAATATATAAGGGGTCCATATAGTGAACTTGGTGTTGAGTTATTTACTTTACAGTCAACACAGAGGACAAGGGGGCACTCTTTACGTCAAGAGGAAAAGAGATTTCTCCTCCAAATATGGAAAGGTTTCTTCACAGTAAGAGCCGTAAAATAGTGGAATAGACTCCCTCCAGAGGTGGTTCTGACCAGCTCAGTAGATTGCTTTAAGAAAGGTCTGGATTCTTTCCGAAATGTTCAGAGTATAACTGTGTACTAACATTTATAGGTAAAGTTGATTCGGGGAAAATGCCCCATTCCTCCCACTGATGGGGCATTTTCAGCACAGCCTTGGGACCTACATTTGAGGAACACCCTATGTGTGGAACCACCATTGAGGACTGACTGGTAACACCTGGAAAGATGGTTGGGTGCTCTTGGGGCACCATTCCATCCACTGACACCAATGATGGGGCACCATTCCTCCCACAACCACCAATGATGGGGCATCATTCCTCCCTTGAATACCAACAATGGGTCACCATTCTTCTCTTTGAAATTAACAATGGGCACTATTCACCCCAATCATGGGGAATTTTCTACCTCCACGGCTCACAGTTCTGCACCCTAAATTGGCCCTTTGTTTGGAAAGTTTGGAGACTTCTGCAATAAAGCGTTAAAAAAGTGGATTTGGAATGGACATTCTTTATTCTGGATAACAGACATCAGCCTGACCTCACAAATGCGCAAACCTTCCAATAGACACACTCCTAAACCTTGTGGACAGCCTTCCCAGAAGAGTTGAAGCTGTTATAGCTGCAAAGGGCGCGCCAACTCAATATTGAACCCTACAGACTAAGACTGGGATATCATTAAAATTCATTTGCGAGTAAAGGCAGGCGTCCCAATACTTTTGACGATATAGTGTATTTACATTAGTAATGTATTAATAATAGTGAATTGGTAAAATATGTTTAAAATGGTTTAATGTTATTTTTCATGTTTATGTTGTCAATTATTGGCAATTTTCAGCTTATTTGTAAGGCAGCCAATTGAATTTCAGCTTACTGGAGTCAGCTCAGATAAAGATGAATTGTGATTGGTTGTTGTGGCTTACTAAATACTGTTTTATGTCTTATTTAACGGAAACGTTGCATAAAAATTCAAGACCTGTATATGCTATAGTCCTCCTACCTACTGAATTAAAAACACTTAAAGCAATAAAAAAAAAAAAAAAATGAAATAAAAATGTAAAAAAAAAAACATCTTGTTGCACTCACCTGAACTAAACCCTGTCCAGAGGGTTCGTAATGCAGATAGACCTCACAAGCACACAATGAGCTTTGGGCTCTGTGTAACTAGAGCTGAGGTCAGGGTGACCTGCCTTGCCGTAGGTAAGAGCAATGCTTAATTGAGCGGTCATCCACTTTACAGGCATAGACCTGAGTCTGTGACACAATGGGGACTAATCTATACAAGGCCACTGCTAGTGATCAGCCATTAAGGGTTACACAGGACCAGTGCGTTCTAACCGGGAAATAAAAATGTTACTTATAAATCCAATTTAACAGTCAGCCTGGGACAGATAAATAAAACAGAAGGGATAAAATAATTACTTTCCTGAAAAAATGCTTATTCAGGTTTTCTTGTGATGTCGGCCATGTCTGAAGGCCTCGGCACTTATCTCTGTTGACCTCATCTCTCACCGCCCGCACCTCCACTCTCCTGGCCTCATTTAAGAACGACCACTGAACCAGTACCTCCAATGCAGTAACAACCCACATCTGGTGGCACTGGCAGGTGATTTGGCAAGTGGCATTCCTCATCTGGTGCCACTGGCAGGTGACATGGCATGTGGCATTCCTGAACTGGTGCCACTGGCAGGTGACGTGGCAAGTGCCATTCCTTAACTAGTGGCACTGGCAGAAGGTGATGTGGCAAGTGGCATTACTCATCTGGTGGCACTGGCAGGTGATGTGGCAAGTGGCATTACTCATCTGGTGGCACTGGTAGGTGACGTGGTAAGTGGCATTCCTCAACTGGTGGCACTGGCAGGTGAAATGACAAGTGGCATCTCTTAACTGGTGGCACTGGCAGGTGATGTGGCAAGTAGCATTACTCATCTGGTGGCACTGGCAGGTGATGTGGCAAGTGGAATTACTCATCTGGTGGCACTGGTAGGTGACGTGGCAAGTGGCATTCCTCAACTGGTGGCACTGGCAGGTGACATGACAAGTGGCATCTCTCAACTGGTGGCACTGACAGGTGATGTGGCAAGTGGCATTACTCATCTGGTGGCACTGGTAGGTGACATGGTAAGTGGCATTCCTCAACTGGTGGCACTGGCAGGTGACATGGCAAGTGCCATTCCTCAACTGGTGGCAATGGCAGGTGATGTGACAAGTGGCATTCCTCATCTGGTAGCAGGCAGTGTGGCAAATGGCATTCCTCATCTGGTGGCAGGCAGTGTGGCAAGTGACACACTCAGGGCTCCCACTAATTCTGCATTATGATGAGTTGAACTATTTAATTTCTATTACAATGTAATATAAGAAATAATGCGCTTTATTCATTCTGACACCATACCAACCATGGTGCCATGATGATTGAAGCACCAACAGCAGAACACCAGCTATTGCCCCGATAAATTGCTAGTGAAAAATCGCTTACCCCCCCATGTGCATACATCCCCCCCTCGCTGAGCCTTGGCACAATTTTCTTCCACGCAGCCGGTCCCCGTGCCAAAAAATTTGAGGATCGGCACTGCTCTATAGTATTTCCCTTCACTCTTCCGCAAGCAGCTATGTATAGAGGGGAGGGGCCAAGGAGCTGGGCCAACACAGACTGTAATTAAACCCTCCGAGAAGAGGAGAGGGCTGTGACATGAAAGGTGGATGGGGGCTGTGCTTGGGAATTTGACTCTTCCTGAACAAGTCACATTTTCTAGCAAGTTTCAGAGAAACACGGTAAGTGAATAAATGAAACAGCTGATTCTCCTGTGCGATTACCTGTGATTATTTAGGTTGTTAACACAGTCTCTTTACTGGCTTGTGGATAAAATGTCCGTACACTGTGTTCTTGTATAAGTATGGTGGGGACATTCATGGGCATCCGCTCATAGGGTTAAGGGGGGGCGAGTGACCCCCCCTGGAATTGGCAAGGGTCTGCCACGCTCGCATATGTAGCTGTGCTGACTCTCTCTGTGTTTGTGCAGTCGGCTCCACAGCTGTTGCAGATCAGTGTCACTGAGCTTACAGAGCTCTTTACTGCCACCTCTGGCCGCTTCCTGTATGTGCGCCCTCGTGTTTGCTTTGATGCCTGTAATGTATTTTCAAATGGACATGTGGAAACAGGACTTGGGAGAAGGAAGACCATCGTGACCTTACAAGTGGGGGCTGTGAGTACAAGTGAAGGGAGGAGGCCATTTGTGTACAGGGGGGGGGGGGCTGACATATATACAGATGAGGGGGGCAGATGAGTGCATACATGTATGATCAGTGAAGGGGGGGTGCCAGATATAGGAAAGATCATATCATCTGTCCTGTCCTGTATACAGCTATATACACCCATCTTCCTTCCTGTATTCCTCCATCATCACTGACAGCAGATATACATCATATGTCCTGTATATAGAGCTGTATATACCCACCTTCCTTCCTCTATATACCAATACCATCCACCCCTTCTATATACATATACTGTACACCCTCTGTATTGTACATTTGATCAGCACAGTGAGGCTGCATATCATGGGCACATGCCTGCACCTTATGGGATAATGACTAAGCCCCTCCCCTTCATGACATTGTCATGGGGACATTAGACAAGGCCTCGACAAAATCCGGGCGCCAGGTCACAATTGCGACAAGAAATTATGACCTGGCGCCTGGAGAAGCTTAGGGCTGCAGAAGGCCACAAAGCCGCGGCCTCAATTACCGGCCGCGCGGGGAGTGATTGCGGCGGGCCTGCGCCCACCGGTAATTGAGGCCGCGGCTTTGCGGCCTTCACAGAAGGAAGCTAAGGCCTGCAGAAGGCATCTAGGAGTGGCCATCTTGTGGTGGCCGTTGGCATTACAGGTTACATTACATTATAGTAGCAAAAAACAGCAGTTCTAATGAGTTTTTTCACTGCCATCTCCTTCCCTCTAATTAGAACCCCCAAAAATTATATATATATATTTTTTTTATATTCTAACACCCTAGAAAATAAAATGGCGATCATTGCAATACTTTCTGTCACGCCGTATTTGCGCAGCGGTCTTCCAAGCACACTTTTTTGGGGAAAAAATACACTTTTTTTTTATTTAAAAATAAGACAACAGTAAAGCTAGCCCATTTTTTTTTATATTGTGAAAGATAATGTTACGCCGAGTAAATTGATACCCAACATGTCACGCTTCAAAATTGCGTCCGCTCATGGAATGGCGACAAACTTTTACCCTTTAAAATCTCCATAGGCGACGTGTAAAAAATTCTACAAGTTTTAATTTACAGAGGAGGTCTAGGGCTAGAATTATTACTCTCGCTCTAACGAACGCGGCGATACCTCACATGTGTGGTTTGAATATCGTTTACATATTCGGGCGCTACTCACGTATGCGTTCGCTACTGCGCGCGAGCTTGGTGGGACAGGGTGCGTTTTTTGGCTCCTAACTTTTTTAGCTGGCTCCTAGATTCCAAGCAAATTTGTCAAACCCTGCATTAGACTGTAAGCTCCTCTGGTGCGATTTTAGGTTCCCTGTAAAAAAAAAACTAAGGAATTCGTCAGTGCTTATAAATATGGGAAGAAAATATTTCTGCAAACAAATGAAAAGCTGCACTGTTTGCATGCTGTAGACAACAGTAGGTTAATGAACACAGCTGTGTTTACTGTTCCTTTACTTTAGTAAGCCCATTTAAAATGTCTCACGCTGAAAATTTTAAGGAACCTTTGCAGAAAACACAAAATAAACACAATTCACAAAGTCGTTTCCCTTTATCTGGATTATCGAAAAAGGGAAACAGCGACTCACATACCAAACAATTCAACATGTGAAACGGCCTTTTAAGCCAGGGATTCTTAACCTGGGACCCCTAAGTGGTTCGTGGGTGGGTTTCAGGTGGTCAGAGAGGGTCAGATAAAAAAAAAAAAAGAGTTTACATTCACTATATAGTCCTCCCCCTTGTCCCAATCAATGGTTTCCCATTGAAGGGAAATGTACCCTGCTACTGCTTATAGCGCCGACCGCTAATGCCGCGTACACACGATCATTTTTTGTGATGAAAAAAAAACGAAGTTTTCTGTGAAGTAAAAAACAACGTTTTTGAAACGTCACTTTCAAAGACAATGTTGCATACACACCATCGTTTTTTTCACAAAAAGCGAGGTTACGTTCACCACTCTTTTCCATTGAAGCTCGCTTCATAACTAGCTTCTGGGCATGCGCGGGTTGAAAACTACGTTTTTGCTACACACGGTGACTTTTTGTGAAACAAAAAACGACGTTTTGAAAAACGACACAAAAAATTCAAGCATGTAGGAATTTTTTTTTGGTCGTTTTTTTGAAGACAAAAAACAACTTTTTGCCCACACACGATCAATTTAAATGACGTTTTAAAAAACGTCGTTTTTTTTCATCGCAAAAAACGACCGTGTGTACGCGGCATTAGCGTTTCTTGACTTATTGTGGTTACCATTTAAGTTTGAATCATTGTGGGGGTCCATAGCTTTCATCAGATTCTTAAAGGGGTTTGTGACTCAAAAAAAGGTTAAGAGCAACTACTCTAATGCCCCATACACACGATCGGTTTTCCCCGTCGGGAAAAAGTTGGATGGTTTTTCCGACGGAAATCCTCTCAAGCCTGCCTTGCATGCACACGGTCACACAAATTTCAGTGAACTTTTGACTGCCAAGAACGCGGTGACGTAAAAGACCACGACAAGCCGATAAAATTAAGTTCTATGCTTCCAAGCATGCGTTGATTTGTTTACGCGAATGCGTTGGAATTTAGCGCGCCGCGATTTGTACACACGATTGGAAATTCCGATCAGTTTTTTTCCTGATGGGAAAATAGAGAACCTGCTCTCTATAATTTTTCAGCAGTTTTTCTGTTGGAAAAAGTCTGGAGCATACACACGGTCGGGATTCCCGACCAAAAGCTCTCATCAGACTTTTTCCAACAGGAAACCGAACGTGTGTATGAGGCATTAGATGATAGTTGATGCTGTCATTGAGGACCATGCAGCATCATGATATAATGATAGAACAGGTAGAAAAAGACAACACAATATAGATCCATGGCAGCCTAGGGTTCCTCCAAAGGTTGCTAGGGGTTCCTGGAGCAATGAGAATTTTTTGCCTCTCAGATAAGTTTCCACAGACAACATTGATCTTTTTTGCCATCTGTAAGAGGGCATTTTTCCCAATGACCACACATGTAAGGAGCATTCTTCCCATTGACCATCACACTAATGTATTACGAGTTGTAGATATAGTCATTTGTAGTAGGGGTTCCTTGAGACCAGAAAGTCATTTCAAGGGTTCCTCTGTGTTGAAAACCAAGGTTCCATGGAAGATTAGGTTTCCTCCAAACGTTGCTAGGGGTTCCTTGAGCAATGAGAATTTTTTGACTCTCAGATAAAAAACAGGGTTCCATTGAAGCCTAGGGTTCCTCCAAAGGTTGCTAAGGGGTTCCTTGCCCAATGAGAAATGCCTCTCAGATAAGTTCCCACTGACACCATTGATCTTTTTAGCTATCTGTATGGGGGGGATTCTTCCTAACGACCACAAGTGGAAGGATCATTCTGCCCACTGACCATCATACTAATGTATCATGAGTTGTAAATATGGTCATTTGTAGTAGGGGTTCCCAGAATCCAGAAAGTTATTTCAAGGGTTCCTCTGTGTTGAAAAGGTTATAGAAATTAAAGCGGGGGTTCACCCTAAAAAAAAATTCAAACATTACATCCAGGATACTAACGACATTTAGGCCGCGTACACGCGACCGAGGAACTCGACGGGCGAAACACATCGTTTTCCCCGTCGAGTTCCTTGTTCCGCTGTCGAGGAACTCGTCGAGCCAAATTTTCCCATTTCCGTCGAGGAAAAAAAAGACATGCTCTCTTTTTGGCTCGACAAGTTCCTCGACAGTTTTCTCGGCGAAAAGTGTACAGACGACCGTTTTTCTCGGCAGAATACGTCTCCCATCGAGTTTCTTGATGGATTCTGCCGAGAAAACCAGTCGTGTGTACGCGGCCTTACAGTATGCAGATCTTTTTTTTTTTATCGCCGTACATAACGTTATATTGTGATTTTCTCCCCGGCTTCCAGGTTCTGATTCCCGCGGGACTGGGCGTTCCTATCCCTGGGTTAGATGATCGACGTCTGGCTAAACAGTTCCCATGTCGTACAAGGCACGTGACAAGATTTCCATAAATAGCCAAGCTGCGGGTCGGCGCTATACGGCGCCTGCGCAGTCAGCTCTACACAGTGGGCGCAGGCGCCGTATAGCGCCAACCCACAGCTCGGATATTTACGGAAATCTGGTGACGCGCCTTGTGCGACATGGGAACTGTTTAGCCAGACGTCAATCATCTAACCCAGGGATAGGAACGCCCAGTCCCGGGGGAATCAGAACCCGGACGCCAGGGAGAAAATCACAATATAACGGTATGTACGGCGATAAAAAAACCTGCATACTGTAAATGTCGTTAGTATCCTGGATGTAATCTTAGAAAACATTTTTAGGGTGAACCCCCGCTTTAACCACATGCCGACCAGCCGCCGTCATTCTACGGCGGCAGGTCGGCACTCCTGGGCGAGAGCCCGTCATACTACGTCGGCTCTTCAGTGGCCACTAGGGGGCGCGTGCGCGCCACCGGCGGCCCGCGCGCGCGCCCCACATAGCTCTCGTTCCTGTCAGCGGGGGAAACGCTGATCTTATGTTCACACAATGTATGAACAGAAGATCAGTGATTCCCCCTAGTGCGTCTACCCCCCCATACAGTTAGAACACACCAGGAACACACTTAACCCCTTCCCCGCCCCCTAGTGTTAACCCCTTCACTGCCAGTGGCATTTTTATAGTAATACAATGCATTTTTATAGCATTGATCGCTAAAAAAATGCCAATGGTCCCAAAAATGTGTCAAAAGTGTCCGAAGTGTTCGCTATAATGTGGCAGTACTGAAAAAAAACGCTGAACGCCGCCATTACTAGTAAAAAATAAATAAATAATAAAAATGCCATAAAACTACCCCCTATCTGTAAACGCTATAACTTTTGGGCAAACCAATCAATAAATGCTAATTGCGATTTTCTTTTACGAAAAATATGTAGAAGAATACGTATCGGCCTAAACTGAGGAAAAAAACGTTTTTTAATATATTTTTGGGGGATATTTATTACAGAAAAAAGTAAAAAATATTGCATTTTTTTTAAAATAGTGGCTCTATTTTTGTTTATAGCGCAAAAAATAAAAACTGCAGAGATGATCAAATACCACCAGAAGAAAGCTCTATTTGTGGGAAAAAAAGGACGCCAATTTTGTTTGGGAGCCACGTCGCACAACTGCGCAATTGTCAGTTAAAGCGACGCAGTGCCGAATCACAAAAAGTGCTCTGGTCTTTGGACAGCAATATGGTCCGGGGGTAAAGTGGTTAAGCAAGTGGTCAATTAAATCTGTTCCTTATGGGTTTTTTTCCTTCTTTCGGTAAAATAATACTTTCTAAGATTTGTTTTGATTATCCTCCTCGTTTGAAGTCATGTCCTTGAGTTCTAAATTTTAGCTTCAGATTGACAATGGTGTCCTCCTGAACTCAGGCCTGGTCCTGACACATAACGAGATGCAGTCTTCAATACTCACCTCATCCTTGTTCTAGAAATCTTGTTTTTTGCCCTAGGGATCAGATGGTTTTGCCAGCTCATTATCTTTTTGGGGACTGGTCCCCTCACTAACCCTCCATAGTTCTGCTGCCCCTGAAGCCTCTGTGGTAGGACCACCCATAGCTGGAACTTTTGCCTCCAACAATAGGAAGTCTCTGAGATACACAGAGATACACAGACAGTGATGTGGATTCCTAGAAGAAGGACTCGTCAGATGAAAACAAAAGGGGAAAAAAGAGGCTCTGGACCCAAATGAGGGAAGTTAATAGGGCATTTGAATGTTTTTTTCAGCAATCAGCTGTGAGGATTGGAAAGAGGAGTTCTTGCTAAGCACAGAAGTGCTTGCTCATATTTGCACATAGGGTTGCCACCTGCCCGGGACTCAGATAGACTGAAGCTAGATTGAAACCTGGACACATTACTCAGACCAGGCTGTGGCTCCCCAGTAACCAAGATAGTCACACACAAATCTGTTGCCATCAGGGATCTGCGGTGAGCTGTCTGGGGGCAGGTACCAGCATCACTGGGGGGCAGGGTGGTGATGTCAACAATAGCAATTTGACTACACCCACTGTTCGCTGCGACACGCTATGCGCACCACATTACTACTCTCCTTGGGGCACCCAAAGGTATTCCAGGGTGCTAAAGTGTTCAGGTTTGGCTTGAAGAAAAGGTGGCAACCCTACTTGCGTGTCCCAGGCCACCCCTCAGAAAGGTGATCCGAGACAGATCTGAAATGTCCTCTAAACGCATATAAACACAAGTGTGACACTGCCAGTGTGAATGAAGCCTCAAGTCCCTCCCAGATAGCAGGGATAACTTGCCACAAATGCGTGGAAGTGTTGAATTGTAAGTCTTTAACCACTTGTCATCTGCCCACCGTCAAATGACGGCGGGCAGACGACTCCATTGTTCTGACATCACGTCATATGACGTGATGTCCCTTTAAAGCCGCGGGCGGGCGCGCACGCGTCGCCGGCGGCGCACGCGCGCACCCACCGCTCTGCGGGGATCCCGTGCGAGTGCCCGGCGGCAACGATCGCCGCCGGGCACACGCGATTGCTCAGTAACTGAGCTGGGACGTGCAGCTCTGTGTGTAAACACAGAGCTGCACGTCCCTGTCAGGGAGAGAGGAGATCGATTGTGTCCCTTGTACATAGGGACACAATCGGTCACCTCCCCCAGTCACCCCCCCTCCCCCTACAGTTAGAACACTCATAGGACACACATTTAACCCCTTCCCCGCCCCCTAGTGGTTAACCCCTTCACTGCCAGTCACATTTATATAGTAATCAATGCATATTTATAGCATTTTTCACTGTATAAATGTAAATGGTCCCAAAAATGTCAGAAAAGTGTCCGAAATGTCCGCCATAACGTCGCAGTCCCAATAAAAAAATCGCAGATCGCCGCCATTAATAGTAAAAAAAAAAAAAAAAAAAAAAAAAGCCATAAACTATCCCCTATTTTGTAAACGCTATAAATTTTGCGCAAACCAATCGATAAACGCTTATTGCATTTTTTTTTTACCAAAAATATGTAGAAGAATACGTATCGGCCTAAACTGAGGGAAAAAATATTTTTTTTATATATTTTTTGGGTTATTTATTATAGCAAAAAGGAAAAAATATTGCATTTTTTTAAAAATTGTCGCTCTATTTTTGTTTATAGCGCAAAAAATAAAAACCGCAGAGGTGATCAAATACCACCAAAAGAAAGCTCTATTTGTGGGAAAAAAAGGACGCCAATTTTGTTTGGGAGCCACGTCGCACGACCGCGCAATTGTCAGTTAAAGCGACGCAGTGCCGGAAGCTTATATTTTGTCTGGGCAGGAAGGGGGTGTAGGTGCACAGTAGGTAAGTGGTTAAATTCTCTGCACATTTTCACTGGCAAGTTGTAGACTTGCAGAGCACTTGAAGCACAAGTTCTAGTTGACACTTTTCCAATTTGTAGCAAATTTGCGTGGCAAGTCTCTAGCAAAAGCAAAGTTGCAGTGGTGAGTCTACAGCAAGAGCCCTGCAAGTCTACAGCATGAAAATTCAGCCACAGTGCCCCCTGTGGTGGGATAACTATTGCACAACATAACTGAACCAGAACTTGCAGCAGACTTTCAGAACGTTTGCAAAGAAAGTTGATCTGGAGTCATGCAATGCGGACTTGCTGCAATTGTTCAACAATTTTGTGAAGCCCGGCAAGTCTAGCAATAGCTTAGCAAGTTGTAATCAAACTTGCAGCTCAATTGCTTATTATCTGGGCTTGCATACATGGCTTTCCAGCTGCAGTGAATCCCTCATGTCCAGACCTGTTGCAGGCAGCCTGTTAAAGTCTATGGCAGACTGCGGCTGGACAGGGCTGAATGCTAAATCTTACAAATAGTTTGCTGGACCTTTGGCCTGAACACACATGGCTCTGAATGTCAGTGCCATTCAGTACAGCATTCAGCCCCATCCAGCCACAGCCTGCCCTAGACTTTGACAGACTGCTCAAGGCATGGCTGGACTCTGCATATGTCCCTCCTGGGTGCACTAAATCACATTGCAGCTATACAGTCCTGTGTGCAAGGGACCTTCCCTCCTTGGCTCCGGCGCCCCCCCACCTCAGGCCAAATGCGGTATTGCACACCTCTTTGGCTTGAATCCTGCTCGTTTTGTGAGACAACAATCGCAAACCGAGTCACGTTTTTTTTAAATACAGTGGTCGTATTGCGAAACGTTTGTTAACCGCGTTACTCACAATCCGAGGTTCCACTGTAATAGGTGATAAAGCCATCATACAAGGTCTCCACCTTTATGTTGCTCTCTTGATGGCCTCTCATACGCTCGCTCACCTCAGTCCTGGGTGCTCTTGATGATTCTGGGCCTAATCCTCCACACCATGCATGTAAAAATAAAGGAAGCAACACACCATATTGTATTCTGGCCAATAAACTTTAACCACTTGCCGACCAGCCGCCGCAGTTATACGGCGGCAGGTCGGCACTCCTACGCGAGAGCCCGTAGCTCTACGTCGGGACTTTCGCGGCCACTAGGGGGCGCGTGCGCGCCGCCGGCGGCCTGCGCGCGCGCCCCCGCTCGCCCCCGAGTCCCGCGCGCTCGCTCGTTACAGAGCAGGGAACGGGAGCTGTGCGTGTAAACACACAGCTCTCGTTCCTGTCAGCGGGGGAAACGCTGATCTTCCATTCATACAATGTATGAACGGAAGATCAATGATTCCCCCTAGTGAGGCCACCCCCCCCACACAGTAAGAACACAAATAGGAACACACTTAACCCCGCCCCCTAGTGTTAACCCCTTCACTGCCAATGGCATTTTTATAGTAATCCAACGCATTTTTATAGCATTGATCGCTATAAAAATGCAAATGGTCCCAAAAATGTGTCAAAGTGTCCGATGTGTCCGCCATAATATCGCAGTACCGAAAAAAAAAACGCTGATCGCCGCCATTACTAGTAAAAAAATAATATTAATAAAAATGCCTTAAAACTACCCCCTTTTTTGTAAACGCTATAAATTTTGCGCAAACCAATCAATAAACGCTAATTGCGATTTTTTTTCACGAAAAATATGTAGAAGAATACGTATCGGCCTAAACTGAGGAAAAATAATGTTTTTTTAAATCTTTTTTGGGGATATTTATTATAGCAAAATGTAAAAAATATTGCATTTTTTTCGAAATAGTCGCTCTATTTTTGTTTATAGCGCAAAAAATAAAAACCGCAGAGATGATCAAATACCATCAAAAGAAAGCTCTATTTGTGGGAAAAAAAGGACACCAATTTTGTTTGGGAGCCACGTCGCATGACCGCGCAATTGTCAGTTAAAGCGACGCAGTGCCGAATCACAAAAAGTGCTCTGGTCTTTGGACAGCAATATGGTCCGGGGCTAAAGTGGTTAATGACCATATACATCATGTCTGGGCTCCTTCTTCTAACGCATTTCACTCTGGAAAGCTAAAAGGAGTTGTCAAGCCAAAAACACTTTTCCTATCTGCATGGGGCCCCTGCACTTTCCCCAAAGCAGCTGGTTCTTGAGCCCACGCTGCCCTGAAATTGGGGGCCCCATGATGGCACTGAGAGTGATAGATACACAGGGGAGGCAGTCTGCCTCCTACCTACTTGATGTCTGTTTACCTGCACTGTCATTATTGTAGGGGCCCCAGAGCATTACTTTGCCCAGGGGCCCATGATGATATTAAGACGGCCCTGGTCCAAGGCGCAAAGCTATTGCCAGCAACGTCCATACAAGTACACCCTCTTTATGTGTTCAATTATTAATACTATTGCTATAATTAATATTTATAAATAGTATTGATAGAAATATAAAAAAATATAATGATGGCAACATTAAACATATTGCAACCATGTTTTAAAAAAATTACTGAAAAGTTGACCAAGGTGTAGAGCCAGGATCAGCGACGTCCATACATGGGTGGCAAGTACAACCCACCTATACCCTGTTATGTGTTTGATTATTAATACTATTGCTATAATTGATATTTATAAATAGCATTAATAATAATATTTTATAATAATGATGGTAAAAATATTGCAACATTGTTTTAAAAAAAAAATATTGAGCCAGGGAAAGCAACGTACATACACGGGTGGCAAGTACAACCCACCTATACCCTCTTATGTGTTTGATTAATAATACTATTGCTATCATAATAATAAAAATAATAATAATAAAATTGCAACATTGTTTTAAAAAAAAAATATATTTTTAAAACTACTATGGCGCAGAGCCAGGAACAGCACCGTCCATACACAGGTGGAAAGTACAACCCACCTATACCCTCTTATGTGTTTGAATAATAATACTATTGCTATTTATTAATAATTTAAAAAAATTATAATCATGGTATATAAAAAAGATTGCAACATTGTTTTAAAAATAAATTACAGAAAAGTTGACCAAGGTGCAGAGCCAGGGACAGCGAAGGCCATGCACGGGTGGCAAGTACAACCCACCTATACCCTCTGATGTGTTTGATTATTAATACTATCCAGGAACAGCGATGTTCATACATGGGTGGGAAGTACCTCCCACCTATACCCTCTTATGTATTTGATTATTAATACTATTGCTATAATTAATATTTATAAATAGTATTAATAATTAAAAACAATAATCATGGTAATAATAAAAATATTGCAACATTGTTTTAAAAATAAATACAGAAAAGTTGACCAAGGCGCAGAGCCAGGCACAGTACCATTGATACATGGGATGGTAAGTACAACCCACCTATACCCTCTTATGTGTTTGAATATTAATACTATTGCTAATTATAAATAGTATTAATAATATTAAAAAAATTATCATACAAAATTTGCAACATTGTTTTAAAAAAAAAAACTGAAAAGTTGACCAATGCGCACAGCCAGGGACAGAGAAGTCCATAGAGGGGTGGCAAGTACAACCCACCTAAACCCTCTTATATGTTTGAATAATAATACTGTTGCTATTGATAAATAGTATTAATAATATAAAAAACAATAATCATAGTAATAAAAATATTGCAACATTGTTTAAAAAAAAAAAAATTACAGAAAAGTTGACCAAGGCGCAGAGCCAGGGACAGCACTGTCCATACACGGGTGGCAAGTACAACCCACCTATACCCTCTTATGTGTTTGAATAATAATACTATTGCTATTTATAAATATAAGTATTAATAATATTAAAAAAATTATAATAAAAAATTAGCAACAATGGGCCAGATTCAGGTACACGTAAATTTGCGCAGCGTATTCGAGATACTCTACGCTGCCGTATTTTACCAGGCTCTACAACGAATTCTGGTAGATTTTTGCCCGTACGATACGGCGGCGTAGTCTATTTCTCGCCGCGTAATCGAAATACGCGATTAGGGGGCGTGAAGCATTTAAATTAGGCGCGTCCCCGTGGCGATCGAACTGCGCATGCTCCGTTCAGAAATTTCCCGCCGTGCATTGCGTGAAATCACGTCGTTATTTTTTTTTTGGAGTAGCGTCGTTTACGGACATTCCTATTCCCGAACGACTTACGTAAAAAAATAATAAAAGACGTCATACAAAATTTGCAACATTATTTTAAAAAAAAATACTGAAAAGTTGACCAATGCGCACAGCCGGGGACAGCAAAGTCCATACAGGGGTGGCAAGTACAACCCACCTAAACCCTCTTATGTGTTTGAATAATAATACTATTGCTATTGATAAATAGTATTAATGATATCAAAAAAACAATAATCATGGTAATAATAAAAATACAGAAAAGTTGACCAATGCGCAGAGCCACCTATACCCTCTGATGTGTTTGATTATTAATACTATCCAGGGACATCGATGTTCATACATGGGTGGGAAGTACAACCCACCTATACCCTCTTATGTATTTGATTATTAATACTATTGCTATCATTAATATTTATGAATATTATTAATAATTAAAAAAAACAATAATCATGGTAATAATAAATATATTGCAACATTGTTTTAAAAACAAATTACAGAAAAGTTGGCTAAGGCGCAGAGCCAGGGACAGCGACGTCCATACACGGATGGCAAGTACAACCCACCTATACCCTCTTATGTGTTTGAATAATAATACTATTGCTATTTATAAATAGTATTAATAAAATAAAATAAATAATAATCATTTTAATAATTAAAAATTTGCGACATTGTTTTACAACTATTACTGAAAAGTTGACCAAGGCGCACAGCCAGGGACAGCGCCGTCCATACAGGGGTGACAAGTACAACCCACCTAAACCCTCTTATATGTTTGAATAATAATACTGTTGCTATTGATAAATAGTATTAATAATATAAAAACACATTAATCATAGTAATAAAAATATTGCAACGTTGTTTTAAAAAAAAATACAGAAAAGTTGACCAAGGCGCAGAGCCAGGGACAGCACTGGCCATACACGGGTGGCAAGTACAACCCACCTATACCCTCTGATGTGTTTGATTATTAATACTATCCAGGCACATCGATGTTCATACATGGGTGGGAAGTACAACCCACCTATACCCTCTTATGTATTTGATTATTAATACTATTGCTATAATTAATATTTATGAATAGTATTAATAATTAAAAAAAAACAATAATCATGGAAATAATAAAAATATTGCAACATTGTTTTAAAAAAAAAAATACAGAAAAGTTGACTAAGGCGCAGAGCCTTACCCTCTTATGTGTTTGAATAATAATACTATTGCTATTTATAAATAGTATTAATAAAATAAAATAAATAATAATCATGGTAATAATAAAAAATTTGCGACATGTTTTAAAACAATTACTGAAAAGTTGACCAAGGCGCACAGCTAGGGACAGCGCCGTCCATACACGGGTGGCAAGTACAACCCACCTATACCCTCTGATGTGTTTGAATAATAATACTATTGCTATTTATAAATATAAGTTGTAATAATATTTAAAAAATTATAATAACAAATTTGCAAAATTGTTTTAATTTTTTTTTTTTTACAGAAAAGTTGACCAAGGCGCACAGCCAGAGACAGCGCCGTCCATTCATGGGTGGCAAATACAACCCACCTATACCCTCTTATGTGTTTTATTATTATTATTATTGTTGTTGTCATCATTATCCTTTGAGTGATTATTATTCATATAAACCCGATGGTCGCCTGGACCAGCAATAAACCCCCGGTGGCTGCAGATTTAAGTGGAGGAGCCTCAGGATATCCAGATGTTGAATCTTTCTGAGGATTCCCAGCTGCCTGGCGTTGATTTTCGCAGCCAGCGATCTGCGATCAGGCGCCCTGTATTATAAAATATACACACACAGCATTGCAGAGGGACCAACCAGCTGACTAGTATTAAGTTGCCAAGCATCCCAGTGGCCGGTCCTTTAGCCCCCTGACAAGGATCTCAGCGTGGCAGATTTTGCAGGACAACTTTGCACCGATTGCAAGCCCTAAATATAAAAATAATAAAATAAAATAAATCATCAGTGGGGTGTCTTACCTTGAGAAGGGTGCATACAATAAAACAGGGTGTGTGCGGCTGGAATCAGCGGCTCATCGGTGGGCTGGGGATGGATGCAGGCAGCAGCAGCAGGCGTCCTCTGCACAGGCTCCATGCACAATAAAAGGCACTGGAGTTCTCCCTGCTTTTCTTATCATGACATCATTCCTCAGGACAGCAGGCCAATAGACAAGCACAGGGAGATGCCTGGAGCCCAGGGGATTCTGGGAGGCGTAGTCCAGCCAGAGGCAGCTGCTCCATTAGGTTGTATGGGAGGCAGGGGCCCCTGTGGACTACAAGTTGCTAGGGAGGTGCTGTGGATGGGAGAGCGGAGGCTGCAGGGGGGAGGAGGATGGCTTGGAAAGCTGAGAGGGAGGGAGAAGGGATTAAAAAAAAAAAAAGGAAGGCTCAGAAGTTTCTGCTCATTGCAGGAAAGAATGTATCTAATATGTCACAAATGAGAAAAATGCAATGTGTTTCCCATAAGCTGTGTCAATAAAGCTAGCAGAGAGAGGCCATTGTCCTCCCGGAGGATGCCTGGAGACACCGGAGGGGGAGAAAGGGAGGATGCAGAAATAAGACAGAAAAAAAATAGAAAAGGTGTTTTCGGTAGCGCTGGACTTTTTCAGATGCTTTTTGGAAAACGTGCAGCGTGCATTACGGTGCAAGCGTAGGCTAAAAGGGAAAGTCATAGCAAGCCTGTCATGGGACATCTGTTTATAATAAAATTAATAATAATAAAAAAAAAAGTAAAAATAAATATAATAAAAAAATAATAATAATAAAAAAAGAATAATACAAATATTAATAATATTAATAATAATAATAACAAATATATTATAAAAAAAATTGAATAATAAAAAATAATAATAAAAAAATAATAATAATAATAATGATAAAAAAAGCGCACCCTGCCCCACCCTGACGCCTACGCCGCTTGAAGAGCTAAGGCTCCCCTTACACATTAAGCTGACCATACACTATACAATCTGATTGTACCATCTACTTAACTCGTTTACACCGCAATCGCAATCAGTATGCAGTTCTGTATGCGTTTGCTGTGCGGTTTGTAGACGTTATTTGCATTTGCGGTGCGTTTTAGTAAGTTTACATGCAAAATAACTCAGAATGCGATACCCTTTAGTAGGGTTGCACCAGGGGTCAAGTCCTGGGGAAAAACGTGTGGGAACTCCCCACCCCAGATCCACTCCCCCACCAAAAAAAAAAAAATTATAGGCTCATATGCATAATTACTAAACCACAAGTTCTTTCTAAATCTTGCGATAACTCGCGGCAGACCTCCGCAATGTCTTCTGGGAACAATGACAAAAGCTCCCAGGAGACATTGCGGCATCGAGGAAGTGGCGGAATACCCGCACACTACCCAATGAATCCATATACAGGAAGCGGCCAGAAACAAAGGATTACTAAGGTTCGCCTGCCCCTGACAGTGACTCGAGCTGGGCATCGCCGCTTAGTAAATGATTGGCTCGGGCGGCTTGGCTGCCCTCGGCTGCTCTTGTCCTTTAAAGGGAACTGAGTTCCTGCTGTGAAAAAAGTGCAGGAACTCCGTTCCCACGCGTTCCCACAGGACTTGAGCCCTGGGTTGCACCTTTGCTCAAGAAATCGCTGATACCTTTGCCGTACGATTTGAGCTTGAATAAAATGAATGGGCTCAAATCGCACTGCAAAGATTTGCATGCGCTTTGAACCAATACCAGTTTTTTATCAATGAGTACCAATACTTTTGCTCAAGTAATCGGTAACGTCTTTTTTTTATTATTATTAAGCCGTACCAATACTTGCGCTCAAGTATTTGTCGGTACCGATGCCTTTGTGGTGCGATTTGAGCCCATTCATTTTATATTATATGTAAAGAATAGCATGCGCGTTGAACCGGTACAATTTTTTATCGATGAGTACCAATACTTCTGCTCAAGTAACCGGTATAGTCTTTTTTTTTTATTATCAAGCCGTACCAATACTTGCGCTCAAGTAATCGGCGGTACCGATGCCTTTGCGGTGCGATTTGAGCCGGTATAAAATGAATGGGCTCAAATCACTCTCCAAAGAATCGCATGCTCTTTGAACCAGTACTGCTTTCTTATCAACAAGTAGCCATTAATTTTATATTATATGTAAAGAATCGCATGCGCGTTGAAGCGGCACCATTTTTTATTGATGAGTACTAATACTTCTGTTCAAGTAACCAGTATCGTTTTTTTTTTATCAAGGAGTACCAATACTTGTGCTCAAGTGCTCGCCGGTACCGATACCTTTGCGGTGCAATTTGAGCCTATACAAAATTAATGGGTTCAAATCGCACTGAAAAGAATCACATGCGCTTTGAACCAGTACCGCTTTCTACCTTTGTGGTGCGATTTGAACTCTTATAAAATGAATGGACTTAAATCGCACTGCAAAGAATCGAAGGCGCTTTGAACCAATACCATTTTTTTTATCGATGAGTACCAATACTTCTGCTCAGGTAACCGGTACCGTTTTTCTTTTATCGAGGAGTACCAATACTTGCGCTCAAGTAATCGCCAGTACTAATACCTTTGTGGTGCGATTTGAGCGCATATAAAATGAATGGGCTCAAATTGCACTGCAAAGAATCCCATGCGTATTGAACCGGTACCGCTTTTTTATCGACGAGTACCAATAGTTTTTCTCAAGTAACCGGTACCATTTTTCTTTTATCAAGGAGTACCAATACTTGCACTCCAGTAATCGCCGTATAAAATAAATGGGCTCAAATCGCACTGCAAAGAATAGGATTGTACACTTGGCATGCTTTTCTTCGCAGCCGCTTCAAAAAGTATCCCCCCTGTTGCAATCGGCAGGCGGAACTGCTGGTGAGCACAAACCATTTAAGTGAGTGGAGCGGTGCTATTGTAGCACTGATCCTCCTCCCAGCCGGGTAAGTGTCAGACCGATCAGCAGACAGCAAGCCAGGTGGGGAAATTGAGGTGCCGCCGGGGGGGGGGGGGGGGGGGGGGAGTGGTTGTTTGCTACCCCCCCAAAAAAGAAAAAAAAACATCAGCCGCCACTGCTTTGTAGTGTGCATTTGTCTCAATTAAGAGCACTAAGTGTAATTTCTTACAGCTTACAGCTTCACTATACATCAGAGGCCCCACCTTCACATGGGAGGTTTCCCTATCACATCAGAGGTCCCACCAACACATCACAGCTCCTCCATACAACAGAGGTCCCACCTTCACATAAGAGGTTTACCTATCACATCAGAGGTCCCACCAACACATCACAGCCCCTCCATACAACAGAGGTCCCACCTTCACATAAGAGGTTTACCTATCACATCAGAGGTCCCACCAACACATCACAGCTCCTCTATACATTAGAGCTCCCACCTTCACATGGGAGGTTTCCCTATCACATCAGAGGTCCCACCAACACATCACAGCTCCTCTATACATTAGAGGTCCCACCTTCACATGGGAGGTTTCCCTATCACATCAGAGGTCCCACCTTCACATGGGAGGTTTCCCTATCACATCAGAGGTCCCACCAACACATCACAGCTCCTCTATACTTTAGAGGTCCCACCTTCACATGGGAGGTTTCCCTATCACATCAGAGGTCCCACCAACACATCACAGCTCCTCCATACAACAGAGGCCCCCCTTCACATAAGAGGTTTCCCTATCACATCAGAGGTCCCACCAACACATCACAGCTCCTCTATACATTAGAGGTCCCACCTTCACATGGGAGGTTTCCCTATCACATCAGAGGTCCCACCTTCACATGGGAGGTTTTCCTATCACATCAGAGGTCCCACCAACACATCACAGCTCCTCTATACATCAGAGGTCCCACCTTCACATGGGAGGTTTCCCTATCACATCAGAGGTCCCACCTTCACATGGGAGGTTTCCCTATCACATCAGAGGTCCCACCTTCACATGGGAGGTTTCCCTATCACATCAGAGGTCCCACCAACACATCACAGCTCCTCTATACATTAGAGGTCCCACCTTCACATAGGAGGTTTCCCTATCACATCAGAGGTCCCACCTTCACATGGGAGGTTTCCCTATCACATCAGAGGTCCCACCAACACATCACAGCTCCTCTATACAACAGAGGTCCCACCTTCACATGGGAGGTTTCCCTATCACATCAGAGGTCCCACCAACACATCACAGCTCCTCTATACATTAGAGGTCCCACCTTCACATAGGAGGTTTCCCTATCACATCAGAGGTCCCACCAACACATCACAGCTCCTCTATACAACAGAGGTCCCACCTTCACATGGGAGGTTTCCCTATCACATCAGAGGTCCCACCAACACATCACAGCTCCCCTATACAACAGAGGTCCCAAAACACATCAGAGGTCCCCCCCTTCGCGTTAGAAGTGGCCCTTTCACGTCAAAGGTTCCACCAACACATGAGAAGTTCCCCTATCACAGGGGTGTCCAATCTTTTGAAGAGCGAGGGCCACTTAAGCAAACGAGTCGTGGGCCACAATGAGCAGAGTGGGCAGATGACAGGTCACAGCTACTCTATAGGCCCTCTGATTCACCCAGATGGAAGGGGACGAATTCCCTTCTGTTTTTCGGATTGGAGGTAGGCAGGCGTAAACGGACATCTGTCGCTCGATAGAGGGGAAATGAGGGTCCCATTTGGGCGGGCTGATCATGTGAAAGGGGCCTAAGACTGTTTTCACACTGATGTGCTGCCATTTACCCACACCGAGAGTGCAGCCTAGTGTACCTGTGTCTATCCTGTGGGTTAGCTGAACTTTGGCATAGACTCCACCTGTGGCAAAAGCTGGCGCTGTAGAGGATGCATTGGCTTATGGGGCTCTGCTTCGCAGCCGCTTTCTTACTCTACCACCAGCTTCATTCACAACACTGATGTTTTGCAGTATGGCACGTCGGCAGGCTGCAATCTGGGCTTGCATTCCAGAGCAGGAGGTCACGGGCCACATCAGAGGGCTCCGCGGGCCACTGGTTGGCCACCCCTGCCCTATCACATCAGAGGTACCCCCTTCACATCAAAGTCCCCCTTTCATGTCAAGCTCCTCCCTTCAAGTCAGAAGTCATCAGCGCCTCCCATCACAAAGCCCCCCAATCACACAGTCCCCTCTTTATATCAGAGCCCTACCTTTTGGCTCTGGCAGTGCGTCAGAGGGCGGGAGGTGGAGAAGGTCTGGAGGGGGTGGGCTTCCGTCCACTCCTAAATGCTGGGGGTGGCCCTGCATGCCGCCTTCCAAGGATTAATGTCATGTCTTGCCATGGTGCAGGAGGGCCAGTCACTAATACCATAGTAACAAATGATGGTATGTGTCCTGCCTCGAGAGCCCAGGCCTAGGGCAGCACCTTGGAGGGGGGCAGCATGGAAAGAGTCCTCTTTGGCTACACTGTTAGTGTAGCACCAGTCTAATGGGGCAGACTGGGCTGAGAGACAAATTAGTCTATCACTCCCATAAAGCGTTATGCGGGCGCCCGGCATTCTGCAACTGTGGGGGGAGCGGGTGCCGCTACTAATTTTGACTGTCCTATCATCCTGGACCACAAACCTTACTCACTGTGCTATATGTTTTCTGCTGCACCATTGGTATGGTTATATCTTCTTAGGGCTCTCCATAAAATGATCTGAAATTTGTGCTTAAAGTAGAACTATATGTAGCGCCCATGTACATTATAGTACCGGTTCTAGTCAAATTTAAGTATAGATCAGAGTGTAGTTAAACTCTGATCCAGATTGTTGGTAGCAAATTGCGGAGCTATGGCCTACCTGGCCGGGGCGTGCATGCCACACATTGTTCCTGGTTCCGGGGCCATGTTTGCCCGGAGCATCTGAACCAGCAATGGGGATCCAGTGAGCGACTGGGTTCCCTCTTTTGAAGATCCCAAGCTGGGTGCTGTTCGGTAGGGAGTCGGTCTGAGAAGTGCCATTGAGAGGCTGGCGGTCCAATAGGACTTGGATGAAACCACCAGGCATCACAGGTAGCCAGACACTGCAAAACTGATCACCTGTCGGTCGGTACCTGAGCGACAAGTTGAAGGAGGTAACAGACGTAACTCAAGTAAGGAGGCAAATCTCCAGTAATCCAACCCAGAGGGGACCTGTGGCAGAGGTATGTAGCATCTGTGTACTTTTAGTACAGGTGCTATTCTTAAATTTAAGGGGGATGAGAGAGTTATTTGGCTCTCATCCGGTGATTTGTGTAGATTGGGTCTCTGTTTCGGCTGGGCTGTGCTGTGCTGTGGGCTCATCCTGTTGTCCCCGGGGGGTTTTGTTATACCCCGGGGTGATAGGTGGCAGCAGTGGAGTCCAGGCTGGGGTGTCTCTTGCCAGCAGCCAATCAGGAGTGGTTTTCCCTCGCGGGGAATGCTGGGAGAGTACTTCTGGAACAGACGCCATTGACCGAGGTCTTCTGGTTCCTGGTGCGGCACCCACCTTTAGGGTGACCTACATCACTGCGCCCCAGGTGTTATGGCCTACCTGGCTACACGGAGATCCTGGTTCCGGGACTATGTTGGCCCGGAGCAACTGAAATTGTGGCGGGACCCCAGAGATCGACTGAGGTCTTAACTTGAAGATCCCAAGGAAGTTTAGCTGTTCGGTGGGGACCCAGTTGAGGAGCGCCAGTGAGAGTCGATGATCCAACAGTCCTGGAGCGAACCATCGGGGATCAAGGTGACCAGACACTGAGGGGTTGGATGTCAGCAACCTGTCAGTCGGTGACCAACTAAGAATTACCTAAGGTCAGATTCAGGCACTAAATTCGCTAAGGAAGATTTATCTCATGATCTACGTTCTAGGGAGGTGTCTGTGGCAGAGGCCTGTTTTTCCACAAGGTTCCAAGCGATACCCTGGCTTCCAGGTTGGTGTGAGAGGCCTGTCCAGGTACACTACACCCACTCCGGCTGGAGTGGCGACGAAAGCAAAGTGTCGTTTGAAGCAGGACTGCTTCTGTTACTCGTAGGCCTGAATCTGCTACTCTTTTCCCCATTCATCTTCTTCTATTAACCTAAAGTTTATTGTTTACTGTGTTGGGTAAAATAAAGCACAAGACAATACATCCACTGTTTGGACATTCCATCATTGCTGCTCTCTTCAACTACCCTAGACATCAAAGCTATAGAGGTAACAGGCCGACCCAAATCTATCCAGCAGCTCCTGTGGGGGTTAGCGCTACAGGTATCTTCTGATGCTCATTGAGAGGGGTCTGTGGCAGAGACTTTCTCCCAAGTTCAAGTTCACCAAGGAGGGTCTGTGGCAGAGACTTCATCCTACAATTTTCCGAGTGATACTCCGGCTGCCAGTTCAGTGAGCGAGGCCTGTCCGGGTACACTAAACCTACTAAGGCAGGAGTGGCGCAGAAAGTGTTATGTTTGGGAGCAGGACTGTTTCCTATCATTACGCCTGAATCTGCTATCCTTCCTCCTTTCAACTTTACTTTCCTCACCACAAGTTAATTGTTTTTTCCCGGCTGGGTAATAAAGAGCACAGCAAAAGAGCACCTGTCATGGACATTCCTTTACTTCTGTTTATGCACATACGCATCACTCGCCCCTAGAGAATTCGGAGGAGCCACGAGGTAACACGCCGCCCAAAAATCCAGCAGCTCCACTGGGGGTAATGCTACATATAGACTAGAGGTCGACCGATATATTGGCAGGCCGATATATCGGCCGAAATTTGGCCATTTTGGAGAGACCAGCATCGGACGATTTTTATCCAAATGAGGCCGATATTTAACATGGTCGCTAGCGGTGCCACGGATCAGGAGCTAGGCCGAATCCGCGGCCTTTCCTGATGCTGTGACCGCGGCGGCAATCCGCCGCGGTCACAGCATCAGGAAAAGCCGCGGCTTGGGCCTAGCTCCGGAGCCGCGGCCATCTTGGTACACCCAGCACGGTGGCCCTCCTCTCTGTTTACACCCACAGAGGAGGAGGGGCCTGCTCGCTGCTATCTGCTGACATTTTTTGTGTTTTTTGTTTAAGGAATTAGGCAGCCAACCAGCGGGCCTGCTGCTGACATTCTACACTGTAAAAAAAAAGTCCCCTGACGTGCTGCGCACCCTGCCACTGCCTACAAACCCCAGAATGCAGTTACCGGCCAACGCTGTATTCTGGGGTTTGTAGGCAGAGGCAGGGCGCGCAGCACGTCAGGGGACATTTTTTTTTACAGTGTAGGATGTCGGCAGCGGCGGCCGCCGATAGGCTGTTACAGGCCCGCTCTGCATTCTGGGGATTGTAGGCAGAGGCGGGGCAGCACGTCATGGAGCTTTCTTGTGCTAGGCTAGGAGGTGATGCACTGGTTGGCACTGAGGTGATGCACTGGTTGGCACTAAGGTGATGCACTGGTTAGCACTGAGGTGATGCATTGGTTGGCACTGAGGTGATGCACTGGTGAGATGCAATGATGGGATGCACTGGTGCATTGGTGGGCATTGATGAGGTGGCACTGGTGGGCACTGATGAGGTGGCCCTGGTGGGCACTGATGGACACCAATGAGGTAACACTGATGGGCTGCACTGGTGGGCACTGATAGGCTGCACCCCACCTTTCCACCCTAAAGAATTATCTCCTCTCCACCTCTCCACCCTAGGTTTTTTGAGAAAAAAAATCGGCCTAAAATATCGGTCGTAAAAATCGGCAACACATGTCGGCCATCGGCCGCCCTGATTTCCAAATATCGACATCGGCCAGAGAAAAACCCATATCGGTCGACCTCTAATATAGACAACACTTTTTTTGATAGAGTAAAAGAGTCAGTTTATCAGTTTGTCAGTTTATTTTTTATCATTCCTGTCCCATTGCAGAGATTTCCCTTCACTTCCTGCCCCATAGCCAAAAAGGAAGTGAGAGAAAATCTATGCAAATTAGGGGAATCCATTGCCCCTTCCCCCTCCACGCCCTCAGAACTAGTGTCCCCATTCAAAAATCTCAGGGCGGGTCTTAACCACTTGACTACTGGGCACTTAAACACCCTTAATAACCAGACCAATTTTCAGTTTTCGGTGCTCTCTTGTTTTGAATGACAATAACTCAGTCATACAACACTATAACCAAATTAAATTTTTGTCCTTTTTTTCCCACAAATAGAGCTTTCTTTTGGTGGTATTTGGTCACCCCTGCGATTTTTTTTTTTTTCGCTATAAATGAAAAAAGAATGAAACTTTTGTAAAAAAATGATTTTTTCTTCATTTCTATTATAAAATTTAGCAAAAAAGTTAATTTTCTTCATAAATTTGGCCTAAAATGTATACTGCTACATGTCTTTGGTAATAATAAAAAAAAAATTGGGATATTATTTAGTCTGGGTGGAAGTTATAGGGTCTACAAGCTATGGTACCAATTACTGAAAATGTATCAATTTGATCATACCAGATGTACTGACAGCCTCTCTCATTTCTTGAGACCCTAAAAAGCCAGTAAAGTACAAATACCCCCCAAATGACCCATTTTTGGAAAGTAGACATTCCAAGGTAGTTAATAAGAGGCATAGTTAGTTTTTTGAAGTTGTAATTTTTTCCCACAATTCTTTGCAAAATTAAGATTTTTTATTTTATTTTATTTTTTCACACCATATTGTCATTATAACAGGTTATTTCTCTCACATGGCATGTATATTCCACAAATGACACCCCAAAATATGTTCTGCTGCTCCTCCTGAGTATGGCGATACCACATGTGTGAGACTTTTACACAACCTGGCCACATACAGAGGCCCAACACTGAAGTAACAACGTCTAGCATTCTAGAAGCATAAATTACACATCTAATCTCTCAACCACCTATTACATTTTTAAAGGCCCTGGAGCACCAGGACAATGGAAACACCCAGAAAGTGACCCCATTTTGGAAAGCTAACACCCCAATGTATAATCTATGAGGCATAATGAGTCTTTTGACTACACCCTAAAATACATTCTGCTGAGTAATGGGTAAAAAAAAAAAGATTACCTGTGGTTTTAGTAGTGCAATTGTCCACAGGAGGAGAGCCCTGATCCAGGCAGCAGGCAGAGACGTGATCACTGGTCAGCGACAGTGAATTGAATTGTCCAGGCAGCAGGCAAGAATATTGTCCATAGTCAGTACAGGGATACCGTCCATATACAGTCCAGGGCCAGTGCAAGTAGAGACATTGCCAGCAGTGCCAAAATAATCGTCCTGGTAGTAATAAGCAGGAACATGGTCCAAGTAGTGGGCCAGGAAAGAATGGGGACAGGGGTAGAGGCTTCTCCCACCCAAATCTCTTTGAAGCCTCCGGGCAACCAGACCCTAATCCGGGAATGAGAAAACTAAAAAATTAGTTTTTTCATCCAGAAAAACAATTCTGGAGCCCCTCACATATGCGAGACCCCTGTGTTCCCACTAGTATAGCAGGGTAAAAGATCAATCCAAGGGGCAGGCAAAAAACGTGGTCAAACAGTCCAGGGTCAGTTCCAGAGCAGGCAGAGGTATGTTTAGGGTTAGGCAAAAGAGTGGTCGTATAACAGGCCATGGTCGGTTCCGGAGAAGGCAGAGGTATGTTTAGGGTTAGGCAAAAAGCGGTCGTATAACAGGCCATGGTCGGTTCCGGAGAAGGCAGAGGTATGAACAGTTCAGTGCAGTGGCATAAGGGATGTGGAGGGAAATTACAGGAAATGAGAATTGCGTTTACCATACTTCCCTAATAATGTAGAAACGTATGGTAACGGCGGAAACATGCACCTATACAGAGGCCTGGTTGGGAAGGGCAATCGGGACAATAATAAACAGTGTCTCTTCGAATTCCTTCTCTGGAGCACACTCGGCATCTTTTCTGGCGTCTGTAGCCTGTTTCACGGGCGACGGCTTTCTCAGGAAAGTGACGCTCGTGTAGTCTGCTCACAGAATCAGAGCGAATATTCTCTGGTGGGTTTTCAGGGTACAAAAGGGCGGTGATGACTTCTTCTTGATAGGACAGATAGGATACGGGGTTCTCTGATGATTTTTTGTATATAACATAAGAGTTATAGAAGGCCAGACTGAAAAAATAAATGGACACTTTTTTATACCAGTGACGGGATTTTCTTGTGGGAAGGTAGGGTTCGATCATCTGGTCGTTGAAGTCCACTCCCCCCATAAACAAGTTCTAGTCATAGATGCATGCTGGTTTTTGGATTGAGCCATTTCTTTTGGGGACTTCCACGTAGGTGTCGTTGTGGATTGATGTAAGCATGTGGACGTTCCGTTTGTCCCTCCACCTGACAGCCAATATCTCCTGGTTCCTCAATGCTGCTGACTCCCCTCGTTTGAGCTTTTCATTCACCAATTTTTGTGGGAAGCCTTTTCTATTGGCCCTTATTGTGCCACATGCTGGGGTATTCCTAAGGTACATATTTCTAAACAGGGGCAAGCTGGTGTAAAAATTATCCACATAAAGGTGGTATCCCTTTCCAAATAGAGGATAGATCAGATCCCAGACCACTTTTCCGCTGACTCCGATATACTCTGGGCATTCAGGGGGATGCAGTTGGGAGTCCTTCCCTTCGTACACCATGAAGGAGTAAATGTACCCTGTGGCTCTGTCGCATAGTTTGTACATTTTGACCCCATATCGAGCCCTTTTGCTGGGGATGAACTGTTTGATGCCCAGCCTGCCTGAGAATTTTACAAGGGACTCATCCACGGATATGTTCTGTTCAGGGGTATATAACTGGGGAAATTTTTGCGAAAAAAATTTAGGAGTGGCCGAATTTTATAAAGTTTGTCAAAAGCAGGGTCATTTCGGGGAGGGCACTGGGCATTGTCGTTAAAGTGGAGGAACCGCATAATTATTAGGTATCGGGATCTTGTCATAAGGGAGAAGAAGAGTGGCATGTGGTGGATGGGTTTGGTAGACCAGTAGGAGTACAATTGTTTTTTTTTTTTTAAAGTCCCATAGTAAAAGTTAGGCCTAAGAAAATTTTGAATTCCTCCACGGTTAGTTCTCTCCACTCAAAGGGACGGGCATAACTAGAACCAGGGTTGCTTTCTATGTACTGCTGTGCGTAGAGATTGCACTGGGCCACAATGAAGGATAGCAAGTCTTCGTTGAAAAGTAAATTAAAAAAATCGAGCATGGAAAAATTGTCGGTGTTCACCTGGACACCTGGCTGGGCAGTGAAAGGGGGGATATTTGCTGCTCCGGAATTAGGGGGAAGCCACAGGGGGTTTTGAAGGCCATAGGGAAGGCTGGCATGGCCCCTATCCCTTTGGGGCTGAGATGACACCCTACTGGTGCCTGGCCTTTGTTGCAGTGGCCCTGCGCTTGAGGTTGACGGCCCTGCGCTTGAGGTGGACGGCCCTGCGCTTGAGGTGGACGGACCTGCGCTTGAGGTGGACGGCCCTGCGCTTGAGGTGGACGGCCCTGCGCTTGAGGTGGACGGCCCTGCGCTTGAGGTGGACGGCCCTGCGCTTGAGGTGGACGGCCCTGCGCTTGAGGTGGGTGGCCCTGCACTTCTGGGAGTAGGCCGCTTCTCCACGCCAGCACCCCTTTTTTTCATGGGCACACGTTCCCCTTCAGATTCTGAATCAGACCCACTGTCTGTAACGGGTTCATAGGCCGAATCTGAATCGTACAGAGACTCCCCGCTGCTCTCATCGCTCATGATTAGATGCTGGTAGATCTCCTCATCGGTTAAGATTTTTTTTGCCATACTGGTGGCTGGTGAGGCTGCACTGCACTGCAGATCACTGTGGTGGCACTGGTGGACACAGGTGGCACTTATGTGCACTGTAGTGGCACTGGTGTGGCTCTGGTGGGCACAGGCGGCTCTGGTGGGCACAGGCGGCTCTGGTGGGCACAGGTGGCTCTGGTGTGGCTCTGGTGTGGCTCTGGTGTGCACTGATAAGCACACAAGCGGAACAGGCGGCACTGGTGGGCACAGGCGGCACTGGTGGGCACAGGCGGCACTGGTGGGCACAGGCGGCACAGATGGCTGGGGTGGACACCAGCGGCACTGGTGGGCACAGGCGGCACTGGTGGGCACAGGCGGCACTGCAGTGGCGCAGATAAGGACTGATGGGCAAAGGTGGCACTGTTGTGGCACTGGTACGGCACTGTTGTGGCACTGGTGCGGCTCTGGTGACACTGGTGCGGCTCTGGTGACACTGGTGCGGCTCTGGTGACACTGGTGCGGCTCTGGTGACACTGGGTTGGCACAGGTGGCACAGATGTGGCACTGTTGGGCACAGATGTGGCACTATGGGCACAGATGGGGCACTATGGGCACAGATGGGGCACTATGGGCACAGATGGGGCACTCTGGGCACAGATGAGGCACTAATATTCACTTTAGGGCAAGGCAATTGCCAGGGAAAACTCACAGATCTCTCCTCTCCTCTCACGCTGATACTGTGTGAGGAGAGGAGAGAGATGAACTTTCCCTGACCTTCTTTGTTTACATTGTGATCGCGCCGTCATTGGACGGCGCGATCACGTGGTAAAAGGCCGCTGTCATTGGCCAGTCACCGCGATTTGTGTTGCGCCGGGTCTCATAGACCCGGCGTGCACGAATGTTTCTGTGTGCGCGCCCGAGGGGGTGCGCAGGAACGATTCTCTGGGATCACGTTATATAACGTCATCCCAGAGTTAAGCAACCACCTTGCCGCCGTTATACGGCGGCAGCTGGTTGCTAAGTGGTTAAACAGCAAGGAGTGTGGCCTTGACAGGAAGAGGTGGGTCATATTTAAATTAGGGGGTGCACGAGTTTAGTTAGGCCTAGGGCAGCGCAGCACCAAACCTAAATACACTACTGCCTAGAGTTGTTGTTGTGCTGGCCAAACCATGGCAACTCATGACACAGTCTCAAGACAAACGGGGTCCCGTGCTTATGTCACCCCAGGGTAATCCATACGGCACCCTGGATGAGAATCCCTGCCATAGACCTAAATGGGCACTTAAGCCTTGCAGTGCAGAGGCAGCCCCACTGCAAGGGAGGATTGTTCCTTTCCCCAGAGATAGACTTTATTATCATAATCTCATACTACACTCCCGGGATGTTGTGTACCACATACAATGTAGCCAAGTTCATTTAGGAAATATACAACGTGAAATGACACAAAATAACAAGACACACATAGGATCACACGGGGAAATATCTGAAAAGGCATTCAGCGCGTTAAACAGAGTTTTGGGAAATTATTGACCCGTGCCAATATATAGTGAGTGAAGCGGAAACTTGTTTGATCTAATAGAGCTGATGTGAGCATAATTTCCAAAAATAAAGATGGATAAGTGGTGGGGGGCTCTTATCTAACTGCCATTTATTAACAGGGCTGCTGTTTATCACGCCAGTCATCTACACATCAGAGAAATTAATATAAATCCCAATAATAAGCAGCCCCAAGCCATATGAACAGGCCAATATCATCTCGCCTTTCTTTTATTATGCTTAAAAATTATCAGAGATTTTATACCCAGATCAGTGTTTTTATAAGTGTTTGATGTGACCCACGTGCCTTGGTATCTCAATTGCCTCTTTTCTTCCTTTTTGTTATTTATTTATTTTTCTATAATTTTTGGTCTTTAACCGGGCTAATTTTTTCACTTCTCTCCTTCATGTAAAAATCTCATTTTTTTTGCTAGAAAATTAATCAGAACCCCCAAACATTATATATATATTTTTTTTAGCAGACACCCTAGGGAATAAAATGGAGGTCATTGCAACTTTTTTTCTCGCACGGTATTTGCGCAATAATTTTCAGTTTCATGAATAATTTTCAGTTTCATGAATAATTTTCAGTTTCATGAATTAAAAAAATAACAAAACAGTAAAGTTAGCCCAATTTTTTTGTATAATGTGAAAGATGAAGTTACGCGAGTAAATAGATACCTAACATGTCATGCTTTAAAATTGCGCACATTCATGGAATGGCGCCAAACTTCGGTACTTAAAAATCTCCATAGGTGACGCTTAAATATTTTTTACAGGTTACTATTTTCGAGTTTCAGAGGAGGTCTAGTGCTAGAATTGTTGCACACGCTCTAACGCACACAACGATACCTCACATGTGGGGTTTGAACGGCGTTTACGTATGGGGGTGGGACCTGCATGCGTGTTCGCTTCTGCGCGGAGATAACGGGGACAGGGGCGTTTTGAATTTTTTTTTTTTACATTTTTTTTTATTTTACTTTTTTTTTTTTTTTTTTTTTTTACACTTTAAAAAAAAAAAAAAATGTTGATCACTTTTATTCCTATTACAAGGAATGTAAACATCCCTTGTAATAGGAATCAGTGTGACAGGTCCTCTTTATGGAGAGATGTGGGGTCAATAAGATCTCTCCTCCAGGCTTACAAGTATGAAATCGGTGAAAAAACATTCACTGATCTCACACTGACAGCCGCGATTGCGGCTTTGTTTACTTCTGGGTACCGGGCGTGACGTCATAACGTCACGCCCGGTCCTCCGACGGTAATAGAGATGACTGTGACCGTCTGGTCACCAGTCAGCTCTATGGTTTAGCGGCAAACGCCGGCCGATTCGCACTCCGGGCCCCCAATGGCACGGGAGAGCCCGGAGAAGCACCGGATGGCGGCGGGAGGGGGGGGCGTCCCCTCCCGCTGCCTATAAGAACGATCGAGCGGCGAAACCGCCGCTTTGATCATTCTTATGGTGCAGAGAATCGGCGGCTGAAGAGATTGATATCTGAATGATGCCTGTGGCATCATTCAGATATCGCCGCACAAAGTGGAGGACGTCCCAGGGACGTCTTTGGTGGGCAAGTGGTTAAAGGAAAACTATATATATATTTTATACCTTATTATTACTACAGTGCCTTTATTCACACCCCTTGACATTTTGTCATGTCACAACCAAATTTTTTTATTTATTTTATATTTTATTTTATATATTTTATTTAGGATTTTATGTGACCAACACAAAGTGGCACATAATTGTGGAGTGGAAGGAAAATTATAAATTGTTTTTCATTTTTTTTTTTACAAATAGATATCCAAAATACATGGCGTGCATTTGTATTCAGTCCCCTTTACTTTGCTACCCCTCACTCGATGTGATTGTAGCCGTGTTAGTGCAAATAAAAAAAGTATCACGGACAGTACTCAATTTTCTCTATACTCCTCACTAAAATCTAGTGGAACCAATTGCCTTCAGAAGTCACCTTATTAGTAAATAGAGTGCAACTGTGTGTAATGTAATCTCAGTATAAATACAGCTGTTCTGTGAAGCCCTCAGAGGTTTGTTAGAGAACCTTAGTGAACAAACAGCATCATGTAGGCCAAGGAACACACAAGGCAGGTCAGGAATAATGTTGTGGAGAACTTTAAAGCAAGTGTTAGGTTATAAAACAATATCCCAAGCTTTGAACATCTCACAGAGCACTGTTCAATCCATCATCCGAAAATGGAAAGAGTATGGCACAACTGCAAACCTACCAAGAAATGGCCGTCCACCTAAACTGACAGGCCAGGCAAGGAGAACATTCATCAGAGAAGCAGCCAAGAGGCCCATGGTAACCCTGGAGGAGCTGCAGAGATCCACAGCTCAGGTGGGAGAATCTGTCCACAGGACAACTACTAGTCCTGCTCTCCACAAATCTGCCCTTTATGGAAGAGTGGCGAGAAGAAAGCCATTGTTAAATGAAAGCCATAAGAAGTTTGCAAGAAGCCATGCAGGGGACACAACAAACGTAGAAGAAGGTGCTCTGGTCAGATGAGACCAAAATTAACTTTTTGGCCTAAAAGCAAAACGCTATGTGTGGCGGAAAACTAAAACTGCACATCACCCTGAACACACCATCCCCACTGTGAAACATGGTGGTGGCAGCATCATGTGGTGGGATGCTTTTCTTCAGCAGGGACAGGGAAGCTGGTCAGAGTTGATGGGAAGATGGATGGAGCCAAATACGGGGCAGTCTTATGCCTCGTACACACGACAGGTTTTCCCGGGAGGGAAAATTGCGAGGAGAGTTTTTGGCCGGGAACCCTGGCCGTGTGTATGCTCCTAGCAGTTTTTCAGATGGGAAAACTGGCCAAAAACCGCCGGACAAAAAAAGAGAACCAGCTCTCTTTTTTTACCGCCGGGAAAACCGGCGTTTTTTGACAGTTTTTCCTATGGAAAACACGGCTTACACACAGCTGGGATTCCTGGCCAAAGCTCCATCGCAGTTTTCCTGTTGGGAAAACCGGCCATGTGTAAGGGTAAAGACTGCCCAAGCAGGTTCTCGGCTTTCCCCTCGGGATTTCCGATGGGAACTTTTCCCGTTGGAAATCCCGCACATGTGTACGGGGCATTAGAAGAAAACCTGTTAGAGTCTGCAAAAGACTGGGGCAGAGGTTCACCTTCCAGCAGGACAACGACCCTAAACATACAGCCAGAGCTACAATGGAATGGTTTAGACCAAAGCATATTCATGTGTTAGAATGGCCCAGTCACAGTCCAGACCTAAATCCAGTTGAGAATCTGTGGCAAGACTTGAAAATTGCTGATCACAGACACTCTCCATCCAATCTGACAGAGATTGAAATATTTTGCAAAGAAGAATGGGCAAAAATGTCCCTCTCTAGATGTGCAAAGCTGGTAGAGACATCCCCAAAAAGACTTGCAGCTGTAATTGCAGTGAAAGGAGGTTCTACAAAGTATTGACTCAGGCCGGGTTGAATTCAAATGTACCCCACTCTGTTCACATATTCAAATCTTGAAAACCATTTATAATTTTCCTTTCAGGCCTCGTACACACGAGTAAATCCATTTGTTCAAAACGGTCTGTCCGACCGATTTGAACAAATCTGTCTGCTGGCATTTTGGTTTGCTCGCGTGTACACACGAGCAAACCAAAATCCCCGCCAGCAGACAGCGCGCTGACGTGTCGGTGACGTGGCGGTGACGTGGCGGTGACGTTGACACCGCCACGTCACCGCACCAGGAAGTAAAACACTTCCGCGCATGCGTCAAAATCATTTGGCGCGTGTGCGAGAAGACATGTCTGCTGGTTAGCATACTAACCAGCAGACATGTCGGGCGGACGGGTTCCCAGCCGACAGATTTCAAAGCATGCTTTGAAATCTGTCGGGTGGCCAAATCCGTCTGTTTGCCCGTACACACGATCGAATCTGTCTGCTGAAACAGTCTAGCAGACCGTTTCCAGCAGACAGATTTGATCGTGTGTACGAGGCCTCACAATTATGTGCCACTTGTTGGTCTATCACATAAAATCTCAATAAAATACATTTACATTTTTGGTTGTAACATGATCAAATGTAGAAAATTTCAAGTGAATACTTTTTCAAGGCACTGTATATTGTTATTGTTTTTCCATTTTTATATATATATACTTTTTTTACTCTCTTTCTTCATCTATACACATTCTTGTACCTAGATTGATCATAAATTCGTATGTGTATTGCCACCATTGCAGATGTTTCAGATGGGACTGGGTCCCCCTTGCTATGGTGACCGTGGAACAAGGATGTAATGATGTCTGTGAAAGTTCTCATATATTCAGGTAGGAGTATAGCTGTAGTAGTTGGTCACATTCAACTAAATTTGTTCTGTTGGAGGTGATTAATAGTTTACTAAGCCCCTTTTTCAATTCCTGTGGGTGTCAGGAAGGTACCCCAGCATTTATATCTACACCATAACCAGTTCCAGACCACCTACCGCATATATACTGTGGCAGGGAAGCCTGCCTGCGCAAAATCACGTACAGGTACAACGAACGTGATTTCACGCATGTGGTTTTGAGCGCTCGCGCCCCCAGAAACACTGCTCCTGTTGTGATTGGACACAGTGGGAGACAATCAGCTGGTCTCTTGTATCATGCCAACCATCTTTACTGCAGTCTCTGACCATCTCCTGTACCATTTCTGCAGTCTCTGGTCATCACCTGTAAAATGTCTGCCATCTCAGGCCATCTCTCGTATCATGTCTGTAGTCTCTGACAATCTCATGTATCATGTCTGCAGTCTCCAAACCTCTCTTGTATTGTGTCTGCAGTCTCTGACCATCACTTGCATCATGTCAGCAAGGTTTGATCACCTCTTGTATTACTACAGCAGTCTCTGACCATCTCTTGTACAATGTCTGTAGTGTGTGGCCATCACCTGTATAATGTCTGTAGTCTCTAACCATCCCCTGTAATATGCCTGCAGTCTCTGAACATCTCTTGTATCATGTTTGCAGTCTCTGATAATAATTTTTATTATATCTGCAGTGTCTGACCATCTCTTGTATTATGTCTGCAGTCTCTGACCATCTCCTGTATAATGTCTTCAGTCTCTGACCATCTCTTGTATCATGTCTGCAGTCTCCGAACCTCTCTTGTAACATGTCTGCAGTCTCTGACCATCTCCTGTAGACATGTGCACAGAATTTTTTTTCGTTTTTTTTTGTTCCATTTCGTATGGTCCCGTCTGTTCGTTTCCATTCGTTTTTCGTAAGACGCCCGTTTTCCCGTTCGTTCCCGTACGACGTGATTTTTTCGTATTCCGATCGTTTCGTATTTCCGTTACCGTTTTATTTTCGTACATGCGGGATGATTCGTTATTCTGTTTAATTCATGTTTGTTTCTTGTTAGACAATAATTATCGTGAATTTTCGTCAATTTGCATTCTGTGTATCTTGAATGCAATTTTCTTGTACAATTTTCTTTTAGATTTACCAAAAACCATATATGAGGTCAAACTAAACAACACTTTCAATTGTATGCAATCAGGCAGGCCCTTGCACTACACAGTTGAAGGTAAATCTAAAGAAAATTGCACAGAAAATTGTATCATGTATGGCCAGCCTAACTCTCTGGCCAATAAAAAAAACATAAACAAAAGATTTGCATTTGAACCCGTTTCTTTTGTTATTTTCGTATGTTGATATGACACCTATAACAAAAAATTTGCCTTCAGTATTTTGAATACACAGAAAACAGAAAAAGGAATTCATTCAATATACATAATGAAATTCTTTTGTTATAGATGTCATTGAACAATGAACTGAAAACGAACACAAAACGGATTCAAACAAAATACACAATGCAAACCTCTTGATACAGATTTCATTTTCGTTATTTTGTCATTTTCGTTTTGTCGTTTTTTCCCGTCGGATCGTTCGTTCGTATTTGCGGTCGTTCGTTATGCGGCTCATCCGTTATCCCGTCGTTTTCGTATTTTGGTGCTTTACCGTTTTCGTATGTACACATTATCCCGCGGGTACGAAAATGAACATTTTCGTACGAAAATAACATTCGTACAAACGGGAATGCACATATCTAATCTCCTGTATAATTTCTGTAGTCTCCGACCATCTCCTGTATATTGCCTGCAGTCTCTTACCATCCCCTGCTACCAGTTACAAACATCTACTATGTTCACACTGCTGCCAGACCTTCAAACATCACTCTCCAGGAGACAATGAACAGTCATTTGCTTTTGTTTTTATTTGGGTGATATAACTTGGTTGGTGAAGAGTTATGGGTTGCCCAAAGAACAGATCACTTTACCATCGTTGTTAATGAATTGTTGAATCAATTGCACTTTAAACAAACAATGGAATCTAACATTTACAGTCTCTCCTCTGCACCAACTCCTGCAGACTGTTACTCCCAGGACTCTTCTCCTCCTGCACAATCTTCACAGTACAATGTTAGTCTCTCCGCCCCATTATCTTTACACTGCACCAGGGATCATAATCCCCAGTGGTGGCTGGTATTGCTGAATTATAATAGGACAGAGGCCTGCAGTATCCCCTTTTCATGGCCTAGTTGTTTAGCAGCTTTAGATATTTGGTGGACTACTGATCCCAGCTAGCCTGACTTGCAAATCCTGTGCCCTCAGGCCACATTGATTTGACAAAAAACCCACAATCTCTCCTTCGGCATTGCACCCAGCTCCCCTGGCATGCCTCCTCCAGATATCAACTGTGCCTCACTCACCGATCTTCTCCTGCCCTGAGTCCTTGGTGAATAATTTACCCGGACATGAGTACCGACTGCTTCTCCAGCTCCTCTGTCCCAGAACAGCTCCTCCATGACCATGTAAGGAGAGAGGTTTCCTCCCATCTCCATCACCGAGGCCTGAACCCCCCCAGATGGGCTGGATCTGAGCTTATGTAGGAGGCCTGCCCCCTGCCAATTCCAATTGGGGATTGGTCAGGGCTCCTCACATGAGCTCCCTGTCACTACAACTCTCGGTCTTTCCCCTCTTCCAGAACATTCTCTCTGGAAGCAGGGGAGGCGCCCAAGAACTGAAGCACAGGTGGTTACACCCACTGCTATACTAACCACTCCCTGCTCCCCAGATCAAAACAAGCAGGCCTAGCATGCAGAATAGACCTGCCTAAATTTACCTGCCTGGCAGCTATCACACAAAAACCTCACCTCTAACACCTACCTATGGTAGAGGGCGCTACACTTGTATCATGCACATAGTCTTTATAGTGGTTCTCAAGCCTCAAGGTTTTTTCCCTTTATGCATTAACCACTTCCCGCCCGGTCAATAGACACTTGACGTCCGGAAAGTGGTTGTGAAATCCTGACTGGACGTCTATTGACGTCCAGCAGGATTACATGCAGGCGCTCCCCCCTGGGGCACGCGGCGCGGTGATCAGTGATGCGGGGTGTCACTCTGACACCCTGCATCTCCGATCTCGGTAAAGAGCCTCCGGCGGAGGCTCTTTACCACGTGATCAGCCGCGTCCAATAACGGCTAATCACGATGTAAACAGGAAGAGCCGTTGATGGCTCTTCCTCACTTGCGTCTGACAGAAAACAGAAAATTGAATCTCCTGTACCACGCGTGGTACCCGGCCGGACTTGCAGGACTCCAGGAGGAAGGAAAAGGAGCTCAGCCACACTACAGACTGGGAAGGGGAAGTTGGGGGCCCCAGGACAGCTCAGGGCCCCAAGCAATTGTTTGTTTTGCCTGTCCTGTAGCGACGGGCCTGGGTAGGAAGGTGCGTAAGTGCCTGGTATGGAAGTGGTTGAGGGAAAAAACATTCTCTGCTGCAGGAAGGTTTAATGTTACTTTACCCATATCCCGCTGTGTCTGCTGTCTCTGATAATGAATATTCACAGATTTTTATCAGTGATGCTCTTTGGTAAAGTTGAGGGTCGCACTTAAGGCCCCCCCCCCCCCCCACGCCGTAGTATTTCTGAGTTCCGTCGGTCGGATCTATGCGGCTGATTCATCTAATCAGGTTCCGCATAGATCTCCCTTAGATCCGACAGGTGTAAGTGACTTACACCGTCGGATCTTAGTCTGCAATCTCCCGCTGGCCGCTAGGTGGCGCTTCCGTTTGTATACGGGACGAATATACAAGTGAGGAGAACCGCCGATTCAGAAACGTTGCTTTTTTTTTTACGTAGTTTGCGTTCGGCTTTTTCCAGCGGATAGTTACCCCTGCTATATGATGGGTAAGTGCGGCGTATCCTATGTTAAGTATGGCCGTCGTTCCCGCGTCGAGTTTTGAATTTCTTACGTTGTTTATGGAAGTCGTTAGCGAATACGGCCATACGTAATTTGCGTTAATGTCAAAACCAATGACGTCCTTGCGACGTCATTTGGAGCAATGCACGCTAGGAAATTTAGCCGGCGGCGCATGCGCAGTTAAATTGGCGCGGGGACGCACCTGATTTAAATAATACACTCCCCCTAGCCGCGGAATTTGAATTCCGCCGGGGGATTTACGAGCCGCCGGCGCCACTTTAGAGGCAAGTGCTTTGTGAATACAGCACTTGCCTCAAAAACTGGCGCTGGCGGATCGTAAATAAGATAGATTACGCCGATCGAAAGATCCGCTGATCTATGTGAATCTACCCCATTGTGTGGGAGGAGCCTGTAAGAGGTGACTGGATAGGTAGGCCCATTTGTATGCAACAGGGTCTAATGGCTTCAGTCAACTCCTCTTTATCAGATTTGAACAAATGTATCTTTATTCCAACATCCTCTTTGGTACAAAATGCAGAAATCGCTCTCTAGGAGTTGACTCGATGAATAGGATTAAATGTGCGATTAAACAATAAGTAAATCCGTACGTCTTGTGAGGTTTCAATAGGCGTAATTAGAGTGTGCTGAACACCTCGCTCTCTGTGAATTAATAAGCATGTGATCTCCGCAACAAAGACAAGTGTGTTCAAATCTCACTTGGAAAGCACCATTGCGCCCACTGGTTACGTGTGCCAGAGAAGGATTAGACACCACGGAAGTCAATCTGTGTTATTATGGTTTTGTTAAGCAGGCTCTATAGTCAACCACCTTCAGGCTTCTTATATCTCATGCAGACTCCAGAGACAAGATTTCCCTGATGTAGTTTGTGTCGCTGTTCCTCCGACAAGCCCATAAATAGCAATGAGGCCCTTTAACGGGGATCAGCTGAATCATTTATTGAAATCTGTCGAGAAAAGTGGATTACTCGCCAATCCACCAGAGAGACGTGAGCTGGTAAAAGGGTCTGTAGTTTCCCCAACCTCACTCACTAAAGCCGGTCATAGGCTAGCAATAATCGCATGTAAAATCTCACAGGATGGTTGCACCCAAGTTGATCGATGGGTCAAATTGGGTACATTCACCCTGCCCATACATGGTTCTGATCTCAGCTGGTTCAGCAGGATTGGAACCATGTATGAGCAGGCTGAATTTACCCAAGTTGATCCATTGATCAATTTTGGTACAACCATCCTGTCATATTTTATATGCGCATATTTTTTAGCGGCCAGGTGCAGGAACATCTCCCATCTGAGTCACCCTTCGTCTCTGCCCCATACCCACCTCTGAGCACTGTCTCTTGGCTCCACCCACCACCCACCTCTGAGCACTGTCTCTTGGCTCCACACACCACCCACCTCTGAGCACCGTCTCTTGGCTCCACACACTACCCACCTCTAAGCACTGTCTCTTGGCTCCACACACTACCCACCTCTAAGCACTGTCTCTTGGCTCCACACACCACCCACCTCTGAGCACTGTCTCTTGGCTCCACACACCACCCACCTCTGAGCACTGTCTCTTGGATCTACACACCACCCACCTCTGAGCACTGTCTCTTGGCTCCACACACCACCCACCTCTGAGCACCGTCTCTTGGCTCCACACACTACCCACCTCTAAGCACTGTCTCTTGGCTCCACACACTACCCACCTCTAAGCACTGTCTCTTGGCTCCACACACCACCCACCTCTGAGCACTGTCTCTTGGCTCCACACACCACCCACCTCTGAGCACTGTCTCTTGGATCTACACACTACCCACCACTGTCTCTTGGCTCCACACACCACCCACCTCTGAGCACTGTCTCTTGGCTCCACACACCACCCACCTCTGAGCACTGTCTCTTGGCTCCACACACCACCCACCTCTGAGCACTGTCTCTTGGCTCCACCCACCACCCACCTCTGAGCACTGTCTCTTGGATCTACACACCACCCACCTCTGAGCACTGTCTCTTGGCTCCACACACCACCCACCTCTGAGCACTGTCTCTTGGATCTACACACTACCCACCTCTGAGCACTGTCTCTTGGCTCCACACACCACCCACCTCTGAGCACTGTCTCTTGGATCTACACACTACCCACCACTGTCTCTTGGCTCCACACACCACCCACCTCTGAGCACTGTCTCTTGGCTCCACACACCACCCACCTCTGAGCACTGTCTCTTGGCTCCACACACCACCCACCTCTGAGCACTGTCTCTTGGATCTACACACCACCCACCTCTGAGCACTGTCTCTTGGCTCCACACACCACCCACCTCTGAGCACTGTCTCTTGGATCTACACACCACCCACCTCTGAGCACTGTCTCTTGGCTCCACACACCACCCACCTCTAAGCACTGTCTCTTGGCTCCACACACTACCCACCTCTAAGCACTGTCTCTTGGCTCCACCCACCACCCACCACTGAGCACTGTCTCTTGGATCTACACACCACCCACCTCTGAGCACTGTCTCTTGGATCTACACACTACCCACCACTGAGCACTCTTTCTTGGCTCCACCCCCTACCCACCTCTGAGCACTGTCTCTTGGCTCCACACACCACCCACCTCTGAGCACTGTCTCTTGGATCTACACACCACCCACCTCTGAGCACTGTCTCTTGGCTCCACACACCACCCACCTCTGAGCACTGTCTCTTGGATCTACACACCACCCACCTCTGAGCACTGTCTCTTGGCTCCACACACCACCCACCTCTAAGCACTGTCTCTTGGCTCCACACACTACCCACCTCTAAGCACTGTCTCTTGGCTCCACACACCACCCACCACTGAGCACCACCCACCTCTGAGCACTGTCTCTTGGATCTACACACCACCCACCTCTGAGCACTGTCTCTTGGCTCCACACACTACCCACCTCTAAGCACTGTCTCTTGGCTCCACCCACCACCCACCACTGAGCACTGTCTCTTGGATCTACACACCACCCACCTCTGAGCACTGTCTCTTGGATCTACACACTACCCACCACTGAGCACTCTTTCTTGGCTCCACCCCCTACCCACCTCTGAGCACTGTCTCTTGGCTCCACACACTACCCACCACTGAGCACTCTTTCTTGGCTCCACCCCCTACCCACCTCTGCGCACTGTCTCTTGGCTCCACACACTACCCACCTCTGAGCACTGTCTCTTGGATCTACACACCACCCACCTCTGAGCACTGTCTCTTGGCTCCACACACCACCCACCTCTGAGCACTGTCTCTTGGATCTACACACTACCCACCACTGAGCACTCTCTTTCTTGGCTCCACCCCCTACCCACCTCTGAGCACTGTCTCTTGGCTCCACACACCACCCACCTCTGAGCACTGTCTCTTGGATCTACACACTACCCACCACTGTCTCTTGGCTCCACACACCACCCACCTCTGAGCACTGTCTCTTGGCTCCACACACCACCCACCTCTGAGCACTGTCTCTTGGCTCCACACACCACCCACCTCTGAGCACTGTCTCTTGGCTCCACACACCACCCACCTCTGAGCACTGTCTCTTGGCTCCACACACCACCCACCTCTGAGCACTGTCTCTTGGCTCCACACACCACCCACCTCTGAGCACTGTCTCTTGGATCTACACACCACCCACCTCTGAGCACTGTCTCTTGGCTCCACACACCACCCACCTCTGAGCACTGTCTCTTGGCTCCACACACCACCCACCTCTGAGCACTGTCTCTTGGCTCCACACACCACCCACCTCTGAGCACTGTCTCTTGGCTCCACACACTACCCACCTCTAAGCACTGTCTCTTGGCTCCACACACTACCCACCTCTGAGCACTGTCTCTTGGCTCCACACACCACCCACCTCTGAGCACTGTCTCTTGGATCTACATACCACCCACCTCTGAGCACTGTCTCTTGGCTCCACACACCACCCACCTCTGAGCACTGTCTCTTGGCTCCACACACCACCCACCTCTGAGCACTGTCTCTTGGATCTACACACCACCCACCTCTGAGCACTGTCTCTTGGCTCCACACACTACCCACCTCTAAGCACTGTCTCTTGGCTCCACACACCACCCACCACTGAGCACCACCCACCTCTGAGCACTGTCTCTTGGATCTACACACCACCCACCTCTGAGCACTGTCTCTTGGCTCCACACACTACCCACCTCTAAGCACTGTCTCTTGGCTCCACCCACCACCCACCACTGAGCACTGTCTCTTGGATCTACACACCACCCACCTCTGAGCACTGTCTCTTAGATCTACACACTACCCACCACTGAGCACTCTTTCTTGGCTCCACCCCCTACCCACCTCTGAGCACTGTCTCTTGGCTCCACACACTACCCACCACTGAGCACTCTTTCTTGGCTCCACCCCCTACCCACCTCTGCGCACTGTCTCTTGGCTCCACACACTACCCACCTCTGAGCACTGTCTCTTGGATCTACACACCACCCACCTCTGAGCACTGTCTCTTGGCTCCACACACCACCCACCTCTGAGCACTGTCTCTTGGATCTACACACTACCCACCACTGAGCACTCTCTTTCTTGGCTCCACCCCCTACCCACCTCTGAGCACTGTCTCTTGGCTCCACACACCACCCACCTCTGAGCACTGTCTCTTGGATCTACACACTACCCACCACTGTCTCTTGGCTCCACACACCACCCACCTCTGAGCACTGTCTCTTGGCTCCACACACCACCCACCTCTGAGCACTGTCTCTTGGCTCCACACACCACCCACCTCTGAGCACTGTCTCTTGGCTCCACACACCACCCACCTCTGAGCACTGTCTCTTGGCTCCACACACCACCCACCTCTGAGCACTGTCTCTTGGCTCCACACACTACCCACCTCTAAGCACTGTCTCTTGGCTCCACACACTACCCACCTCTGAGCACTGTCTCTTGGATCTACACACCACCCACCTCTGAGCACTGTCTCTTGGCTCCACACACTACCCACCTCTAAGCACTGTCTCTTGGCTCCACACACCACCCACCACTGAGCACCACCCACCTCTGAGCACTGTCTCTTGGATCTACACACCACCCACCTCTGAGCACTGTCTCTTGGCTCCACACACTACCCACCTCTAAGCACTGTCTCTTGGCTCCACCCACCACCCACCACTGAGCACTGTCTCTTGGATCTACACACCACCCACCTCTGAGCACTGTCTCTTGGATCTACACACCACCCACCTCTGAGCACTGTCTCTTAGATCTACACACTACCCACCACTGAGCACTCTTTCTTGGCTCCACCCCCTACCCACCTCTGAGCACTGTCTCTTGGCTCCACACACTACCCACCACTGAGCACTCTTTCTTGGCTCCACCCCCTACCCACCTCTGCGCACTGTCTCTTGGCTCCACACACTACCCACCTCTGAGCACTGTCTCTTGGATCTACACACCACCCACCTCTGAGCACTGTCTCTTGGCTCCACACACCACCCACCTCTGAGCACTGTCTCTTGGATCTACACACTACCCACCACTGAGCACTCTCTTTCTTGGCTCCACCCCCTACCCACCTCTGAGCACTGTCTCTTGGCTCCACACACCACCCACCTCTGAGCACTGTCTCTTGGATCTACACACTACCCACCACTGTCTCTTGGCTCCACACACCACCCACCTCTGAGCACTGTCTCTTGGCTCCACACACCACCCACCTCTGAGCACTGTCTCTTGGCTCCACACACCACCCACCTCTGAGCACTGTCTCTTGGCTCCACACACCACCCACCTCTGAGCACTGTCTCTTGGCTCCACACACCACCCACCTCTGAGCACTGTCTCTTGGCTCCACACACTACCCACCTCTAAGCACTGTCTCTTGGCTCCACACACTACCCACCTCTGAGCACTGTCTCTTGGCTCCACACACCACCCACCTCTGAGCACTGTCTCTTGGATCTACATACCACCCACCTCTGAGCACTGTCTCTTGGCTCCACACACCACCCACCTCTGAGCACTGTCTCTTGGCTCCACACACCACCCACCTCTGAGCACTGTCTCTTAGATCTACACACCACCCACCTCTGAGCACTGTCTCTTGGCTCCACACACTACCCACCTCTAAGCACTGTCTCTTGGCTCCACCCACCACCCACCACTGAGCACTGTCTCTTGGATCTACACACCACCCACCTCTGAGCACTGTCTCTTGGATCTACACACCACCCACCTCTGAGCACTGTCTCTTAGATCTACACACTACCCACCACTGAGCACTCTTTCTTGGCTCCACCCCCTACCCACCTCTGAGCACTGTCTCTTGGCTCCACACACTACCCACCACTGAGCACTCTTTCTTGGCTCCACCCCCTACCCACCTCTGCGCACTGTCTCTTGGCTCCACACACTACCCACCTCTGAGCACTGTCTCTTGGATCTACACACCACCCACCTCTGAGCACTGTCTCTTGGCTCCACACACCACCCACCTCTGAGCACTGTCTCTTGGATCTACACACTACCCACCACTGAGCACTCTCTTTCTTGGCTCCACCCCCTACCCATCTCTGAGCACTGTCTCTTGGCTCCACACACCACCCACCTCTGAGCACTGTCTCTTGGATCTACACACTACCCACCACTGTCTCTTGGCTCCACACACCACCCACCTCTGAGCACTGTCTCTTGGCTCCACACACCACCCACCTCTGAGCACTGTCTCTTGGCTCCACACACCACCCACCTCTGAGCACTGTCTCTTGGCTCCACACACCACCCACCTCTGAGCACTGTCTCTTGGCTCCACACACCACCCACCTCTGAGCACTGTCTCTTGGCTCCACACACTACCCACCTCTAAGCACTGTCTCTTGGCTCCACACACTACCCACCTCTGAGCACTGTCTCTTGGCTCCACACACCACCCACCTCTGAGCACTGTCTCTTGGATCTACATACCACCCACCTCTGAGCACTGTCTCTTGGCTCCACACACCACCCACCTCTGAGCACTGTCTCTTGGCTCCACACACCACCCACCTCTGAGCACTGTCTCTTGGATCTACACACCACCCACCTCTGAGCACTGTCTCTTGGCTCCACACACTAACCACCTCTAAGCACTGTCTCTTGGCTCCACACACCACCCACCACTGAGCACCACCCACCTCTGAGCACTGTCTCTTGGATCTACACACCACCCACCTCTGAGCACTGTCTCTTGGCTCCACACACCACCCACCTCTGAGCACTGTCTCTTGGATCTACACACTACCCACCACTGAGCACTCTCTTTCTTGGCTCCACCCCCTTCCCACCTCTGAGCACTGTCTCTTGGCTCCACACACCACCCACCTCTGAGCACTGTCTCTTGGATCTACACACTACCCACCACTGTCTCTTGGCTCCACACACCACCCACCTCTGAGCACTGTCTCTTGGCTCCACACACCACCCACCTCTGAGCACTGTCTCTTGGCTCCACACACCACCCACCTCTGAGCACTGTCTCCTGGCTCCACCCCCTATCCTATAGTATCTTACAATACAGTGTAATTTTACTGTGGAAATTTAAAGATACATAGCCCCAAATATCAGCCCATTGGTTACATAGGGACATTGTTTCCAATATTTCAAAATGAGTTTAAAAAAAATCCCCTATTGGACCAATACGTTTACAATGTGCGTTTACATAGGGACATTTTTGTAACAATTTGTAACAATTCAAAATGGGTTACAAACAAATTCCCCCATTGGACCAATACCTTTACAATGCAGATGTGTCATACACACCCCCCTCTATCATATCTTACAATACGGTGTAATTTTACTGTGGAAATTTAAAGGTTCAGAGCCCCAAATACTAGCCCATAGGTTACATAGGGAAATTTTTTCCAATACTTCAAAATGGGTTTAAAAAAAATTCTCCCTTTGGATCAATACGTTTACAATGCAGATGTGTCATACACACCCCCCTCTATCATATCTTACAATACGGTGTAATTTTACTGTGGAAATTTAAAGGTACAGAGCCCCAAATACCAGCCCATTGGTTAGATAGGGACATTTTTGTAACACTTCAAAATTAGTTTAAAAAAAATCCCCTATTGGACCAATAAGTTTACAATGCAGATGTGTCATACACACCCCCCTTTATAATATCTTACAATACGGTGTAATTTTACTGTGGAAATTTAAAGATACAGAGCCCCAAATATCATCCCATTGGTTACATAGGGACATTTTTTCCAATATTTCAAAATGGGTTTAAAAAAAATCTCCAAGCACTTGCTCCGTAATTTGCGGCGGCGTAGTGTAAATGGCCCGGTGTAAGCCCGCGTAATTCAAAGGGACTGCGCATGCGCCAGCCGTAAAAGTAGCCCAGTGTGCATGCTCCATAGCACAGCGCAAATACATTGTTTTCGGCGGCAACGTAATTAACGTAAAGGCCTATTCGCGACGAGTTACGTAAATGACGTAAAACCCCAACGCTGTCCCGACGGGCATACTTAACATGGCGTGCGTAAAGTTAAACCACCTTATAGCAGGGGTAACCTTACACTTACGGAAACTACGTAAACTACAGCGACGCGGCGCAAATACGTTCGGGAATCGGCGTATCATGCTCATTTGCATATACGCCACCTAGCGGCCAGCGTAGTATTGCATTTAAGATCCGACGGTGTAAGTGACTTACGCCAGTCGCATCTACGCCGTATATATGCTGTACAGGACGCCAGGGTTGGGTCCTGGATGGACGCTACATAGCGCCAATTTTTGGAATCTGGTCCCTTTAAAACGATGGTTCAGGAGGTCACCCAGAGGGGGTGAGAGGTTCCGGAAAGTTAAAATAGATCCAGAGAGGACGAGCTAACGGTCCTCTCTGTTTTTTCTTTATGTTATTTGAGGGTCCGGAATTTCGGAGGCTCTGAAGTGACAATTGGGAGGGAAGAGAGCCTCCCCTTCTGACCCCTGGCTTTAGGTACACAAGGAGTTAACCTTATCCAGGAAGTCAGTTAAAAGGAGAGGAAGTGCTGACAGAGGGTGGAGGAGTGTGGAATCAGAAGTGTCTGCAGAAGCTGTAAGCCTGCTGAGAAGGACTGGGACACTCACCAAACTGTATGTGCCTGTACTTTGTTTTTGTTTGCTGTACTGAAAGGAAAACAGACTTTTCATTTGTGCTGAAGATAAACAGGACTTTTGTGTTGATGATTTTCCCCATGCTGAAGTAAGCGTTGTTTTTGGTTTGGTTTTGCAAATAAAAACCCTTTCGTTTCATTATCACGGTTTTAGCACTTGTCTCGCTGAGCTAAAGAACCCCCAAAGTTCACAACTGGTGTCGAATGCGGGCAAAGTGCATTTGCAGGCGCAAAAACCGTTTAAAAACTGACATTTAAAGAGACAGTGTACTTATGGCATGTCTTGGGTGAAGTCAGCCCAGACATTACAAACAGCACGCAACGACATGGAAGAGGTCATTAGGGCTTTGGCACAAGCCACCGTGACCCAGCAGCAAGCGTCAGCAGACGCCAACCGTCGCCATGAGGAAGCGATGGCTCAGCAGCAGCAGGCCCTGGCACAGGCTATAGCTGCGCAGCAGGAAAACACACGGCTGCTAGCCGCCCAGTTTACAGCCCAGCAGGAGTCCACTCAAGCACAGGTGACTGCCTTGCAGGAGGCAGTACAGAGGCTGGCTCAGGGACAAGAGCAATCGGCCGTTGCCGTTAGCAACCCAGTTTCTGTTAGAGCCAGCCATTTCTTGCAAAAATTAACACCCAGCGATGACGTAGAAGCCTTTCTTACCACCTTTGAAAGGATAGCAGAGAGAGAAGCATGGCCCCGGGACCAATGGGCCGGCATTGTTTCCCCTTTTCTCACTGGTGACCCACAAAAGGCCTATTTTGACCTCCCAGCTGAGCACATCAAAGACTATGAACATCTAAAAGCTGAGATCCTGGCCCGCCTGGGGGTGACCACAGCTGTCCGGGCTCAGAGGGTGCATCGCTGGCGGTACAAGTCGGACCAACCACCCAGGTCCCAAATGCATGAACTAATTCAGTTAGTTAAAAAATGGCTGCAGCCGGAAAAGTTGACAGGCCCACAAATGGTCGAACGGGTAGTGATGGACTGGTACCTACGGTCCCTACCAGATGACCTACAGCGCTGGGTAAGCCATGGAAACCCCACTAACGCTGACCAGCTGGTTGAGCTGGTCGAACGGTACACTGTGGTGGAGGACCTGCTTGGGCCTGCCAAGCGTCGGGAACTCATGCCAAGGACACCCAGACCAGCCACCACCCCGAGGAGAGAAGCCTTGCCAGATGTTGGCATCCGCAGATCAACACCGCCTGCCATAGGACCACGGAGATCGGTTCCTGTGCCAAAGATGGGAGACATTCAGTGTTGGCGATGTCGGTCCTGGGGGCATACCCGGGCACAGTGCCCGCTCCAGGAGGAGCCTATGGATTGCGGGGCTGCACGAAGAAGCTCCTTCTATGCACAAAGAGTGTGTGCCACGCATCTTGACCTGGCATCCGGACAGTTCGAGTGTGAAGTGTGGGTAAACCACCTTCCGGCCAGGGCTCTACTGGACTCTGGTAGCATGGTCACGCTGGTACATGCCCGGGTACTTGGAAGGATTGGTCCAGTAACTAAGACCCTACGGGTAGTGTGTATCCATGGGGACACCAAGGAGTACCCCTTGGTCCCAGTAACTGTGTCCTATGGTCAAACCTCGGTTACCCAGGAGGTTGGGGTAGTAAAAAGCTTGATACATGATATCATAGTGGGGCGGGACTGTCCAATATTTTTGGAATTATGGAACCAGGTACAGACGGGTCTGCCAGGTGAACTAAGGACACCAAGTTCAGAAGGGACAGAGTCTGGGGGATCCGGGCCTGAAACCTCCACAACACACCCCTCTAATGTAGAGAGACTTGGTAGTGATAATGACGTTGCAGGAAATCCTAGTTCTAATAATAACAGTCCTGTGTCCGGTCTGAAAACCGAGTTGACCTCTGAGGGGGGGGAAGTCTCCCCATTACAAGTCATGCTGGGGGAGGATGACGAGGAGCTTACCCCGATTGAGGAGGGTGAGGGGGAAACATCCCAGAGGCCAGTGCATCCAGACCTGGACGTACCCAGGGGTGCGTTTGGCACCGCCCAGTTACAGGACCCTACCCTGGTCAACGCTCGAGAGCAGGTTTCTGTCATTGATGGGGTTTCACAGATACCAGATGCAGATCAGAGGTTTCCTCATTTTGCATTGAAGGGGGACCTAGTCTATCGTGTGGTTGAGAGCCGAGGGGAACCCATAGAACAGTTGCTGGTCCCTCAACCGTATAGGCGGATGCTCCTTGATCTAGCCCACAACGATGCACTAGGAGGACACCTGGGGGCGGAGAAAACGGAGGCCAGGATAACCGACCGGTTTTACTGGCCAGGGGTGAAGGCTGAGGTTAAAAGATATTGTGAGTCTTGTCCTGTTTGCCAGTTAACTGCCCTGGTGCCTCGCTATAGAAACCCCCTAGTACCCTTGCCAATTATTGAGGTCCCGTTTGAGCGGATCGCTATGGATCTGGTAGGACCCCTGGTAAAATCGGCAAGGGGGCACCAATACATATTGGTCATCCTGGACTACGCCACTAGATACCCAGAAGCAGTCCCGTTGAGAAAAACGTCCTCTAAGGCCATTGCCCGGGAGTTATTTCAAATGTTCTCACGAACTGGGTTCCCCAAGGAAATATTAACGGATCAGGGCACCCCTTTTATGTCAAAGGTGATGGCGGACTTGTGCAGGCTGTTTCAGATTAAGCAGTTGCGGACGTCCGTCTATCACCCGCAGACCGATGGCCTAGTTGAGAGATTTAACAAAACTCTGAAGTCTATGTTAAAAAGAGTTGTCCAGAAAGACGGGAAAGATTGGGATATGTTGCTCCCTGCCCTATTGTTCGCTATCCGGGAGGTACCACAGGCATCCACGGGTTTCTCACCATTTGAGCTAGTGTACGGACGGAGGCCCAGGGGGTTGCTTGATTTGGTAAAGGAAACATGGGAAACTGAGTCCTCCCCGCACAAAACTGTGGTGGAACATATTTCTCAAATGCGAGAAAGGGTGGCTAAGGTGATGCCGCTGGTAAGAGAGCACATGCAGAAGGCTCAGGATGCCCAAAGAAGGGTATATAACCGGTCGGCTAAGGTGAGACAGTTCCAAGTAGGTGACAGGGTAGCTGTCCTAATACCCACGGTAGAAAGCAAGTTCTTGGCCAAGTGGCAAGGTCCGTTTGAAATAGTGGAGAAAGTGGGTGAGGTAAACTATAAGGTACACCAACCAGGGAAAAGAAAACCCTACCAAATTTATCACATAAATTTGTTGAAGCTCTGGAAAGACAGAGAACCGGTGTCCGCAGTGGTGGCGGTACAGTCAGGGGACCAGGTAGGGATCGACCTGGTGCAGGTTGCGGCTACCCTAACTAGGCCCCAAACCCAGCAAGCAAAGGAGTTCCTGCAAAGGAATAGGGACATGTTTTCAGGGTTGCCAGGACTCACCAGTGTCATCGAGCATGACATTGTGACCGAGCCCAAGGTGACAGTCCGGCTTAAACCTTACCGTATCCCAGCTTCTGCAACGACTTTAGAAAACTCAACGAGGTCTCCAAGTTCGATGCATACCCCATGCCACGGGTAGATGAGCTGATAGAGAGGTTGGGTCCTGCCAGGTACATTACCACACTGGACCTCACAAAAGGTTACTGGCAGATTCCCCTAACCAAAGAGGCCAGAGAGAAAACAGCTTTCTCTACCCCGGAGGGTCATTTCCAGTACAAGAGAATGCCGTTTGGTTTACATTCCGCCCCCGCCACATTCCAAAGGGCCATGGACAAAACGTTGCGTCCCCACCAACGGTATGCCTCCGTTTACCTGGATGACATTGTCATTTTCAGTACGGATTGGCATTCCCACCTTCCCCGAGTACAGGCAGTGGTAGACTCCTTGAGAAGGGCAGGGTTCACCATCAATCCGGAGAAGTGTGCGGTTGGGGTGGAGGAAGCCAAGTATCTAGGATACATTGTAGGCAGAGGGTTAGTGAAGCCCCAAATGAGCAAAGTAGAGGCCATACAGGGCTGGCCCTGCCCCCTAACAAAGAAACAGGTCAGAGCGTTCTTAGGCCTAGTGGGGTACTATAGGAGATTTGTCCCCAACTTTGCCACCCTTGCGGCACCGCTGACTGACCTCACCAAAGGCCGAAAGTCCATCATGATCAAATGGAATGCCGAGGCTGAAAAGGCATTTCAAAGGCTTAAGACGGCACTATGCCAGGACCCGGTGCTTGTAGCGCCGGACTTTTCTAAGGACTTTATAGTGCAGACAGATGCCTCAAGTGAAGGGCTAGGAGCAGTTCTGTCTCAAGATATCAACGGAGAGGAGCATCCAATAGTTTTTCTTAGTAGGAAACTGACGCCAGCTGAGAAAAACTATGCGGTGGTGGAACGCGAATGTCTTGCCATCAAGTGGGCTTTGGACTCCCTACGGTATTTTCTCCTAGGTAGGAAGTTTCGCCTCATATCAGACCATGCTCCTCTTACGTGGATGAGACAGAACAAGCACACCAATGCCAGGGTAACTAGGTGGTTTCTGTCTCTGCAGGAGTTTAACTTTGTGGTGGAGCACAGACCCGGGAGACAGCATCAGAATGCCGATGCCCTCTCCCGAGTCCACTGTATGATGGCGAGTGGTGCCTCCAACACCTCCGCGTTGAGGCAGAGGGGGGGGATATGTACAGGACGCCAGGGTTGGGTCCTGGATGGACGCTACATAGCGCCAATTTTTGGAATCTGGTCCCTTTAAAACGATGGTTCAGGAGGTCACCCAGAGGGGGTGAGAGGTTCCGGAAAGTTAAAATAGATCCAGAGAGGACGAGCTAACGGTCCTCTCTGTTTTTTCTTTATGTTATTTGAGGGTCCGGAATTTCGGAGGCTCTGAAGTGACAATTGGGAGGGAAGAGAGCCTCCCCTTCTGACCCCTGGCTTTAGGTACACAAGGAGTTAACCTTATCCAGGAAGTCAGTTAAAAGGAGAGGAAGTGCTGACAGAGGGTGGAGGAGTGTGGAATCAGAAGTGTCTGCAGAAGCTGTAAGCCTGCTGAGAAGGACTGGGACACTCACCAAACTGTATGTGCCTGTACTTTGTTTTTGTTTGCTGTACTGAAAGGAAAACAGACTTTTCATTTGTGCTGAAGATAAACAGGACTTTTGTGTTGATGATTTTCCCCATGCTGAAGTAAGCGTTGTTTTTGGTTTGGTTTTGCAAATAAAAACCCTTTCGTTTCATTATCACGGTTTTAGCACTTGTCTCGCTGAGCTAAAGAACCCCCAAAGTTCACAATGCGTAAATTAATCTAAGAATCACGTTGCATAGATACCCTGGCTCAGAAACAGAGATACGACGGCGTATCTGGAGATACACCATCGTATCTCTTAGAGAATCTGGCCCTGTATCTTTTTTTGGTATTCAGAAAAGAAGATACGCCGGAAATCTGCTAATATACGAGCGACGTAAGTCACTTACACCGTCGTATATTAGTTGCATATTTATGCTGGCCGCTAGGTGGCGCTTCCGTCGTTTTACGCGTAAAATATGCAAATGAGCTATTTACGCCGATTCCCAAACGTACTTGCGGCCGGCCGTCGTATTTTACGTCGTTTGCGTAAGCGTTATTCCGGCGTAAGGTTACCCCTGCTATATGAGACGCAGCCAATGTTAAGTATGGATGTCGGGACAGCGTGGAATTGTATGTCCGTTACGTAGTTTGCGTAAATCGTTTGGGAATGGGGCTCAACGTAAGTTACGTTCACGTTGTTTACATTGACAAATAGCAACGTGATTTCACGCATGCGCACTGGGATTTGTCCACGGGCGACTCATGCGCCGGTCAGAAAGAATGTCATGAGCGTGGGGTCATGATTAATTTACATGAATCACGCCCCCATCCTCAACATTTGAATTGCGTGGTCTTACGCCGGGCACTTTACGATACGCCGCCGCATATTATGGAGCAAGTGCTTTCTGAATAAGTCACTTGCCCATAATATTTGCGGAGGCGTAGCGTAAAGACCATACGCTACGCTGCCAGACAGATACAACGCATGTATCTGAATCTGGCCCAATATATTTTTTTTCCAATGAAAAAAATAGGTTTTCCTTGCGCAAAAAAAATCAATTTTTTTTCCAAAATAGTCTGAAAAGTAACGTGCAGCCACCAGGTGGCACTGTGCTCACTACAGTCCATGTATATAGTAAAAAAAACGAAAGATGGCGCTGAGTTGATTTAAAATGAACACGGTGCTGCGATAAAGAGAAAAGCCCGATAGATGGCGCTGTGAATTCTCCAGCTAATTTACACACTGTTGGAACACAACCAATAGATGGCGATGTGTAATATTCATCTTGTGTTCACTCTTCTGCTTTAGAGGGCGCTGTGCATTATTTCAGAAACCAGCGCATGCTGCAATACGCCAATACTGCCAATAGATGGCGAAGTGCTTTGTGACACAAAGCGCCATCATCATCCTGAGGATTTTGTCAGTGTGTGTTTGCAACAGTTTACAACCAATAGATGGCGCAATGCATCTTCTATATCAGGGGTGTCAAACTAAATTTCATCGTGGGCCGCATCAGCATTATGGTTGCCCTCAAAAGGGCCGGTTGTATCTGTAAGATTAGATGTCCAGCGCATCCCTTACCCTTACAATAGGTGTCAAGGGCCCCCCTACCATCAGAAGTTGAGTCCCCCCTCTCCCTTACATCACAGTGCACCCCCCCTTTCCTTATGCTGCTGCTGGGAAGAAGTTGGATGCATTGTTTGAAAGCAGAAAGTAAGGGTCTGGAGGATGACTGGAGAGGTGCAAGGGCCGCATGAAATGGCCTGGAGGGCCGCATTCGGCCCGCGGGCCTTGTGTTTGCCACCTCTGTTCTATATGATTACATCTTGCGATGCCTGGTTTGCAATGCATTATATAACCAACAGAGGGCGCAGTAGATTAAGACCACATGTGCGGGGCTGCTGCTTCTGAACAACCAACCGGTGGCGCTGTGAATAACATTTGCTGCATTCACTGCCTACAAACTGATAGTATAAGGCAGATAGATGGCGCTACATGACCACATCTCCAAACACCCTGCAGACTGTTCCTAGAAAGCTAACCGCACCCATTCTCTACTCTGCTTAACCCTTCCATTGCTCAATTTTCATTTTTATTTTCATTTTTGCACACATGTTATATCGTTTCTGAAATCAGAGACCCTGGAGAATGAAAGGGTGTCAGTTACAATTTTTTATGTCACACACGCACAGCTCATTATCAAATGCAGTTTCAGTAAAATATAAATAAAAAAATGCTCAAATTCATTTTAGTGCACACAAAACACAATACAATTTTTGGTAAAATATGGAAAACAAGGTTGCATTAAGTCAATAAATATTGAATGTCATTGGCCCGGATTCACAAACGATTTACGTTGGCGTATTTCCAGATACGCCGGCGTAAGTCCAAATGTGCGCCGTCGTATCTTTACGCGATTCACAAAGCGAGATACATCGAAAAAATAGGCTTCCTCCGCCCGACGTAACTTGCCTACGCCGGCGTATCGTAGCCGCATAGTTACGCTGGACGCATTCGGCGTTCCCATTATAAATATGCAAATGAGTAAGATACGCCGATTCACGAACGCAGATGCACCCGGCCGCTTCAGATACACGATTTACGTAAGGCTTACGTCTGGCTTTAAGTTACCCCTGCTATATGAGGCGCAGGTAATGCAAAGGTATGGGCCAGGGAACGACGCTGTCGAATTTTACGTTGCGTACGCCGTTTACGTAGTACTACGTGAATAGGGCTGTGCGTAAGTTACGTTCACCTCGTAGGAATTGCGACGTATCTTAGGGAGTATATGCGACGTGATTCTGAGCATGCGCGCGCATGCCCAGTTCGACCGGCCATTCATTAGCATGGGGTGATGCTTAATTTAAGGTTGTGTGAGAACACTTGTGATTAGGAGTGTGACTGTTACTAAACTCTACCAGCACAGAGCATTGGAGTGGAAGGGCTGTGATGAAGGGTGTAACTGTTACTAAGCTCTGCCAACATTGAGCACTGAGGGGCTGTGATAAGGGATGTGGCCATTACTAAGCTCTGCCAGCACAGAGCACTGAAGTGGATGGGCTGTGATAAGGGATGTGGATGTTACTAAGCTCTGCCAGCTCAGAGCATTGGAGTGGAAGGGCTGTAATAAGGGTGTGACTGTTATTAAGCTCTGCCAGCACAGAGCACTAAAGTGGGTGGGCTGTGATAATGGATGTGGCTGTTACTGAGCTCTGCCAGCACAGTGCACTTGTTTGTAAGTGCTGTGATAAGGGGTGTGGCTGTTACTAAGCTCTGCCAGCTCAGAGCATTGGAGTGGAAGGGAAGTCGCTGTTATTAAGCTCTGCCAGCACAGAGCACTCGAGTGGAAGAGCTGTAATAAGAGATGGGGCTGTCAATAAGCTCTGCCTGCACAGAGCACTGGAATGGAAGGGCTGTGATAAGAGATGGGGCTGTCAATAAGCTCTGCCTGCACAGAGCACTTGAGTGGAAGGGCTGTGATAAGGGATGTGGCCGATACTAAGCTCTGCCAGCTCAAAGCATTTGAGTGGAATGGCTGTGATAAGGGTGTGACTGTTATTCAGTGCTCTATACTGGAAGAGCTTAATAACAGCCACGTACCTTATCACAGCTCTTCCACTCCAGTGCTCTGTGCTGGCAGAACCATACGTGGAAGGGCTGTAATAATGGATGTGGCTGTTAAGCTCTGCCAGCTCAAAGCACTGGAGGGGAAGGGCGGGAAGCAGAGAAGAAAAGGTATTTTATGGCACGCCCATGCAAAAAGCAGTCACAAATCATACCATGGAAGATAGAAAGGAACTTAGGTCAATAAGGTTTTTTACCTAATTTCCCAAAATAATTCTTTTATCTGTATATATATTATTTCAATTAAGTCCATGCAAATATCCCATATATAATAAATATAAATGCATCACATCTATTAGTAATATCTATTTTAAACATTTTAATTAAGAGCCACAAACAGCACAGTTTATTTTAATATTTTATTCCTATGCACCATGTACCTTTATCATCAAACCAGAATTTATGTTGGTAATGGAAAATAAACATGTAGCGCAAAGACCGTTACCATTTTTGATGTTAAATGTACCAAAGTTTTTTCTATTTGTGTATTTGAGTGTCCTTAACCACTTAAGGACCCCCGCACGCACATATACGGCCACAGAATGGCACGTACAGGCACAAGGGCGTAAATTTACGTCCCCGCCTGAGTGCGGTTCGGGGGTCCCATCGGGACCCCCTCCGCGGCGTGCGGGGGTCCCCCTACCTCTGGGAGCGATCCGGGATCTGCGGGCGGATGTCCGTGATATCCGCCCCCCCCGCGATCGCTCCCAGCCAATGGGAGCGCGCTCCCAGCCTGTCACTTCCTCCTCCTGTGTTTACACAGGAAGGAGGAAATGATGTATTCTCTCATCGCAGCGCTGTTTCCCAGCGCTGCTGATGAGAGAAGACATGCCAAGTAAGTGTGCACCAACACAACACTGACACACACTCACATAGGCATATTAACCCCTTGTGATCGCCCCCCCCCACCCCCCTGTCACAGTGTCACTGAATGCAGTGATTTAGTCACTGCATTTAGTGTCAGTGTGACATGCAGTGTAAAAAACAGTTAGTGTTAGGTTCAGGATAGCCCCCCCCCCCCCCCTAATAAAGTTTTAACCCCCTGATCACCGCCCTAGTTAACCCTTTCACTCCCTATTGCCAGCGTCACTAAGCGATCATTTTTCTGATCGCTGTATTAGTGTCGCTGTTCCCGCTAGGTAGCTATTTTTTTTTATTGCGATTTTTTTTTTTTACTAAAGACATGTGGCTAAATAAATTTTGGCCTAAATGTTTGACTAAAATTTAGTTTATTTGATTTTTTTTTTAACAAAAAGTAAAAAATAGTGTTTTTTTTTCAAAAATGTCGCTCTATTTTTGTATATAGCGCAAAAAATAAAAATCGCAGAGGTGATCAAATACCACCAAAAGAAAGCTCTATTTGTGGGAAGAAAAGGACGCAAATTTTGTTTGGAAGCCACGTCGCACACCCGCGCAATTGTCTGTTAAAGCGACGCAGTGCCGAATCGCAAAAACACCTTGGGTCATTTACCAGCGTATTGGTCCGGGTCTTAAGTGGTTAAAGTAGGCCGGCAATGTGTACGTGCACTGGCGTGGCTCTGAGACTGTTAGCGCAGTCACGCTCCGTCCCGGATACACACATCTCTCCGTGCCCATCCCAGCCTACAAATACCACAATCCCCAGCGGCCAGACACGCCCCCCTGATGACGTACACAAGTACGAAACATATGTCGGCGGCGACACCTGGCTCCCTGCACGCGATACAAACCTAATAGTGCCTTCTCAACCTTGACTTCCTGCCACACACAGCGTTATCGGTGAGACGTCCTATTGGAGAGCATTGACACGCTACAGTACCAGTGCCAGGCAGGCACCTGCCAGAGTAAGAGGCCAATTGTCTGTTTGTGTGCAAATTTTATTTATTTTAATAAACGGTATTGCACCATGATTTTTTCCATATTTTTCTCTGTTAATATATGAGTATATCAGTCGCACTTGTGGTCCCATCGAGATCCAGCACGCCCTCAGTGTAAACAGGCACTTATCCTGTCCTGCCCATCTGACCTACTTGTAACAAAGAGGTCTTGCTGTCTGGTAAGAATTTAGTATCTCCTCAACACTTTGGGTGGAGCACTGATTACATTGGTGAAGGAATCTCTCACATCCAGAAACCAACTTCCTAAAAATCAGTCACAGATTTGTCTACGGTCTTTATGGGACTTTGCACAACCAAGATTTTACTTTGCACAATGAAGATTTTCTTTTTTTTTAACCACTTAAGGGACCCGCTAATGTACATTTACGTCGGTATTGAAAAAATGGATATCTCGGTAACGGCAGCAGCTCCTGCCACAACCGAGGTATCCATCTTTAGTGTGAGCGGTCCTGTTTACGATAACAGTGGTCTCCGCGGCAGATTCGCCGTGAGATCACTGTTATCAGCCGCTTACCAGAGCCGTCGGTAGTGCGGAAGGCAATCGGGTCCTGCTGCCTGCTGTGTGGGAATGCGAATGAGGGCAAGATGGCCCCCACCCGTCCCCATAGCATTGCAGGGCGGAAGTGACGTCAAAACGTCAGTCCCGCCCATGCGTCTTAAAGGAACATTTTTTTTTGTCATTTTTTCAAATGACAAAATTTCCATTTTTATTTTATTTTTTGCATTTAAGTGTAAATATGAGATGTGACGTCTTTTTGACCCCCCGGATCTCATATATAAGAGGACCTGTCATGCTTTTTTCTATTACAAGGGATGTTTATATTCCTTGGAATAGGAATAAAAGAGATACATTTTTTTTCAGTGTAAAAAATGTTAAAATAAATAAAAATAAATAAGAAAACAAAAAAAAAAAGTTTTTTAAAGTGCTCCGTCCCGATGAGCTCGCGCGCAGAAGCGAACGCATACACGAGTAGCGCCCGCATATGAAAACGGTGTTTAAACCACACAAGTGAGGTGTCACCGCGATCGTTAGAGCGAGAGCAATAATTCTAGCCCTAGACCTCCTCTGTAGCTCAAAAAAATGCAACCTGTAGAATTTTTTAACCACTTCAGGCCCGCGCTACCGTCGGATGACGGCAACAGCGCAGGCCTGAATATCCAACATGCCGTCATTTGACGGCATGTCATTCTGGCGTTCCCAGCGCGCGCTGTAGTGCGCGCTGCGGGGAAGCCCTGTGTTGTCCGTGTCCCTTGGACACGGCCAATCACAGATCGCGGCAAACGGCCAATCAGAGTGGCCGTTTGCGATGCGATCTGTGGGCGAATGAGAGATGATCTCTCATAGATCATCTCTCATTGCCGTGTTACACAGAGACAGCGTCCTGTCTCTGAATGGGAGGAGCCCGATCTGTGTTCCTTCCTACATAGGGACACAGATCGGTCACCCCCCCAGTCACCCCCCCCTCCCCCCACAGTTAGAACACACCTAGCATACACATTTAACCCCTTCCTCACCCCCTAGTGTTAACCCCTTCAATGCCAGTCACATTTATACTGTAATTAGTGCATATTTATAGCACTGATCGCAATATAAATGTGAATGGCGCCAAAAATGTGTCAAAAGTGTCCGATGTGTCCGCCATAACGTCGCAATACCAATAAAAATCGCAGATCGCCACCATTTCTAGTAAAAATAAAATAATAAAAAATAATAATTCTCTCCCCTATTTTGTAAGCGCTATAACTTTTGCGCAAACCAGTCGCTTATTGCGATTTTTTTTTTTTTTACCAAAAATATGTAGAAGAATACGTATCGCCCTAAGCTGAGAAAAAAAAAATGTGTTTTTTTTTTAATTGGGATATTTATTATAGCAACAAGTAAAAAATATTGTATTTTTCTTCAAAATTGTCGCTCTTTTTTGTTTATAGCGCAAAAAATAAAAATCGCACAGGTGATCAATTACCACCAAAAGAAAGCTCTACTTGTGGGGAAAAAAGGATGTAAATTTTGTTTGGGAGCCACGTCGCACGACCGCGCAATTGTGAGTTAAAGCGACGCAGTGCCGGAAGCTGAAATTTTACCTCGGCAGGAGGGGGGTGTAAGTGCCCAGTATGCAAGTGGTTAAACGTCGCCTATCAAGATTGTTAAGGGTAAAAGTTTGACGCCATGCCACGAGCGGGCGCAATTTTTAAGCTTGACATGTTGGGTATCATTTTACTCAGCGTAATATTATCTTTCACAATATATAAAAAAATTGGCCAAATTTATTGTTGTCTTATTTTTTTATTAAAAAAACAGAATTTTTTCCAAAAAAAGTGCGCTTGTGAGACCACTGCGCAAATATGGCGTGACAAAATTATTGCAATGACCGTCATTTTATTCTCTAGGGTGTTAGGAAAATATATATATAATGTTTGGGGGTTTTAAGTAATTTTCTAGCAAAAGTAAAAACGTTTTAGTCTTGTAAACACCAAATCTGAAAAACACCCAAGGTCCTTAAGTGGTTATGAGTTATTGTTTTTGAAATCTCTTGATGACTCAAATATAACAGATGATTTTTCTTAACCACTTGCTTACCGGGCACTTGAACCCCCCCTCCTGCCCAGACCAATTTTCAGCTTTCTCACTCTTTTGAATGACAATTGCGCGGTCATACAACGCTGTACCCAAATGAAATTTTTATCATTTTTTCCCCACAAATATAACTTTTCTTTTCTTTTGGTGATATTTGATCACGTCTGCGGTTTTTATTTTTTGTTAAAAAAAATTTAAAAAAGACCAATTATAAAAAATAAAACGTTTTATATTTAGTGGGAATGCTTCATCGGTCCCACAATTGTTATTCATTTTTTTATTTATCTTTAATTTTAATTTTATTCCGTAATATTTTTTGGCTCTGCACAACTTCTGCATACTTTCAGCTATTAAAACCATTGAACTTTTAAAATGTTCAGCTCTTTCAGCTAATGATGGGACTTCTTCAACTTTTTTTTCTACTACTTTTTAAAATATTAAGCTTTTTAACACTTTTTTTTAACATTGAAGTCAATGAGAGCATGTGACAGTTTTTGATGGGGGCAGTTTTTGATGGGGCAATAGGATGGGGACAATCGGATGGGGCAGTTTTTGATGGGGGCAATAGGGTGGGGCAGTTTTTGATGGGGGCAATAGAATGGGGCAGTTTTTGATGGGGGCAATAGGATGGGCGAAATTTTATGGTGCAGTTTTGATGGGGCAGTTGTTGATGGGGGCAATAGAATGGGGCAATTTTTGATGGGGGCAAAGGGTGGGACCGTTTTTAATGGGGGCAAGAGGATGGGGCAGTTTTAAAATTGTATCCTCCATATAATTTGTAATCATCCTGATATGATCAAAATTTTTGATAAGCCGCAAAACTTTTATGATGAGTGCAATAGAACAAGCAAAGCACCCACAGGAACTCCCTTTGGGATACAGGAACCTCTGACGGAGAGTCCTAGATCTCACCTCACTTTGGAAGGATTGTCTAACCCTTTTCTCTGTTGGTTGCCATTACAGGACGGATGGGATTTTGTCCTCTCTGATCAGAGGAGGTGCCTCTTCCACAGACCCCAATAAGAAGTGGTACATGTTCGATGGGCCGGTAGATGCCATGTGGATTGAGAACATGAACACAGTGCTGGATGATAACAAGAAGCTTTGTCTGAGCTCCGGTGAGATAATCAAACTGACCGAGGTGACCCTCAGACCTTCCATTACCCCTTTCATGTTCTGTTCCTCAGCTAATGTCATAGTAGATAGAATTGTCTCCTCCAGTGTGGCTACTACGGCGCCTAGGGGGACACTGGAGGTGCATCCATCTCTGAGGCCCTCAGTACAGACCCCCTCCACTAACTACAGACCCCCCGTCCTGCAGTATAAATGCCCTTCCCTCAGTACAGACCCCCCACTAAGTACAGACCCCCTCCCTCTGTATAAACCTAAACCTCCCCCTTAGTACAGACACCCCCTCAGTGCAGACCCCCCATCAGTACAGACAGACCCCCAGCAGTATAGACCCCCTCAGTATAGACACCCCCCAGCAGTACAGATACCCCCCTCAGTTCAGACCCCTCCCCTCAGTGCAGACCCCCCAGCAGTACAGACCCCCTCCCTCAGTATAAACCTCCCCCAGGACAAACACCCCCTCATTGCAGACCCCCCATCAGGACAGACACCCCCACCTCAGTGCAGACCCCCCCAGTGCAGGCCTCACAGTATAGACACCACTCAGCAGTACAGATAACCCCCCCCTTAGTTCAGCTGCCTCCCCTCAGTGCAGACCCCCTCCCTTAGTATAAACCTCCCCACTCAGGACAGACCCCCCCCAGTGCAGACCCCCCCATCAGTACAGACACCCCCACCTCAGTGCAGGCCCCCCAGGAGTACAGACACCACCCTCAGTATAGACACCCCCAGAAGTACAGATACCCCCTCAGTTCAGACTCCCCCAACAGTACAAACCCCCTCAGGGCAGCAGGTGGTGTTAGTGGTGCCGCTATCCACGGGTGTCACCCCCTCTGGCCGGTGTCACCCGGGTGCCGTCCACACCCCCTGCACCCGCCTAGCAACTCCACTGCTGATTTAGAGAATATTTATAAATCTGTACAGAGAGTTTTCCCCTGAGGTGCCTCTCCATAGATGTATTATGCAAAACAAGAGGGTAACAAATGTGATTTTTACTGCTGCATATTCTAACCTTTTTTTGTCTTCACCCCTCAGGCCATGACCACGATGTTTGAGGTTCAGGATTTGGCTGTTGCTTCTCCAGCCACGGTGTCTCGTTGCGGGATGGTGTATTTGGAGCCCAGTATTCTGGGGCTAACACCCTTCACTGAATGTTGGCTGCGCCGTATTGGAGCCACACAAAGAGCAGCTGGAGTCGCTGTTCTCCTGATTCCTGCAGGTATAAGTTTTAGCCGCATTGGAGTAATAAAGTGCAATAAATCGCAACATTTAACTTTAGAATCAGCAGATCTACACAGGACTGAGCTCCGGAAGTATCGGCATTCATGGATATTTGGCACCTCTGGACGTATCCTTGCATGTTGGTTTCTTCATTTAATCTCTATCTCACTGACAAGGCCGTCATCAGGGGGGTACAGGCAGTACACCTGTAAGGGGCCCGGATGTCCCCAGGGGCCCGGATGGCAACCCCCTTTAAAATAAAAAGGGGTCCCGAGGTTTCCAGGGGCCCGGAGGCCCCCCAGGGCCCCGGGTGGCGACCCCCCTTTTTTTTACTTATTTTGTATAAAAAACTTTTTTTCAATATATATATATATATATATATATATATATATATATATATATATATATATTATTTATTTATTTTTTATTAAAGGGCTTAGAGGTCCCCAGGGGCCCGGAGATCCGCAGGGCCCCAGTTGGCAACCCCCCCCCCCCCCCATTTTTTTATAAAACAAATTAATTTTTTTTTAATACATTCTTTTTTTTATTTTTATTAAAGGGCTCAGAGGTCCCCAGGGACCCGCAGGTTCCCATGTGGCAACCCCCCTTTTTTTAATTTTTTTATAAATGTTTTTTTTTATATGTGGCAAACTCCCAGGTGGCAAACTCCCCCCTTTATTTATTTATTGTTTTATTTATTTTTTGTTAAAGAGCCAGAGGTTTCTTTTTTATTATTAAAGTGCAACCCCCCCCTTTTTTTGTCATTTCTTTTTATAAACAAAGTAATGCCTGAAGCTGTGTAAGGGGCCACACAATTCCTGATGGCTGCCCTGCTTACTGATGAGACCGGTTCATATTAACAAATCGCAGTTCACACAATAATCTCTCCGTTTTCAGGATTCCAACCGGTTTGTGCGCCAGTCGGTGCGGGAGGTGATCGCTTCCACCGATAGTAACCTGGTGATAAGTCTTCTTAAACTTCTTGAGTGTTTCTTCCAACCCTTCCTACCCCAAGAGGTAATATAAAAAATATACATAATATACGTAATTTACATCTTACTTAATGAAAGGAACATAACAATGTGTAACCAAAAAAAAATTATTAATCCACTAAATTTTCCCCCACCGCTTTTCCTGTCCAGGTTCTGAGGGTTGGCAAAGAAGGATTGCGGTGTATCTCTCACCCACCCACCATTGACGGGTTGCCTACCCCAGAATTAGGGTGTGCCCAGGCACGCCTATAACTAGGGGTAAGGGGTTGGGGTTAGGGTTTAGGGTTAGAGTTAGGGCAGGGGTGAACAACCAGTGTCCCGGGGGCCACATGTGGCCTGCGGAGCCCTCTGATGTGGCCCGCGACCTCCTGCTCTGGGCTTGCCAACCCACCATTCCAGATCGCAGGTTGTGACCCACCATACCACGACATTAGTGTTGTGAATGAAGCTGGTGTTAGAGGAAGAAAGCGGCTTAGGAGCAGAGAACCATAAACCGATGCTTCCACTACAGCGTCGGCTTTTGCCATAGGTTGAATCCAGCCAGTGTGGGTAAACCGCAGCACATCAGTGTGAAAGCAGCCTTAGGCCTTTTTCACACGATCACCCTAACCAAATGGGACCCTCAATTCACCTCTATAGATCGACAGATGTCTGTTTACCGCTGCCAACCCCCAATCTGAAAAACAGAAGGGAATTCTTTGATCTGGGCGGATCGGAGGGCCTATAGAGTAGCCGTGACCTGTCATCCGCCTGCTCCGCTCATTGTGGCCCTCGACTAGTTACCAAGTTACTTAAGTGGCCCTCGCTCTTTAAAAGGTTGGGCACCCCTGCGTTAGGGTTTTCCATTGAAGAATAAGGCTAGGACTCAGGAATTGGAACAGGGACCTCCCCCAGAGGTCAAAGGTCAGAAGGAGGGTTCCCAGAGGTCAAAGGTCACAGGGCGTGGCATGGAGTTGTCCCCTTTGTGGGTCTATTTGTGGGGTCAGATACTGATGTTGGATGAGAAGACCTGACTCACACACCAAAAAAAGATCTGGCTCACCATCAGCATTACAGTTAATCTCAAAGGTGTTTAGTAGAGTTGAGGTCAGGGCCCTTGTCGAGCGCCGGCCATCTGAATTACAGCAGTGGGGGTGTTTTGGAAGTGCCTGACTAGAGCCATAGGCTTCCTGATTAGGTGCTGTGTTAGGGAATCAGTTCCCTAACACTGACCTGCCTCTCAGCCAACCAGGTGCACCGGGTCTGGTGGCATTTGATGGGGCAATCTGGTGGCTATTGATGGGCACAGTGACGGCATTTGATGGGCACAGTGGCTGCGTTTGATGGGCACAGTGGCTGCATTTGATGGGCACAGTGGTTGCAATTGATGTTTTTTTTTTTAGTTTGTTTGTGCCCCCCCCAAAAAATTTTGAGCACCAGCAGCCACTGGTCTTCACCAAACTGTTACCACAAGGTTGGAAGAGCACAATTATCTACAATGTCTTTGTATGATGGAGGATTACCGGGACCCTTCACTGGAGATACCTGAACTCATTTGGAGGGGTTCTCATACTCATGGCCATACGTTTGGCGATATAGTGAAGGTAAACAGTACAGCTCTATATACAGGCTCGGATTTACTCCCTTTGCCGCCCAAAGGCCGTGTCCTTCAGTACAGGGGGGACATTATCCTCCGGAGGACTTTTTGAAAGGCGGGGGGGGGGGGGGGGGTGATGCTGCCGCCGAAAATAACAAAATTACATGGGGGGGGGGGGAGTTTGCTGCTGCCGAAAATGACATTAAGAATCATCTCACCTCCTCTTCCCTCCTCTTACCATATGTGACATGACAGGGGGGGGACTCCCGAAATGAAAGTGTCCTCCTCTCTCAGCTGCAGTGCCGCCCCTGTGCACCCACTGCCACCCAAGGCCTGGCCTTGTTGGCCTTGTCTGGAATCCGGTGATCTGCCAATATGGTTCCGGCTATCAGGATGGTTCCTGTAAGGACTGCGCAGGCGTAATCCTTGCCGACGGAAATCTCTGAACCTCGGCTGGCATCCAGGGCGACGTGGAATTTGAGGAAAGTTTTAACATCCTCCAATCCACAGGAATGTTAAGGAATGAGCCTGGAATGCCGGCCGAGGTTCGGAGATTTCCGTCGGCAAGGATTGCGCCTGCGCAGTCCTTACAGGAACCATCTGGATAGGGGAACCATACCGACAAGTCACCGGCCAAGTCTATATAACAGATATCTAACAAGAAAAAACTGGAGGTGGAGGGGGGATTTGGATATTGAATAAGTTTGTCGGCTTCGCATCTATACATTTTTATGAATACATTCCTTGTTGCCTTCTCAGGGACAGAAGACGATCCCCCAGGAGAAGTTGAACCGTGTGGGGGAGCTGATGGAATCCTGGTTCTTCTTCTCACTGGTATGGAGTGTTGGGATCACCGGAGACTCTGACGGCCGAGAACTGTTCAGTAAATTCCTAAGGCCTCGTACACACGATCAAATCTGTCTGCTGGAAACGGTCTGCTAGACCGTCCCAGCAGACAGATTTGATTGTGTGTACGGGCGAGCCGACGGATTTGGCCACCCGACAGATTTCAAAGCATGCTTTGAAATCTATCGGGTGGGAATCTGTCCGCCCGACATGTCTGATGGTTAGTACACTTACCAGCAGACATGTCGTCTCGCACCGGCGCCGAATGGATTTGGCGCATGCGCGGAAGTGTTTTACTTCCTGGTGCGGTGACGTGGCGGCGTCAACGTCACCGCCACGTCATCGACACGTCAGCGCGCCCTCTGCTGGCGGGGATTTTGGTTTGCTCGTGTGTACACGCGAGCAAAACAAAATCCTAGCAGACAGATTTGTTCAAATCGGTCGGTCCGACCGATTTGAACAAATAGATTGCCTCGTGTGTACGAGGCCTAAGAGACAAATTGGTGGCTGAAAAGATAAGATTAGATGAAGTAAAAAAATGTAGAAACACAGGTGACGTTCATCGAGTCTCTGTCAAAGAAAACGGAGAGATCCATTACATTGTCCATAGTAGTTAAGTCACGAGTTCCAGTATCAGAGCGGGTTCAAATCCTACAGATCCTCCAACTAATAATAGAAGACATGTGGTTTGTTGGCAGGTGACATTGTTGTTTCCAGAAGAAGGCTTGGTCTATGACTATGTGTTGGACGATGCTGGAATAAGCAGCACTGCTGAGGATGAGGATGATGATGCCCAGCGGAAGGTGAGACACGGCGGTCCCCCAATCAATCGTCTTTAAGATCTTACTTGTCATTTGCTGTGTAAAAAAATTCTGCTGCTTCCCCACTAAAGGTGCGCTGGGTGAACTGGATGGAATCTTCCGCCCCCTTCTCCATTGAGCCTGACACCAGCTATTCAGATATCATTGTACCCACATTGGACACCGTGAGGATGTCCCACCTCCTGGGCATGCTACTGACCAACAAGAAGCCGGTAGGTTTTATTAATTATTATTAGGTTTTATTAGGTTTTTATTGTTTCTAGAGAGTGTTTGAGTTTTGTAGTGCTGAGTATCCAAATGTTCAGTCTACTCCAGAAAAGCCTGCAGGTTCCACATATCACAGCCACATTGGAGTCATTTCTTACATTGGGGTCCCCATCAAAGACCTCCTTACATCAGCGTCCCCCAGGGCTGTCTTAATGCATGGGCACCCCTGGGCATTGCCTAGGGGCCCCAGGTGCAAGGGGGGCCCATGATAATCTTGCATTACATCTTACTTACCAACTGTCCTGGATTTGCCAGGAAAGTGACGCTTTTTACTAAGCTGTCCCAGGATGGCCCGGGCACAATACAGAATCTTGTGCCCTCCTGACTACCCGTGTACTCTGCCCTTCTGCACCCTCCTTTTTGTGCCCTTTTTGTTGATTAGTCTTTAATTTATGGCATGTTTTCTTAATGTTTAAAATTTTGAAGTACTAATAAATATATGTTTGATTCCATCAACGATTTATACTTTAATTCTTGGGAGTAGGTGCGAAAAATTAGGGCAGACTGGTGGGGGTCCTAGCGCATTACTTTGCCCAGGGGCCCATGATGCTATTAAGATGGCCCTGCTTGAAGCACAAGTTCTAGTTGACACTTTTCCAGATTTAGCCACAGTGACCCCCTGTGGTGGGATGTTGAAAAGAGAAGCCTGGGGCAAAAATAGAAAAACTGGACTATCTTGGTACCCAAGGATTGGACAAAAGTATCACAAAATATATATATAAAAAAAAGCATGATTAAAAGGGGAAAAGGGAAGAGCAAAAAACATTTGTATAAAAAAGTATATACAATCAAGAGTTACAGCTGTGCATAATTTTTAAAAGGATTCAGAGGGTCGATGAACCCTAAAAATGCAAGGGGTACCGGATGTAGTAAATCTTGACATGGTCCTCTACATGTTTCGCAGCATAAGGCGCTTCCTCAGGAGGAGTCAATTATTGTCATTCGGAGAGACCAGTGGATAATAGGACAGCGCAACAGAGGCACTTGAAGGTAGTCCCCCCCCCCCCCCCCCCCCACAGCGAACACGGGAGACACTAAGAGATGTTGGGTTCTAATATATCTGGATATTTAATATATGTTGGGATGACTATTGCACAACATAACTGAACCAGAACTTAAAGCAGACTTGCAGAATGTTTACAAAAAAAGTTGATCTGGAATCATGCAATGCAGCCTGCAATTGTGCAACAAACCTGTGAAGCCTGGCAAGTTGAGCAATAGCTTAGGCCGGTAATACTAGAGCTGGGGAAAAAATCGATTTCAATCCTGAATCGAGTTGCAAGGTCAAATCGATTCAGGTTTTCAAAAAATCTTTTTTTTTTTTTCACCAGGACCGGTGTCGACACTGTGCTGGTATTGAGGAGCTGCGGGCAGGAGTTTTTAGGCGGGACCGCATCTTCCGCCTAGTCCTAGCACTATTCCTACCACCGATGCCTCGCCTAAAAACTCCTGTAAATCGTAAATCTATTTTTTTTAATAAAAAAAATCACAGATTTTTTTGGGGGGGGGAATCGCCCAGCCCTAGGTCATACACGGTTAGAGGTTTGAACCATTAATGGGCAGGCTAAATGTACCAAGTGGATCGATGAACATGGGTACCACCAGACTGTGAAATTTGCTTCCGATTAATGCTGCTATAGCTGTTAGCGATAATCACTGTCTTCTCCCAAGGGGACAGCTTCCCCCACCAGGAGAAGACTATGGCTCAGCAGGAGGAATTCCCTTGTCAGCTCTGTCGGTGTTGATGGGGGAATTAGGCAAATTTCTTTCCTGCAACCCATGTCTGCAGGAAAGAAATTTGCACCGTCTATGGCCAGCCTTAGCAAGTCATTTTAAAACTTTCAGCTCCATTGCTTGGGATTGAGATGCTGGGTTCTTCTTCCCTGCAGTCGCTGTCACTTTTGAAATTTGCTTGGCTTGGTACAGAGCTGGAGGAAGAGTATGCAGGAGCCCGGCACTGTACTGCCGTGTACACACGGTCGGAATTTCCGGCAACAAATGTTCGATGTGAGCTTTTAATCGGATATTCCTACTGTGTGTAGGCTCCATCGGACATTTGCTGTCAGAAATTCCGACAACAAATGTTTGAGAGACCGTTTTCAAATTTTTCCGACAACAAAAGAAATTCTTATTGTCTGTAGCCACAAAAATCCTACGCATGATCTGAATCAATTTGGCGCATGCTCGGAATCACTGAACTTAATTTTTCTCAGCTTTTTGTACGTGACAGCGTTCTTGATGTTTGAAATTTCCGACAACATTTGTGTGACCGTGTGTATGCAAGCCAACATTCCGTCTGGAAAAAATCCACGGTTTTGTTGTCGGAATGTCCAATCGTGTGTACGCGGCATACCTGTCATCCACTGAAGTTGCAATGCTTTACTAGCTCATTTGCAAAATAATAATAAATGCACATTAAGGTGCAGTTTTTATTTTATTTTTTTAAGTTTTTTGGCAAAAATTAGAGTGAGTGAGCATTTAAAGGCAAAGTCCCAAATAATAGGAACAAAAAAAGGAGCAAAGGGTTGACTGCCAAATGTGTTAGCAACCAGAATTAAGGTGCAGTTACTAACCACCCCTAAGCTGTTTGTCAGCTTTCCCTATCCTTTCCTTACAGCAACTTCCAGTTTACTATGGCTGCTCTGTCCCCCTCTTTTTATAGTGCAGGGCTCGGTTATCCAAAAGCCATCTTATTGGCTCTTCTGAACACAACAAAGTGTTTACAAAACAGATCCACGTTCCAACACAGCTCCTCAGGAAAGTGCTGGGCAGATATGGTATGGAGTATCTTTATCCTGGGCCATGACAACAATTCATGGGGCCCCATAGCAATATTTTGATAGCGCCCCCCACCAGCAACCTCTCTATTAGGCCTTAGGCCCCTTTCAGATGTATGGATCCCGCGAGGATCCATACCTTTCTTATCCGCTTGCTCAGCGGGGATCGCTCTGTTGATCCCCACTGAGCCGGCAGATAAGAGGGCGGTCCCTGCACACTGTGCAGGGACTGCCCTGTCAGATCTCCGCTCTCCCCTATGGGGGGATCGAATGAACACAGACCATCTGTCCATGTTCACCTGATCGGCACTGCAGATGGATGGAAAAATAGGATTTTCCTCCGTCTGTAGAATCAGAGCATAGCGGACACTAATGAGATCGGGTCTGCTGTCACCCGCTATTTCATAGGGATACGTAAACGGATGGATAAAAAAATGGACATACGGTTTCGCATGTGTGAAAGGGGCCTTATATACACACAGATGTTTAGAGGCTCTAAAGTGCTCAAATGTTAAATTCCTGGAGCTTTCCCTTAGGCTCCATTCACACCTGGCAATTTAGAATCAAGGGCGGAATCACCACGATTTTTCCCGGCGCTTTCCCTTAGGCTCCATTCACACCTGGCAATTTGGAATCAAGGGCCGAATCACCGCGATTCTTCCTGGCACTTTCCCTTAGGCTTCATTCACAACTGGCAATTTGAAATCAAGGGGCGGAATCACTGCGATTCTTCCTGGCGCTTTCCTATAGGCTCCATTCACAACTGGCAATTTGGAATCAAGGGCGGAATCACCGCGTGTCAGGGAAATGTCCGTAGAAGTACTGGCAATCTTGCCAGTAGAAGAAATGGCCATAGAAGAAGTACTGGCAATCTTGCCAGTAGAAGAAATGGCCATAGAAGAAGTACTGGCAATCTTGCCAGTAGAAGAAATGGAAGCCATAGGCTCATCATGTGACAGGAAGATCCTCCTGCTGGTCTATAAATGGCTGCCATTGTCTGATCCAAATTGCTGGATTGTCGTCAGCCTTCCTGAGTTCCTGAGTCTCTGTATTATTACTGTTTGGATTTCCTGTTGTGACCCGGCTTGTTCCTGACCTGTCTGATCCGATCTCCTGGTTTGACCCCCTGGCTTGCTTTACTGACTTGTTACCTTCTCCAGCACCTGATCACGGCTTGTTTCACGGACTTCGCTTCAGTTATCTGTTCCTGCCTGTTTTCCAACACCAGATCTCAGCTTGTCTCCATTCCTGCAAACCTGCATCTCCTGCCTGGATCCACAGTGTTTGATCCCCAGCCGGCTTCCACTGTTGCTCCTTGTGCACACCTTGCCAAGTATTACCAAGGACTTCTAGAGACTGCAGCCCAGCGGTGTTTACTGTATTCTCCAGCATTCTTCAGACACTCACCAGCTCTCTCTTCTGGATCCTTTTGGCAACCTGTGCTTCTCTGGGCACTACACCCTCTGCACCCAACCTCAGGGGTGTACTGCACTTAGCCGCAAGGGGAGCCCTCTCGGCATTTCGGCCTCCAACCAGGTACGTGACAGTACAATCCAGCCATGACTGAGGCCGACAGAGGTGCTCCCCTGCTCGAGGTGATGTGCCAACAAGTCACCACCCTTACACAAGCCATCCAGAAACTCCAGGATGGTTACGTTTATTTGAAAGATCGGCTGCAGCATTTGCCTATCGCTCCAGCCTTGGTGGACTCCAGCTCATCTTCCACTAACACAGCATCAGCTTCCCTGCCTCAAGAATCTGCTAACCCGACCCATACAGTGATGATGCTTTCTCCTGAACCACGGGTACCAACACCCGAACGATTCTTCGGTGACCGAAATAAGTTTCGGGCTTTTAAGAATGCGTGCCTGCTGTACCTGGCCCTCCAGCCTAGAACTTTTTCCTCAGAGTTTGTGAAAGTAGGATTCATAATTTCCCTACTATCCGAGGAACCCCAAGCTTGGGCTCATAACCTACTAGAACAAAAGAGCCCGGCCTTGAACACTTTTTTTGAGGCTATGACTCTTTTGTATGATGACCCCCAGCGTATGGCCTCCGCTGAATCTGCCTTAGTCGCCTTACGGCAAGGAGAACGCCCAGTGGAGGACTATACAGCGGAATTCCGCAGATGGTCCACTGATACTAGCTGGAATGAAGCAGCACTCAGGTTTCAATATCGCCAAGGACTATCTGAGACCCTTAAAGACGAACTAGCCCGAGTTGCTGTTCCAGGCACTCTTGATGAACTTGTCCACCTAGCCATTCTGCTTGACAGGCGCCTGCGGGAGCGGCGGTCAGAACGCGCTCAAACCTTCCAGCCTACCAAGAGGCCACCCAGGTCTCCACCTGCTGTTGAACCCACGCCTGCCTGTTCTGCAGGTCTCAAAAGAGATTCAAAGCAAGCTGGCCTGGTCCGTTCTCCCCTTACCTTTGATGAGAGACAACGCCGTCGGCGGGCCTATCTCTGCCTGTACTGCGGAGGGGCTGGACATTTTTTACGCAGCTGCCCCATAAGACCCAGTAAGACCTACCCACCAAGTTCCACTTATCTGCAAGTCTCTGTATCCTCCCATTCTTACCTCGCTCTTTCCATCTCCTTTCAAGTGGCAGGAAGGGAGGTTCGACTATCAGCAATTATCGACTCCGGGGCATGTAGTTGCTTTATGGACTTATCTCTGGCCATGAAACTTGGTGTGCCCCTTTATGAGAAAAAACAAAGACTGGAAGTTCTATTGGCCGATGGTTCCTTGCCCAGTTCTGGACTTGTCTCCCGTGAAACCATACCCATCTTCACTACTACTGATACCGGCCACCAAGAATTTATCCGTTTTGACATTTTATGTTCTCCTATGTTTCCCATCATCTTGGGAATTCCGTGGCTACAGGCACATAACCCACAAATCAACTGGGCCAAGAAGGAAATCTCTTTTTCTTCAGACTATTGCTTGCAACATTGTTTTCCTCCCAGTTCCAGTAAGCCTGCTAGCTGTCTGGCCGTGCAACCTTCCCCTGATAACCTCCTGCTTGTCCCTTCCGCTTATCATGAGTTCATAGACGTTTTTGACAAGAAAAAGGCCGATGTCCTCCCACCTCACCGACCTTATGATTGTCCGATTGAACTGCTTCCAGGGGCTGAGATCCCATTCGGACGAATCTTTCCTCTATCTGAGAACGAGCTGGAAGCCTTACGTTTATATATTGATGAGAGTCTTGAAAAGGGGTTTATCCGACGCTCTTCTTCTCCTGCTGGAGCAGGTATTTTCTTTGTGGAGAAGAAGGACGGCACATTACGTCCATGTGTAGACTACAGAGACATCAATAAAATTACCATAAAAAATCGATACCCTCTCCCTCTTGTTCCTGAACTCTTTCAAAGGTTTCGAACCGCCCGTATCTTCACTAAATTAGATCTAAGGGGTGCCTACAATCTTGTCCGCATCCGCCAGGGAGACGAGTGGAAGACAGCATTCCGGACGAGGTTCGGCCACTTCGAATACCTTGTGATGCTGTTCGGATTATGCAATGCGCCAGCCACGTTCCAGCATCTAGTGAACGATATCTTCCGGGAATTCCTTGACTACTTTGTAATTGTATACCTTGATGATATCCTTATCTTTTCTGCCTCTTTGGAACTTCACCGAACCCACGTAAAGAAAGTACTCCTAACCCTGAGAAAACATGGCCTATATGTCAAAGCAGACAAATGTGATTTTGAAAAGACATCTATTCAATTTCTGGGTCTTATCATCTCCACAGAAGGAATTGCAATGGATCCAAAGAAGGTGGAAGCAATACTTAACTGGCCAGCTCCCTCGGACAAGAAGGGTGTCCAGCGCTTCATAGGGTTCTCCAATTTTTACAGGAAATTTGTGAAGGGTTTCTCCACCACCATAGCACCCATCACCCAATTGACCCATCAGACGACCCGGTTCCAGTGGTCCCTAGAAGCTCAGGCAGCCTTTGATAAATTAAAAAATCTGTTCACGTCTGCACCTATTCTACAGCACCCGGATCCAACCCTGCCCTACGTTTTGGAAGTAGACGCCTCTGAAGTAGCTACAGGGGCAATCCTGTCCCAACGGCAAGGACCCAAGGCTCTCCTTCACCCCATTGCTTTCTTTTCCCGAAAGATGAGCCCACCAGAGAGAAATTATGATGTTGGGGATCGAGAACTATTGGCCATTAAATCTGCCTTAGAAGAATGGAGGTACTTATTGGAGGGTGCCGCTCATCCCATTATGATTTTTACAGACCATAAGAACCTGGAGTACCTCAGGACAGCCAAACGTTTAAGACCCCGGCAAGCCCGATGGGCTTTATTTTTCTCCAGGTTCAATTTTCATCTTACATATCGCCCAGGTTCCAAGAATGGGAAAGCGGATGCACTCTCTCGAATGTTTCCAAACACCCCTGAAACAACAGAGCCAAGTACAATCCTTTCCGCTCAAAATTTTTTACTCATCCAACCTGACTTAAAGACCTTGATTAAACAAGCCTCAACCCAGTGCCCTGACCCAGAAATGTCCTCATTGAGAAGCCAAGATGGATTTTTATGGCACCAGGACAAGATTTTTGTTCCCCAATCAGTTAGACTCCAAGTCCTAAAGATGTCACACGATCACAAACTTGCCGGACATTTTGGAATACGAAGAACCACTGAACTTGTTTAGCGCTCTTTTTGGTGGGCCAGCCTAAGACAGGACTGTATAAAATATGTTAACTCCTGCACCACGTGCCAGCGCAATAAGGGTTCCAATGCCAAACCATGGGGACTTTTGAGGCCACTACCCATCCCTGAACAACCTTGGAAAGAAATATCCATGAATATTTAAAGTAGACTTGCCTCCCTCTGGGGGATGCACCACCATCATGGTGGTGGTAGACCGCCTTTCCAAAATGGCACATTTTCTCCCAATGATTGGCACACCGTCTGCCTCGGAGACAGCAGACATGTTCATTAAAGAGATCGTCAGATTACATGGACTACCAGATAGTATTGTCTCTGACAGAGGGGTACAATTTACCTCCAAGTTCTGGAGAGATCTCTGCAAATCTCTATCAATTGAAGTATGTCTTTCCTCAGCGTACCACCCCCAGAGCAATGGTCAAACAGAAAGGACTAACCAGACCTTAGAACAGTATCTTCGGTGCTTCTGTACTTGTTCACAGGATGACTGGATCTCCCTTCTTCCCTGCGCTGAGTTTGCATATAACAATTCTTTGCATGCAGCCATCAATCAGTCTCCTTTCTGGGCAAACTATGGATTTCACCCTTCCTTCCTTCCGAATACTATACCTGAAACATCTGCCCCCGCTGTCCAGGATCGGTTAAGGTTCATTCAAACTAACTACAAGATACTTCAGGAGGCCATGCGAAAAGCCCAAGAGGACTATAAGAGGTTTCATGATAAAAGAAGAAGAGGAAATCCTGTCTTTAAGGTTGGGGACAAGGTTTGGCTTTCTTCAGTAAACCTCAAGCTCTCATGTCCAGCCCGGAAGCTTGGACCCAAGTTCATTGGTCCCTTTGAAATTAAAAGAGAAATAAATCCAGTGGCTTTTGAGCTGGCACTACCCAATACTTACAAGATCCATCCAGTGTTCCACATCTCCCTGCTTAAGCCTGTGGTACCCAGTCCATTTCCTGGAAGAGAAGAGCCACCTCCACCTCCAGTCCTGGTAGAAGGGGAAACTGAATTTGAGGTTGAAGCCATTATGGATTGCCGGAGGAGAGGTAGGCAGATCCAGTTTCTCATCAAATGGAGGGATACCCTCCCGAAGACAGTTCCTGGGAGCCTGCAAACAATGTGCATGCTCCTAGACTAGTACGGGACTTTCACAGCAGACATCCCGAAGCATCGGCCCGTTGTGGCATCCGGAGGCTGCCCCTTGGGGGGGGGCACTGTCAGGGAAATGTCCGTAGAAGTACTGGCAATCTTGCCAGTAGAAGAAATGGCCATAGAAGAAGTACTGGCAATCTTGCCAGTAGAAGAAATGGCCATAGAAGAAGTACTGGCAATCTTGCCAGTAGAAGAAATGGAAGCCATAGGCTCATCATGTGACAGGAAGATCCTCCTGCTGGTCTATAAATGGCTGCCATTGTCTGATCCAAATTGCTGGATTGTCGTCAGCCTTCCTGAGTTCCTGAGTCTCTGTATTATTACTGTTTGGATTTCCTGTTGTGACCCGGCTTGTTCCTGACCTGTCTGATCCGATCTCCTGGTTTGACCCCCTGGCTTGCTTTACTGAATTGTTACCTTCTCCAGCACCTGATCACGGCTTGTTTCACGGACTTCGCTTCAGTTATCTGTTCCTGCCTGTTTTCCAACACCAGATCTCAGCTTGTCTCCATTCCTGCAAACCTGCATCTCCTGCCTGGATCCACAGTGCTTGATCCCCAGCCGGCTTCCACTGTTGCTCCTTGTGCACACCTTGCCAAGTATTACCAAGGACTTCTAGAGACTGCAGCCCAGCGGTGTTTACTGTATTCTCCAGCATTCTTCAGACACTCACCAGCTCTCTCTTCTGGATCCTTTTGGCAACCTGTGCTTCTCTGGGCACTACACCCTCTGTACCCAACCTCAGGGGTGTACTGCACTTAGCCGCAAGGGGAGCCCTCTCGGCATTTCGGCCTCCAACCAGGTACGTGACACCGCGATTCTTCCTGGCACTTTTCTATAGGCTCCATTCACAACTGGCAATGTGGAATCAAGGGCGGAATCACCGCAATATTTCCTGGCACTTTCCCTTAGGCTCCATTCACACCTGGCAATTTGGAATCAAGGGCAGAATCACTGCGATTCTTCCTGGCACTTTCCCTTAGGCTCCATTCACAACTGGGAATTTGGAATCAAGGGCGGAATCACCGCGGTTCTTCCTGGCACTTTCCCTTTGGCTTCATTCACAACTGGCAATTTGGAATCAAGGGCGGAATCACTGCGATTCTTCCTGGTGATTTCCTATAGGCTCCATTCACACCTGGCAATTTAGAATCAAGGGCGGAATCACCACGATTTTTCCTGGCGCTTTCCCTTAGGCTCCATTCACACCTGGCAATTTGGAATCAAGGGCGGAATCACCGCGATTCTTCCTGGCACTTTCCCTTAGGCTTCATTCACAACTGGCAATTTGAAATCAAGGGCGGAATCACCGCGATTCTTCCTGGCACTTTCCCTTAGGCTTCATTCACAACTGGCAATTTGAAATCAAGGGCGGAATCACTGCGATTCTTCCTGGTGATTTCCTATAGGCTCCATTCACACCTGGCAATTTAGAATCAAGGGCGGAATCACCACGATTTTTCCTGGCACTTTCCCTTAGGCTCCATTCACAACTGGCAATTTGGAATCAAGGGCGGAATTACCGCGGTTCTTCCTGGCACTTTCCCTTTGGCTTCATTCACAACTGGCAATTTGGAATCAAGGGCGGAATCACCGCGATTCTTCCTGGTGATTTCCTATAGGCTCCATTCACACCTGGCAATTAAGAATCAAGGGCGGAATCACCGCTATTCTTCCTGGCACTTTCCCTTAGGGTTCATTCACAACTGGCAATTTGAAATCAAGGGCGGAATCACTGCAATTCTTCTTGGTGATTTCCTATAGGCTCCATTCACAACTGGCAATTTGGAATTAAGGGCAGAATCACAGTGATTCTGCCCATAATTCCAAATCCTTTGGCAATTTGAAATCAAGGGTGGAATCACCACGATTCTTTCTGGCGATTTCCTATAGGCTCCATTCACAACTGACAACTGTGAATCAAGGGTGGAATCGCTGTGATTCTGCCCATAATTCCAAATCCTTTGGCAGTTGGCGCAAAACGCATTCATTCGACATGGCACCCCAAACACAATGTGATTTGCCGCGATTGTCATGTGACAGAATAATGCCACAAAACGTGACATTAAAAATAGCATTCGCCAGCACATCTTGGATAGTTCAATTACGTCCAAAAAAGTTTTATTGCAGAAAAATCACATCACAAAAGTGCAACGTTTCAGGGTCACGCAGGACCTCTTCGTCAGGCATGTGCTCATCACATGCCTGACGAGGGGTCCTGCGTGACCCCGGAACGTTGCACTTTTGTGATGCGATTTTTCTGTAATATAACTTTTATGGATGTATTTGGACGATCCGAGGTGTATATGTTCGATTGTTTGATGTCTCCAGGACCCAATTGTAATGTAATGTAACTGTAATCGTTTCAGCACCCATCATCTTTTTGAGCCACTTTACCAGGAAGGTGTGCAATTGGAATATTGATTAGATTAAAAATAGCATGACGATTGTCACCCAAAAAAGGAGCAGGAGCTTTATCTGGATGACAAACGTGCATAGGGCGGCTCATAAAGTGAATGGGCTGCCCTAATTCCGCGTACACACAATCACTTTTTGTGATGAAAAAAAAACAACGTTTTCCACCATGAAAAAAAACAACGTTTTTCCAACTTCATCATAAAAACGATGTGGACAACTCACCATCGTTTTTTCAAAAAGCTCTAGCAAAGCGCGGTTACGTACAGCACTCTGTTCCATTCAAGCTCCTGTCTCATAACTTGCTTCTGAGCATGTGCGGGTTTAAAACATCGTTTAACCACTTAAGACCCGGACCAAAATGCAGGTAAAGGACCTTGCCCCGTTTTGCGATTCGGCACTGCGTCGATTTAACTGACAATTGCGCGGTTGTGCGACGTGGCTCCCAAACAAAATTGGCGTCCTTTTTTCCCCACAAATAGAGCTTTCTTTTGGTGGTATTTGATCACCTCTGCGGTTTTTATTGTTTGCCTCTACAAACAAAAATAGAGCGACAATTTTAAAAAAAATGCAATATTTTTTACTTTTTGCTATAATAAATATCCCCCAAAAATATATAAAAAAAAAAATTTTTCCTCAGTTTAAGCCGATACATATTCTTCTACGTATTTTTGGTAAAAAAAATCGCAATAAGCGTTTATCGGTTGGTTTTCGCAAAATGTATAGCGTTTACAAAATAAGGGATAGTTTTATTGCATTTTTATAATTTTTTTTTTTTTTTACTACTAATAGCGGCGATCAGCGATTTTTTTTTTTTTTTTTTTTTTTTTTTTTTTTTTTTTTTTGTGACTGCGACAATATGGCGGACACTTTGGACAATTTTGACACATTTTTGGGACAATTGTCATTTTCACAGCAAAAAATGCATTTAAATTGCATTGTTTACTGTGGAAATGACAGTTGCAGTTTGGGAGTTAACCACAGGTGGCGCTGTAGGGGATGTGTGACCTATGTGTTGTGTTTACAACTGTAGGGGGGTGTGGCTGTAGGTGTGACGTCATCGATCGCATCCCCCTATTACAGGGATGACGCGATCGATGCTACGGCCACAGAGAAGCACGGGGAAGCCGTGTGTACACACGGCTCTCCCCGTTCTTCCGCTCCAGGGACGGATCGCCGCACTGCAGCGGCGATCGGGTCCGCGAATCCCGCGGTCCCGGTCCTGGAGCTTTGGACCGGGTCGTTGGCGCGCGCCCGCGACCCACGGCTGGGTACTAAACTTAACGTATATATACGTTGATGTGCCCAGCCGTGCCATTCTGCCGACGTAAATGTGCATTAGGCGGTCCTTAAGTGGTTAAAACTTCGTTTTAGCCCACACACGATCATTTTTTACAACACAAAAAACGACATTTTCAAAAACGACATAAAAAAATGAAGCAATTTTCGAATTTTTTTTTGTCGTTTTTCAGAAGACAGAAAACGTTGTTTTAGCCCACACACGATCATTTTAAATGACTTTTTTTAAAACGCCGTTTTATTTCACAACTACTAACAATTACCTACAAAGCCATCCACAAATCTACCCCCAGCTACATCAATGTTCTAGTCTCTAAATACCAACCTAATCGTTCTCCTCAAGACCTCCTACTCTCTAGCTCTCTCATCACCTGCTCCCATGCTCGTCTCCAGGACTTTTCCAGAGCCTCTCCAAGCCTATGGAACTCCTTACCCCAATCTATCCGTCTATCTCCTTCTCTATTAGCTTTTAGAGGATCCCTGAAAACCCTTCTCTTCAGAGAAGCCTACCCTTCCCACACCTAGCAGCTGCATTTTTCATTTGAGTCCATCTGATCATCCCCCACAGCTACTACCCTTTGTTCCACTTGACCCTCCCTTCTAGATTGTAAGCTCTTACGAGCAGGGCCCTCTGGTCCCTCCTGTATTGATTTGTATTGTGAATGTACTGTACTCCCTGATGTAAAGTGCTGCGCAAACTGTTGGCGCTATATAAATCCTGTATATTAATAATAATCGCTAAAAATGATTGTGTGTAAGCGGCATAAGTGTGACATGCAAAATCTAGTAAAATATCACAGACACCAATTTACAAGTGGGAGCGTAAGTTTCCGCTATGCCAAGTGTCAATGAGGCCTTACTTGGGGAGCCACAAGTGATATGTATAGCCGACCATACAATTGAATGGTTTTACGCAGCCAGTTGTGAACAATTATGCTCTTGTGCTGACCCATGCATGCAGTATATTTCCCACAATGCAACATTCAGAATTCAGGAAAATAGTGTTTATATTAGTATAGCCGTGCTGCACATTTTTTTTGTCATTTGTTCATGTTTCATAGGTGCCAACCAGAAAACCAGTCCAAAAATCCATCAAAAATGCATATGCATTTTTTACAACCTAAGGATCTAGTATACATTTTGGGGTTGGGGGGGTGGTGTCCCGATGACATTTTTACAAAAACAAGAAGCCGGCAGGGAAATGGCAATTACCGCAATTTAAATGACAAGGCCCCCCCTCCAAAAAAATAATAATCCACAACTAGACCCTTCAGAAATAGAACTCCATGCAAAAAAAAAACACAGTTTGGGGCCCCCAAATTGCATACCCAGGCCCTAAATAGGAGCATGCAGTACTCCCTCTCCTGAACAATACGTGCCCTCAACATACCGGGTCCCCCTGGGCAAAGCACTTTGTCCCCATGGAAGCACAAATTGCCTTTTTATTGGGCATATTGCTGTGTTTCTGGAAAAAGCTGAATGCTTTGCTTTGTGTGAAAAAATCTTAGTTGTCGGAAGTCAGAATAATAACCTCGGGCTACACTTGGCTCTCATGAGACGGACATTTAACCTTCTGACCATTTAACATTTAAACAGCTTATCTCTTGTACAAAGCTGGACCATGAGACCTGACCACCAGAGGTCTGCATTGCAGAATGAGATGTCACTGTAGGACAATGGAGAGTAAAAGAATATTAATCATGGCGATTCAGGTACCTAGAGTACAGGACAGGCAATGATTTCATTGCATATCCAACATTTAAATAGACATTTTGTTTCAGTCCAAATATAAATTTCCTTTCATATACTGTATTAGTTTTCTAACGGATTCCACATTTTTGGACTGATTTAAATTCGGATCAGTCGAAAAATTATGGATCGACCGATTCTAATTCTGTATGAAGAATAGCTGGTTGTTGTTAAGCAGCGAGCTGGAAAAAAAATGGCGCAGGGTCCCCCCCCCAAATTTTTTTACGGACAAGGCCACATGCCCTCAACATGGGGGGTGCCCATGTTGATGGGGAACAGGGCATCTTCCCCACAACCCTGGCTGGTGGTTGTGGGGTCGTGGGCTTAAAGCGGAGGTTCACCCAAAAATCAACTTTCTGACATTAGATCCAGCATACTGCTAACATCTGCAGTATGCTGGTTTTTTTTTGTATTTATCGTTTATGAGCCGTTGTTATCCGACTCCGAGCGGGGAATCCTGCGGGGAATGGGCGTTCCTAAGAGGAGTTGATTGACGGGCTGCTAAGGCATGTCACGCCTTCCGAAAATACCTGAGTGTCACTTCGGGTGTTTTCGGAAGGCGTGACACGCCTTAGCAGCCAGTCAATCAACTCCTCTTGGCTTAGGAACGCCCATTCCCCGCAGGATTCCCCGCTCGGAGCCGGATAACAATGGCTCATAAAACGATAAGTACAAAAAAAAAAAAAACAGCATACTGCAGATGTTAGCAGTATGCTGGATCTAATGTCAGAAAGTTGATTTTTGGGTGAACCTCCGCTTTAAAGAAACAAGAACCCCCCCATATAAATGAGTATGGTGTACCCATTCACCAAAAAAGTGTAAGAAGAGAGAAAAGACACAACATGAGTTTTTGTCAATCCTATTAATTAAAACAAGTTTGCCCTGAAGTAGATCCTTTGTCAATCACGACATTGCACCACCAAAGGGTCTGGTATGGATTGGGGGGACCCTAACCAATTTTTTTCAGACTTTTTCATTGCCGGCGTTCTGTCGAGAAGTACTGTAGCTGGCCAGCTAGAACCTGTCCTAGGTAGCTAATATAACCTACATGTATATACAGCTAAACCTGCTAAGAACCTAAATGTAGTGCACATGTGTATATGTGAGAGACAAAAGCAGAGTGATTTTGTGCTTGGATGTCATATAACAGTTGTATGTTGTGTTCACAGAGGCAAAATAAAAAATATGCCTTTAAGAGTCATTTGTTTGTATGGCAGCAGGAGGTAAGCAATAACAAAGTAGAATTCATACCAGAAAGCATAGAGTTACGCTTGTGACTCATCACAAGAGTCTTGGCCCAATCACAGCTAATCTCACATTGAGCAGAGTCTTGACCTATCACAGCCACCTTTACATCCACTCTGTCTGGGAGGTTCCTCAGCACATGTGCTGCAAATTCATTCCACATGGAGAGAGCAGAGCAGAACAGACACAAGGCCAGAGTTCTGTTTTATAGAAGCAAAAGGGGCCAAATAGGTATGTCATACAGTTATATAAATGTTCCTATTGTAAATAGTGTGGTTAGAACTGTATACTGATCTAGTTGTGTGTTCACTTGTAGTTCACTTGTAGTTCCACCATACCCCCGAACCAAACTCAAACCAAACCAATTGTCAAACCAAACCAAACGAACTAAAGCAACCTTGCAAAACAACAGAGTTATATCTTTCAGAGAAATTAGAGAATGCTTTAACAACTTACAGAGAGAGTATAAATACTGAAGAGAGAAATATATCCACCATCTTATGTTAAATGACAAGATTGAATATTTGAACCACCATTTTGTTATACTTTATTCATCACGTGTTTTTGTACATGGACTGTCTGCTGAAGTTAATAAAGAAGTTATTTAAGCATTTGGTGTGCTCTTTAAAGCTACTGATTCCATAGAAGAGGAATTTCAGAGTAATAGACAGTCACGTTGGACTGAAAAGTCAGAGATATCACAATTCTTCTAATGCCACAGCGCATGAGGCACTTCATAGTGCTGCGCCTGCCACAAGTACCCCCCCCCCCATCGAATAGTGCCCGGAACTGCGCATATGCTGTACGTCATAGCACAACTGCTGATTTGCTGGGCTGACGTAACTAGAGGTCGACCGATATATCGGTCGGCCGATATATCGGCCGATATTTGGCCGTTTTTATGAAATCGGCATCGGCCGATTATTGTGAAAAAATCGGCCGATTCGCGGCAATCGCGGCTATTATAATAAACGGGTGACATGGCCGGCTGCCCTGCAGCAGCGTGTGTCCCTGAATTCTCCACCCGCACGGCCACCTCCAATAGCGAGGAAAGATTTTACTGGCATTGCATAGTACCGCCCGTCCCTGCTCCGCCCCCTTCCTCGGCGTGCTGTTTAGGATAGCGATCATTGGCCCTTTACAAGCATCTGCCACGTGACTTGCAGTACTGACCAGTGCTCTTGAAGCAATATATTCTTGAATCCTCCTCACGCACGGCCACTATAGAGAAGCTAAGGAGAGATTTCACTGGCATTCATCGTACCGCCCCGCCCCCTTCCTCGGCGTGCTGTACTAGAGAAACAATCATTGGCCCTTTACAAGTATCTAATACAGCACGCAGAGGGAGGGGGCGGGGCGGTACGATGAATGCCAGTGAAATCTCTCCTTAGTTTCTCTATAGTGGCCGTCCGGGAGGAGGATTCAAGAATATATTGCATCAAGAGCATTGGTCAGTACTGAAAGTCAGGTGGCAGAGAAACCATCATTGGCCCTTTACAAGCATCTTCCACCTGACATGTTAACACCCCCAGCAGGAGATCGTGGCCAGCACTAGCTCAGTGTCTTCCTCTCCTGCTGAGGTGGAGCCTGCTGGCTGCTTGTATTTTACTTGTGAATTGATTGGCTGGTCATCTCATCAGCATGCACCTAGCCTATCAGAGGTGCATGCAGATAGATACCAGCATGTATGGAGGGTATGTGCTACTGTACTGTGCCCCCTCCCCCTTGCAAACTTAATTGTATGTCTTTTTAAAGTGAAATCTGTCTGAGGCTGGCATTGAGAAAATGGATGAGGATGACTCTGGGTGCATATCAGTTACATTGTGGGGATCCTCTTCACAATGTAACTCTCATCCTCATTCATTTTCACAATGCATTGCAAATCAATCATCTTCATTGCCACAACGCACCACCACCCACCCCCTCCCCACAAGGCAGCACCACCCATCCCTCCCCACAACGCAGCACCACCCATCCCCCCCCCACCATGCAGCAACACCCATCCCCCCCCACAACGCAGCGCCATCCATCCCCCCCCATCATGCAGCACCACCCATCCCCCCTCCCCAACGCACCACCACCCACCCCCCCACAACGCAGCACCATCCACCCCCCCACAACGCAGCACCATCCACCCCCCCCCCCCCCACAACGCAGCACCACCCATCCCTCCCCACCATGCAGCACCATCCACCCCCCCCCCCCCACCATGCAGCACCACCCATCCCTCCCCACAACGCAGCACCACCCATCCCTCCCCACAACGCAGCACCATCCCCCCCCCCCCCCCACAATGCAGCACCATCCATCCCCCCCCCACCATGCAGCACCACCCATCCCTCCCCACCATGCAGCACCATCCATCCCCCCCCCCACCATGCAGCACCATCCATCCCCCCCCCATGCAGCACCACCCATCCCCCCCCCCACAAAGCAGCACCACCCATCCTTCCCCACAACGCAGCACCACCCGCGCCGATCAAAAAATAAAGAAAATCGGCCCAAAATATCGGCATTATATATCGGCCATCGGCCGCACAGATTTCTAAATTTCGGCATCGGCATCGGCCATAGAAAAACCCATATCGGTCGACCTCTAGACGTAACCATGGCGCATGTGCACATCGTGGGAAGTATCTCTTGATAGGAGATACCATTTCACAGCCACAATTTAAAGCTATACAAACAGCGTTAAAACCGGACCATCAGCACACTGTAAAGCCGCCCCGCAAGAGCGAGGCACAATGTGAGAACTACGGTCTCCCCCCTGCTGTTTGTATAGGCTTCAATTGTGCCCGTGAAATGGTATCTCCCATCGAGAGATACCTCCTACGATGCGTGCTTGCGCCCTTAGTCAGTTCACGCCAGCTGATCGGCAACTCAACTGGAATGCGGCTCGATGGAGGGCACTTCTCGACAGAACACCAGCATTCTTTTGTTTACATTTCAGCTGCCAGTAGGGAAGCCCGCTGACAGCTGGACGTCGTGGCTGGCTTCCCGGACCGCTTCTAAGCAAGCAGCTATTTTTCAACTGATTCAAATTCAAATTAAACCAAAAACTTGGAATTCGATACAAAATTAACAAACTAAATTATACTCGATGGGAGATACCATCGTCCCATGAGGCATTATAAAACTCTGGTATTCACAGACATGACTAGGCATGTTGGGAATTGTAGTCCCCGAACAACTGGAAAGCCATAGTTTGGAGACCCATGGTTTAAATCAGGTGTCAGGGCTGGTGCAAGGAGTTTTGACACCCTAGGCCAGGGGTGTCAAACTGGCGGCCCTCCAGCTGTTGCAAAACTACAAGTCCCATGAGGCATTGCAAGGCTAACAGTTACAAGCATGACTCCCACAGGCAGAGGCATGATGGGACTTGTAGTTTCGGAACAGCTGGAGGGCCGCCATTTTGACACCCCTACCCTAGGCGATACCTAATTTTGCGCCCCCCCCCCCTCACGCACGCTCTACCCCTCACTAAAAAGCCTTCCAAACCTCAAATTGCCCCAATTCCTGTATTTTCAGGTCTCAGATCATCACCCCCTCTGTACCCCCCTGCACACACAGATATCTGTTCCCCCTCTGTACCCCCTGCACATCTACCCCCCCACATATATGTTCCCCCTCTGTACCCTCCTTGCACACCTGTCCTCCCCACACACATATCTGTCCATCCGTCTCCCACACACACATATCAGTAACCCCCTGCACATCTGTCCCCCCCACACACATATTACCCCCCTGCACGTCTTCCCCCCCCCCCACACACACACACATATCGGTACCCCCCTGCACGTCTGTCTCCCCCCCCCCCACACACAAATCAGTACCGCCCTGCACGTCTGTCTCCCCCCCCCCCACACACACACACATATATCAGTACCCCCTGCACGCCTGCCCCCCACACACATCTGTCCCCCCCCACACACATATCAGTACCCCCTGCGCGTTTGTCCCCTCCCCCCCACACACACATCTGTCCCCCCTGCACGCCTGCCCCCCACATATCAGTACCCCCTGCACGTCTGTGTCCCCCTCTGTACACAGTGCAATGCACTATTAACTTAAAAGCAGAGTCAATGTTTTATTGCTGCCTGTGTTTTCACTATACCTGAGCCAGCGGCTGGTGATTACTTTACTCCAGGAGAGTTGCGCTGGAGAGATGGATGGAGGGATGGACATAGAAGGAGGGAAGGATGGAGATGGAAGGATGGGGCTCTGTACAGAGATGGAGGGATAGAAGAAAGGAGTGAGGGATGGAGATGGAAGGAGGGAGGGAGGGATGGAGGGAGATGGAAGGAGGGATGGAGATGGGAGGAGGGAGGGAGGATGGGATGGAGATGGAAGAAGGGAGGGAGGGATGGAGATGGAAGGAGGGAGGAAGGGATAGAGATGGAAGGAGGGAGGAAGGGATGGAGATGGAAGGAGGGAGGGAGGGATGGAGATGGAAGGAGGGAGGGAGGGATGGAGATGGAAGGAGGGAGGGAGGGATGGAGGGAGATGGAAGGAGGCAGGGATGGAGATGGAAGGAGGGAGGGATGGAGATGGAAGGAGGGAGGGAGGGATGGAGATGGAAGGAGGGAGGGAGGGATGGAGATGGAAGGAGGGAGGGAGTGATGGAGATGGAAGGGATGGAGATGGAAGGAGGGAGGGATGGAGATGGAAGGAGGGAGAGAGAGGTGGAAGGAGGGATGGAGATGGAAGGAGGGAGGGGAGGGATGGAGATGGAAGGAGAGAGGGATGGATGGAGATGGAAGGAGGGAGGGAGGGATGGAGATGGAAGGAGGGAAGGAGTGATGGAGATGGAAGGAGGGAGGGATGGAGATGGAAGGAAGGAGGGAGGGATGGATGGAGATGGAAGGAGGGAGGGATGGAGATGGAGGGAGGGAGGGATGGAGATGGAAGGAGGGAGGGAGGGATGGAAGGAGGGAGGGAGGGATGGAGATGGAAGGAGGGAGTGATGGAGATGGAAGGAGGGAGGGAGGGATGGAGATGGGAGGATGGAGATGAAGGCAGTGGGAAGGAGGGAGGGAGGAGGAGGCAGGCAGGGAGGGTGAGAAGAGGTAGAAGTCCGGGGAATGCAGTGAGAGGAGCAGGCAGAGCAAGAGATGGAAGGAGGGAGGGAGTGATGGAGATGGAAGGAGGGAGGGATGGAGATGGAAGGAGGGAGGGATGGAGATGGAAGGATGGAGATGGAAGGAGGGAGAGAGAGGTGGAAGGTGGGATGGAGATGGAAGGAGGGAGGGGAGGAGATGGAAGGAGGGAAGGAGTGATGGAGATGGAAGGAGGGAGGGATGGAGATGGAAGGAAGGAGGGAGGGATGGATGGAGATGGAAGGAGGGAGGGATGGAGATGGAAGGAGGGAGGGAGGGATGGAGATGGAAGGAGGGAGTGATGGAGATGGAAGGAGGGAGGGAGGGATGGAGATGGGAGGATGGAGATGAAGGCAGTGGGAAGGAGGGAGGGAGGAGGAGGCAGGCAGGGAGGGTGAGAAGAGGTAGAAGTCTGGGGGAATGCAGTGAGAGGAGCAGGCAGAGCCGTGTTGTCTTTGGCCGGGGAAGCTTCCTTCCTGTGAAGACCGACATCTCTCTCCTCAAGCTCGGCTCCTGTCTCCTCCTCCCGCCGGCTCTCCGCGCTGAAAATGCCGGTATTTTTACCCCAGCAAGTGGCTGGGGATCCAGATTTTGCCGCCTCCCCTACCCTGGCGCTCTAGGCAGCCGCCTGACCCGCCTATTGCTAGCGCCGGCCCTGCAGGGGTCGCCATACTTTTCACGCAAAGGGCCAGTTTACTGTCTTTGAGACTTCAGGGGGGCCGGATTCTGACCAATGGGGGTAGAAAATGCCCCAAGGCCGAGCATCAGTGAGAACAAACATGGCCCAAGTGTTGGTGGGCAGTAGGAGGAGGAATAGTACTCCATCATTGCTATTAGTGGAAGAAATAGAGCCCCATTGTTGGTGTCATTGGGAGGAATAGTGCCTCATATCGTTGGAAGCAATACTGCCCCACGGGCCAGATAAAGGATAGCAAAGGGCCACATCTGGCTCTCGGTTTAGATCAAAGCATATTTATGTGTGAAGCCCCGTACACACGGCCGAGGTTCTCGGCAGAAACCAGCGAGAACCTCGCTGGGAGCTGCATTCTGCCGAGAACCTCGGCCGTGTGTAAGCTCTCCCCGCCCGCTGGGAAACCCGTCGAGCAAATAGAGAACAGGTTCTCTATTTGCTCGATGGCCCGTCGGGATGAATGGCTGGTTGCCTTTCCCGACGGGCGGGTAGCCGATTCTGACGGCCAGCAGAGAACCTCGAGGGGCGGAACGATGTGTCCCGCCCGTCGAGGTTCTCTGCCGTGTGTACGGAACTTTAGAATGGCCAAATCACAGTCCAGACCTAAATCACATTGAGAATCTGTGGCAAGAATTGAAAATTGCTGTTCACAGACGCTCTCCATCCAATCTGACAGAACTTGAGAAATTTTGCAAAAAAGAATGGGAAAAATTTCACTATCTAGATGTTCAAAGCTGGTAGAGACATCCCCAAAAAGACTTGCAGCTGTAATTGTAAACAAAGGGGGTTCTACAAAGTATTGACTCCGGGGGGCGCCATACAAATGTACCCACCACACTTTTCACACATTTATAAAAATTTTGTAAAACCATTTATCATTTTCCTTCCACTTCACAATTAAAACAGTGCACGGAATGAATGGGAAGTGCTCTGTGCTGAGCGGCTTCCTGTTCATTCACAAACTAAAGCAAAGTAAACACAGTTTACTATGCTTTAGTTAGGAATGAACACAGCAAGTGAGTGTATTCACTGTGTTCATTTAGGAAAAGGAAGGTGCTGGTAAATTACATATTTACTAGCCCCTTCCTCCGCTCTCAATCCTGAAACATCCCCTGCAGCAGCTGGGGGAGAGAGGAGGGAAGCCAGCAACACTACAGGGTGGGGGCAACACAGGGTAAACCCAGGCAGTAGGGGGAATCGGCACTGCAGGTCTGCTGATCTCATCTAGCCCTTTTCAGACACTTCTTCTCTACCTGTACTTTACCCAGAACAGGAAGGGCCCACCGTCATGGTGGGAGCTTAACTATTTCAAGTCCGCCCACAGTACATTTACGCCATTATTTTGATGTTAAATACCATTGTTATGGCAGCAGCTAGCTGTCATAAGCCTGCTATTTTTTTGTACTGTGGACGATTCTGCGTCCTGGCGGCAGATTCGCCACAAGATCACTTTTATAAGCGGCGGGCGCAGCTTTTTTTTTGTGTTTAACCACTTGCCGCCCACCATATAGCAAAATGACGGCGTCAAAATGGTTTCAATATCCTGACTGGACGTCATATGATGTCTTCAGGATATTGAGCCGCTGCGCGCCCCCGGGGGTGCGCATCGCAGAGATCGTTGTTGCCGGGTGTCAGTCTGACACCCCGCAACACCGATCTAGGTAAAGAGTCTCCGTCAGAGAGATCAGAGATCTGCCGTGTCCAATCACGGGTGATCACGATGTAAACAGGAAAAGCCAGTGATCGGCTTTTCCTCATTCGCGTCTGTTAGACACGAGTAGAGGAGAGCCGATCGGCTACTCCCCTGACAGGGGGGGTTTGTGCTGATCGATTATCAGCACAGCTCCCCCGAGGATGCCCACACTGGACCACCGGGGATTGCCACCAGACCACCAGGGATGCCCACCACAGATATGCCACCCTAGACCACCAGGGATGCCAATCAGAAATTAATAATGGATGCCAATCAGTGCCCACAATGGATGCCAATCAGTGCCCACAATGGGCATTACTGATTGGCATCCATTAGTACAACACATTACAGTACATCAGTGCCACCTATCAGTGCACATCCGTGCCACCTATCGGTGCCCATCTATGCCGCCTATCAGTGCCCATCCATGCCGCCTATCGGTGCCCATCCATGCCGCCTATCAGTGCCCATCCATGCTGCCTATCAGTGCCACCTATCAGTGCCGCATATTAGTGCCCATCATCAGTGCCCATCAATGCCACCTCATCAGTGCCACCTCATTGGTGCCACCTCATCAGTTCTGCCTTATCAGTGCCCATCAGTGCAGTATCATCAGTGCCCATCAGTGAAGGAGAAAACTTACTTATGTACAATGTTTTGTAACTGAAACAAAAAAAAATATTTTTCAAAATGTTCAGTAATTTTTTTTTCTAGCAGAAAATAAAACTCGCCAAAGGTGATCAAATATCACCAAAAGAAATCTCTATTTGTGTGAAAAAAATTATAAAAATTTAGTTTTGGGTACAGTGTAGCATGACCGCGCAATTGTCATTCAAAGTGCAACAGCACTGAAAGCTGAAAATTGGTCTGGGCAGGAAGGTGTATAAGTGCCCGGTATGGAAGTGGTTAAATACATGCATTTTAAGTAATGTATTAATGGCTGCCTATCCGATGACGCAATAATGTAAATCCCAGTGCCTGTGCAATTCTTAGCTGAGTTCACAAATATCTGCTGCCGCCTCTCATTTTGTGACATGCAACAAAGTTACAACCCAAATTCACACCGGAGCGACCTGTAACCTGCGCACCCCATAAGGAGGACCGGGTGAAGATGGAAGCGTCTTCAGCGGGGACAGCGAGCTACTGGAAGGCTTTGTTTTTTAGGTAAGTCTGCCATAATGTGCTAGTAAGCAATGCATACTAGCACATTATGACCTAAACTGCCCGGAGCAGTTTTACTACAGCTTTAAAGAGCTTTCTTTCAGTGGTATTTAATCACCACTGGGTTTTTACTAAACAAAGGAAAAAAGACAGAGGGTTTTGAAAAATTAACCCTTTTTTCATAGTTTGTTTTTAAAATTGTTCTCCTTCATTCATGTGTGCTGGTGAGGCGGCACTGATGGGCACTGATGGGCATATATATATATATATATACACTGCTCAAAAACGTTAAAGCAACACTTTGAAAACATCAGATCTCAACGGGCAAAAATCTCATGCTGGATATCTATACTGATATGGACGGGGTAATGTGTTAGGAATGAAAGGATGGCACACCATTTGATGGAAATAAAAATGATCCACCTACAGAGGGCGGAATTCAAAGACACCCCGAAAATCGAAGTGAAAAAATGATGCAGCAAGCTCGTCCATTTTGCTGAAATTTCATTGCAACAACTCACAATGGCCCTCAGTAGTTTGTATGGCCCCCAAGTGCTTGACAACATGAGGGCATGCTCCTAATGAGACGACGTATGGGGTCCTGGGGTATTTCCTCCCAGATCTGGACCAGAGCATCACTGAGCTCCAGAACAGACTGAGGTGCAACCTGGCGGCACCGGATGGACCGAAACATAATGTCCCAGAGGTGTTCTTTTGGATTTAGGTCAGGGGAGCGTGGGGGCCATTCAGTGGTATCAATTCCTTAATCCTCCAGGAACTGGCTGCATGCTCTTGCCACATGAGGGCGAGCATTGTCATGCACCAGGAGGAACTCAGGACCCACTGCACCAGTGTAGGGTCTGACAACGGGTCCAAGGATTTCATCCTGATACCTAATGGCGGTCAGGGTGCCATTGTGTAGCCTGTAGAGGTCTGTGTGTCCCTCCATGGATATGCCTCCCAGACCATCGCTGAGCCACCACCAAACCGGTCATGCTGAACGATGTTACAGGAAGCAAAACGTTCTCCGTGGCTTCTCCAGACCCTTTCACGTCTGTCACATATGCTTGGGGTGAAACTGCTCTCATCTGTGAAAAGCATGGGGCACCAGTAGCGGACCTGCCAATTCTAGTGTTCAATGGAAAATGCCAATCAAGCTCCACATTGCTGGGCAGTAAGCACAGAGCACACTAGAGGACGTCGGGCCTTCAGGCCACCCCCATGAAGTCTGTTTCTGGTTGTTTGGTCAAAGACATTCACACCAGTGGCCTGCCGGAGGTCATTTTGTAGGGTTCTGGCAGTGCTCATCCTGTTCCTGTTCCTCCTTGCATAAAGGAGCAGATTACGGTCCTGCTGATGGGTTAAGGACCTTCTAAGGCTCTGTTCAGCTCTCCTAGAGTAACTGCCTGTCTCCTGGAATCTTCTCCATGCTCTTGAGACTGTGCTGGGAGACACAGCAAATCTTCTAGCAATGACACGTATTGATGTGCCATCCTGGAGGACTGCCTGTGCAACCTTTATAGGGTCCAAGTATCACCTCGTGCTACCAGTAGTGACACTGACCCTAGCCAAATGCAAAACTAGTGAAAAAAAGATGAGTAGGAGAAAAAAAAAAATGTCAGACACCTCCACCTGAAAAACCATTCCTGTTTTGGAGGTCGTCTCATTGTTGCCCATCTAGTGCACCTGTTGTTAATTTCAATTAACAGCAAAGCAGCTGAAACTGATTAACCACTTAAGCCCTGGACCAATATGCTGCTAAATGCCCAAAGATGTTTTTACAATTCGGCAGACAATTGCGCGGTTGTGCGACGTGGCTCCCAAACAAAATTTGCGTCCTTTTCTTCCCACAAATAGAGCTTTCTTTTGATGGTATTTGATTGTCTCTGCAATTTTTCTTTTTTGCGATATAAACGGAAAAAGACAGAAAATTTTGAAAAAAAATTATATTTTCTACTTTTTGTTATAAGAACAATCGAATAAACTACATTTTAGTCAAACATTTAGGCCAAAATGTATTTAGCCACATGTTTTTAGTAAAAAAAAAATCGCAATATAAAAAAAAAATAGCTACCTAGCGGCAACAGTGACACTAATACAGCGATCAGAAAACCGATCACTTAGTGACACTGGCAATAGGGGGTGAAAGGGTTAACTAGGGCGGTGATCAAGGGGTTAAAACTTTATTAGGTGGGTAGGGGGCTACCCTGGACCTAACACTAACTGCCTGTCACACTAACTGTCACACTGACACTAAATGCAGTGATCAGTAAATATATGATCACTGCAATCAGTGACACTGTGACAGAGGGGTGGGGGGTGATCTGAAGGGGTTAATGTGCCTCCTCTCTGGGACCTGGGTGCCAATAAGAGATGACACTGCCACATGTCTGCAAAAGGAAAGCACTTTGGGTGTTGTGGCAATGCATGCGATATTGTCTATGTTCCCGCAATGTACAAAGGTGAACGTAGCCTTTTTATCAAACAGTACTGCTTTTTGAAGGTATAAAATTGATGAAAGGATCCCTTTAAATTTTTGGGGGGCACCCAAGGCCTTAACTTGACAGGCTTGCATTAGTAAATCTCTCCTAGGTCTGTGTACCCCTGTGCGGAGTTCCCCTTTACCAGCCGGTTATATATTCATGGCGTTCTTGTGGAAGCGCAGAGTTCTGGGGATTGGGGGTTGATATTGTATGCCTGAGGTCCCCTGTCTCTCCTGAATAGTAGAACATTGCTCCTATAGATTGCTGGCTGTGCATCCGCTCTGCAGAGCCCCCCGGCTAGAGAACTCTGTAAAACAAACACCAACTACATACACAAATGCATCAAAGCAGCCGAAAGCCTCAAATAAAATGGCGAATGTTAGGAGGGACCTTTTTGTTGGTATAATATAGTGGGAATTCCAAGAACCTGACTGCCTGAGCTTAGTCTGCCCTCTAATGGTCACATTGCAGGTGACAAGTCTACATTGTGTGCAGATTGTCTTGTTAACAAAAAAGAGAGAGAGAAAGTTGTTCAATAAAATAAATATAACCCCCAAAAAAATGCATGTGTGTAAAGTAAAATTTTGATTGGTGTCCCAAATGTTACATTAACCACTTAGGCTTTTTCTGGCACTTTAAAGTGGATGTAAACTCGAAATGTATTTATTATTATTTTGATGTCACAATGTATAAGATTTCCTATCATCTGTGCCTAGTCTTGCCACACAGAGTTAATCCAGCTCTGAGCAATCCTCTTTTACTGTTCAGTGAAATAAAACAGACTTACAGAGAAAAACCTTAGTCCGTTCCGCCCCCTTGCTGTGAATGACAGGTTATTTACATATCTCATGCACTAGCCTGAGCCAGGCATTTTTTTTTTTAATTCCCACCCCCACTCCTTTTCTGAAGTCATGTGGTTATTTTTCTGGATTTTGACTGGATGTTAGTGAACATAGCAGAATTTAGTGTAAGGAATACATAGGAAAAAATGCATGTTGACAAGGGGAGTGAAGAGGTGGGCGGAGAGTCTACTGACATCACAACTCCACCCACCGAGCTCCAGACAACAGAAGACTGGGAAAATGCTTGTTTACATCAACATTTTCCCCCGTCTTCCTCACCGTGACACGATCACGGGTCGTAGCTCATGGAGCTTGCGGCGGACGTGCCCGCCCACAATCTTAAAGGGGACATATATATACATCCTCCTGCCTGTCCGTGCCATTCTGTCGACGTATATCTTCGTGCACTGAATTGGCAAGCAGTTAACGAATTAAAAAACCCCATAATGGGCCAGATTCAGAAAGTATTTACGTCAGCGTATCTAGAGATACGCCGTGTAAATACTAAGAATAGCCGGCGTATCTTTTTTCTGTATTCAGAAAAGAAAATACGCCGGAATTCTGCTAATATACGAGCGGCGAAAGTCTGTTACACCGTCGTATATTAGTTGCATTTTTACGCTGGCCGCTAGGTGGCGCTTCCGTCGTTTTATGCATCGAATATGTAAATTAGGGAGTTACGCCGATTCCCGAACGTACTTCCGGCCGGGCATCGTAGTTTACGTCGTTTGCGTAAGCGTTATTCCGGCGTAAAGTTACCCCTGCTATTGTGAGGCACAGCCAATGTTAAGTATGGACGTCGGGACAGCGTCGATTTGTACGTCGTTTACGTCGTTTGCGTAAATCATTCAGGAATGGGGCAGGACGTAATTTACGTACACGTCGTTTACATTGACTAGTTGCGACGTGATTTCACGCATGCGCACTGGGATACGTCCATGGACGGCGCATGCGCCGTTCAGAAAATACGTAAATAGCGTGGGGTCATGATTCATTTACATGAATCACGCCCCCACATGCCGGACACTTTACGCTAGGCCGCTGCAACTTATGGAGTAAGTGCTTTCTGAATAAGGCACTTGCCCATAACAGTTGAGGAGGCGTAGTGTAAAGTGCATACGCTACACCCGCACACAATTACGCCACCCTTTTCTGAATCTGGCCCAATATTTACCTGGATTTTTTTTGTAAAATGTAAAAGATGATGTTACGCCGAGTAAATAAATACCTAAAATGTCACACTTTAAAATTGCACACGCCCATGGAATGGCAACAAACTACAGTACTTAAAACATCTCCATAGGAGATGCTTAAAACACCTTTACAGGTTAGCTCTGGCTCTCGCTCTAACGTTTGTGGAAATTCTTATTTTACTGTAGCACTCACCCCCGAAGGAGCCGCTGATTAGTTTGGGACCGGCATGTTAGGTTACCAGTGATTCTTGTCTAGGAATAATATTAGTGAAGGTGGTTAAAGAGCAAGTGTCCAGACGTCAACTTGAGTTTTCAATGCTTTATTCCAAGGCCCAACATGGCCGACATCAACATGACACACGATAGAGAAAAGGTTGATGAGCAAGGAGAGAACTGTAGTATCAGGCCTTGGATTTCAGAGAGAGAGCGAACCTGCTCTCAGCACAGTCAAGTTCAAACGTCGCCACTCCCACCAGAGTGGGTAAAGTGCCCCGGACAGGCGATTTACTTGAGCCTGGCAGCCGAAGGGCCACTTTCAATCAAAGTCACTGGGAGGAAACAGGGCCTCTGCCACTTTTCTTAGATTTGTCAAAGGTTAGAACCAATGAGTCCTCCCAGTAAGTCCAATTTCAAGGTCACCGATTGACAGCTGAAGTGTACCTGTGATGTGGCGTGGTAACTGGATCCCCGGTGGTTCGTCCAGGCCTTGCAGACAACCTCTTGCAGACAACTTCTCCCAAGCCGATCCCCCACCGTTCAGCTCCCGCTTAGGATCTGGGACCCAGCAAGCCACTGGGGCCCCTCTTTGCATCAGAATGAAGTTCCGCTTGGTACGCAACCTCGGCCAGGTGGGCCTCGATGACGGGGCCCATGGATGTGCACACCCTGAAGGTGGATGCCGCACCTGGAACTCGGCCCTGCATAGCACAACTCTCACAAGCGACTGCCCCAGATATTCCCTCCCGCCAGCATGTCCAGAGAAAGAACCGCTCCTCTGATTGGCACCGACTGTCACTCAGGGGTAATAACACCCCGCTGGCATGCAGACCGACCTACAAGGCAGTTCCAAAACTGGCAGCAACCCGAATTTAGGCAATTTGTGAATGGGAGTAACTTAACTCTCCCATTCCCCACTAACTTTAGCATAACGCACCACAAATAGGGGGGGGGGGCACTACATTACTTTTTATTTTACACTGTCCCCTTAATTTTTTTATTTATTTGTTATCACTTTTATTCCTATTACACTATTACACAGAATATAAACATCCCTTGTAAAAAGTGTAGCTGCTGACTGTTAATAAACAGACATTTACCTGCTCCACGGTCCAGTAATGCGGCCGCCCGGAGTGTCGCTCCCCCCCCCCTCTCTGTTAGCGCCTCCATTCACATTGTGGGCACCCGTGACAGCTTTTGGCTTCACGGCCGGGTGCTCACTGCGCATGCGAGAGTCGCGCTGAGCTCTATGAGTGGACAGGCGATCTCCTAGGACCTGTCACATGTCGCCTAAAAGGAGGGGCCACCTAAGGCGAGAGGAGAAGTCGCCTAGGCGGTCCCTGGGCAGAAGGAGGAAGTGGGACATGAAGTCCCACTCCTACCAAAGCCCCCACTCCCCCCCCCCCCAAAAAAAAGAAGGGGTGAGGAGTGCTTAAAGCGGAAATTCCACTTATGGGTAGAACTTCGTTTTAACCAGTTAAGAACCGCTGCACGACTAAATACATCGGCAGAATGGCATGGCTGGGCACATGGACGTACAGGTAATTCCCCTTTAAGAAACCCAGACATGGGTCGCGATAGGGCCTAGACAAGCCATCCAGGATCAAGGTGACCGGACACTGGGAGTTTGTTTTATGGCAACCTGTCAGTCGGTCACCTATATCGAGAACTATCTGAAGATAATTCAGACAATTGCTTTGTGAGAAGGAATCGCTCCATCAAGTCGCATTCCAGATCAAGGGCCTGTGGCACAGGTACCACTCCTATTTTCATTTGAGCCAAGTCTGTGGCAGAGGCTTGTCTTCCTTCTCAAGGTTCAGAGTGATACCGCGGCTGCCAGTTCTGTGAGAGAGACTGTCCGGGTACACTACACCCACTCCCGCTGGAGTGGCGACATATCGAAAGGGTGTCATTAAAGCAGGACCGTTTCTGCATAACTTAGGCCTGAACCTGCAACTTCTTCTTTCACCACCTTTCTTCTATTCACTTGAAGTTACCGGTTTGCCCTGTTGGGCACAAGAATAAAAGCACAGAAAACGACATCTTGCTGTTTGGACATTCTATTACTGCTCACATCATCTACTTTCATTATACCCCTAAACATGCTACAAAGGTGACACACTGATCCCAAATCTAACCAGCGGCTCCTGCGGGGGTAGCACTACATAAAAAAATATATATATATTTTTGGGGGATATTTATTATAGCAAAAATTAAAAAATATAGCTTTTTTTTCGAAATTGTTGCTCTATTTTTGTTTATAGCGCAAAAAATAAAAAACACACAGATGATGAAATACCACCAAAAGAAAGCTCTATTTGTGGGGAAAAAAAGGATGTCAATTGCGTTTGGGAGCCACGTTGCACGACACGCGATTGTCAGTTAAAACGACTCAGTGCCAAATTCTCAAAAAGAGGCCTGGCTCTTTAGCTGCATAATGAGCCGGGGCTGAAGTGGTTAACCACTCAAGAACTGGAAGGATTTTCTCCCTTAATTTGAATCCCCCTTAAGGCCATTTTTGCGATACGGCACTGCGTCGCTTTAACTGACAATTGCGCAGTCATGCGACGTTGTACACAAACATAATTTATTGTTCTTTTTTCCCACAAACAGCTTTATTTTGGTGGTATTTAATTACGTCTGGAGTTTTTATTTCTTGCACTATAAACAAAAAAAAGACTGACAATTTAAAAAAATATACAATATTTTTAACTTTTTGCTATAATAAATATCCCAAAAAAAAATCTTCATCAGTTTACACCAATATGTATTCTTCTACAAATTTTGGTAAAAAAATTGCAATAAGCGTATATTAATTGGTTTACGCAAAAGTTATAGCGTCTACAAAATAGGGGATAGATTTTTGGCATTTTTATTATATATATATTTTTTTACTAGTAATGGCGGTGATCAGCAATTTTTAGCGGGACTGCGACATTGCCGCGGACAGATCAGACACTTTTGACACTTTTTTTAGACCATTGACATATATAGAGCAATCAGAGCTAACAATAGCCACAGATTACTGTATAAATGTCACTTGCAAGGAAGAGGTTAACACTAGGGGGCGATCAAGGGGTTAACTGTGTTCCCTATGTGTGTGTTCTAACTGTGGGGGGGTGGGACTGACTATAGGAGATGAGAGATTGTGGTTCCTAGCTCGTTTACAAACACACTTGTCCCTGTTCTGCCTCTCGTGCCTGTGATCGCTTGTGGCCGTCGGTCAGCACAACCGCCGGTCATGAGCAACGGCAGCGCCGCAGTGCAGCGGAGCGTGCACCTGCTATTCCGCTTAAATTAGTGGTTCTCAACTCCAGCCTTTGAGACCCACTAACAGGTCACATTTTCAAAATAACTGAAATAAATCACAGTTATCTCCCCAAGGTAATATTTAAAATCTGGTCTGTAAGTGGGTCCTGAGGACCGGAGTTGAGAACCACTGGCTTAAATGAACCGATGTACAACTACGACGGTCCGTGGGAATGAGCCGACTTGCCGCAGTATAACGGCATTGACAGGTCGGCAAGTGGTTAATCTATCCATTACCATGTGCTCCAACTCAGGAGACTCTCAAAACTATAGAGTTAGGACTTCAGTACACTGGGGTGCCTTGACGTGGCCGCTGCAACTTACGCATGTATTTGCAAATGTGTGCAATTTACTAAACCCCGTGGGCCAAATTCAGATACATTTGCGCATATTTATGCATGCGTAGTGTATATTTTTTACACTACGCTGGTGCAGCGCAAAGACGCAAGATGGTATTCAGAAGTCAAATGCGGGCAACGATGCGCTGGCGTAATGTAAAACCTGAAGCGTAAGCAGGCGTAATTCAAAGTAGGAAGGAAGTGGGCATGATCCATGCTAATGAAGCGTGACCCCATGCAAATGAAGGCCCGAACGAACGGCACATGCGTCGTGACGTAAAAGCAGGTCCTGCGCCCCTCTGCGCATGCTCACAACTACGAACTGCTGACGTCCAGTGCATAAAAGCGGCCAGACATGCACCCGTCATGCGGAAAATTACAGCAGACAATCTTTTGGGGTAAAGTACTGTTTGCTTTTGAACATGTCTGCACCGGTGCCTACTAAGGAGCGTAGGAAGAAGAACTTCAGTCCAGGGAAAGAGGGCAATCATCATCGAGGGCCTCTCAAAGTATGGGGCATGCCTCCATGGGGCACAGAGTGGGCAGACCAGCAAGGTCAAGAAGGAAGAGATCCTGGAGCAAATTACTGCCCTGGTGAATTCCCTTGCCCATGAGGTCCGAAGCACCAAGGACATTGCTAAAAAGATCAATGATCTTCGGCGCCTAGTGAAAGATAAGCTTGCCACCATGAGGAGGCATATCACAGGCACTGGAGGTGGACCTGCCCGCAAAATCTCCCTCACTCCAGATGAGCAGGTTGTTGCCAGGTGCCTGGAGAGGGAGCAGGTGGAGGGCCTGCCGGGCTATGAATCGGTGGATCATGCCTTGAGGACAGGTAAGTATGTTTTATTTCCTATACAGGGTGTAGCATGTGAGGGTGTGGAAGGGAACATGTGACAAGTGTGTGGGTCCACCAACATGTGAATGTTTTGTGTCATCCACAGATGTGCAGGAGGGAGCGGGGCCATCGTTGGCTGCTGGGCGACCCACGCCACCCCCAGAGGAAAGTGCCCACACCTCTCCTCTAGAGGAAGTAGAGGAGGAGCACATTACTATAGAGGAGGGCTACTACATCTTGGAGGAGAACACCATCCCAGAACCCTCCCTAACCTCCTCCCCCATCAGGGATTTCCCCTCAGGGAGATCCTCCCCCATCAGGGATAACCCCACAAGGGCCTCCCCATACTCCCGACCACAAGCCTCTCCTGCCCCCAGGAAGGCTACCCGGAAGACCAGGGGTGATCCGGGCTCGTTAGAGGAGAACCTGGCGAGGGACCAGTCCAGGCAGACCCATCATATGGGTGCAATAGTGGGTGACCTGCACCGTGTGGCAGAGAGCCTGGCCACCTCGGCCCAGACCCAGGCTGCCTGCACCTTGGCTGTCCAGCAGGCACTTACCCAGCAGGCTGATCAGTCTACCTCCATAACTGACAGCCTGCAGGATATCAGTACGAACTGTACTGGAATAGTTACCTGTCTGTGTGAGCTGCAGGCCATACAGGAGGAGGGGAGGCAGACAAGGCGCCACCAGCGCACCACCACCACCCGCCAGCTGCGGATGCAGGGCAGAGACAAATAACTACCTCCACCGCATTGCCATGGCATTGGAGGGCAGGCAGGCAGCCATGGAGAGACTGGGGGATGTTCCTCCACCAGATGCCCCACCCCCCCCACCTGAGGCTCCCCCCAGGCAACTGAGGACCAGGAGCCTGGGCACTAGGCGTAGCCCTCGTCAGGGCAAATGAGTGCCTTTTTTCGGTGCTCACATTTTTTTATTTTTTTTTTAGTTTTGTACTATCATGTTATGATTTTAGTTGTTCATTGCAAATACTCAGGTTATGAGATTATTTTTTGGTTTTGAAATACTCAGGTTATGAGATTAATTTTTCATTTGTAGTATCTGCACACGGTGAGGAGTGTAGGCTACAGTGTGTCTGGTGTGTGACTGACGTGTGAATGGACAGCAACATCATTGGGGCCTTGGCGTGGCGTTGCTGCTCCCAAGTCCTGCATGGTGGACTTGGGCTAATCCAATGTGATGTGGATGTGGTGCGTGTGTGTGATCTAGGGACCACAGTGGTGTGCATGCATGCATTGTCCGTGGGCCATGATGAATGTGTGTGTGTTTAACGTGCAAAGATACGTTCCACAAGGCAACTCCTGACTGCTGTTCCTTCAGCAGAATGGGTAGCCTCGGTTAGGGGGGGACTGTGTGGTTGGGGGGGTCAGGTCATCACGTATTTAAATCTGCAGGCCCTTTCTCATGGCAAAGTTGTGCAGAATGCAACATGCACCGATGATCTGGCACACAAAGTTTGGGGAATACAACAGGGTCCCCCCGGACTTATCCAGGCATCGGAAACGGGACTTCAGGAGGCCAAATGTTTGTTCAACCACTGCACGGGTAGGTATGTGGGCAGCATTGTATCTTCTCTCTCCTCTTGTTTGGGGATCCCGGAATTGAGTCATGAGATGGGGTCCAAATGCATATGCCGAGTCACCTGGAAGGGAAAAGACAGGAGGATGTTAGCCATGCATGTGTCATGCCTGCCACTCATGTCACTCACCAACCAACCAGCTGTCCTTGTACACGTTCTGTTCGAATTCTGCTGGGATGTTGCTTTGACGGTATATGTAGCTGTCGTGGCTGGACCCGGGGTGTTATATGAGGCGTTGCGCATCGGCTATCACCTGTACGTTGATGGAATGCCAATGCTTACGATTGCGGTATAGGTGCTCTGTGGCACGGGGGGGGGGGGGCTGTAGTGCCACATGTGTGCAATCAATGGCTCCGATGGTGCGTGGGAATCCTGCTAGTCTGTAGAAATCCTGCGTTGCCTTCAGCCGCAGGTGCTCCTGGGTGGGTCTGATGATGTGGTGGGACATGTGTCTGAGGATTGCGGGGACAACCTGGTGCACACATCTGCTCATGGAGGATTGTGACATCCCAGCCACCACTCCACTTGTACGCTGAAAAGGTCCACTGGCAAGGAAATGCAGTGTTGCCAGTACCTTCACCAGTGGCTGCACTGCTTGTACGTGGTGGGTCTGGCTGCTGATGTCATCCTGCAGGGTTGTGGCAATTTCAAGGATGGCATCAGGGCTGAATCTGAAGATGCAATACACCTCCGATTCACCCATCCCAAACACGTTGATGCACGTTCGGAATATCCTCTCCCGTGCCCTCCTCCTACGTGCCCGTAGACGCAGTAGTGCTATGACCACGGATGCCCCTGGCATGTTGGCAGACAGATGTGTTGTCCTGCAAGTGTGCTTGTTCAGCTCGTCCGTTACGGTGATGCTGTAGCTGCTCTCCAGCTGACCTGTGCATGTCTGCTGCAAAGTTACTCCTGCTTTATAAGGGGGAACTTTAGGCAAGACGTACAGCTTTAGCGCACCGCGCGGAGCCAGCGCAACACAAACGTACGTTTCTGAATCGCCGTATCTCCCTCATTTGCATATTTGAATACAAAAATCAATGGGTGCGCACGCTGTCCCCGCGTAAATATGTGCCTTCAAAACATTGACGCAAAACAGTTACATCGGTGGAAAGAAGCCGATTTTTGGTCGTATCTCGTTTTCTGGGTACGGCGCATAGATACAACGGCGCATAGTGACACTTACGCGGCGCATATCGAGATACGTCGGGGTAAGTTCTTTCTGAATTTGGCCCCTTGTTTTTAAAATGACCTGTTAGACCTTTGCTGCCATTGCCATTGTGCTATTGCTGGGTGTCTAGTGCATCCCCATATCTTTTTGGAGGGGTGGTGGCTGGTGCTCAAAATTTTTGGGGGGGCGCAAACAAACTGAAAAAAAAACGTATCAATTGCAGCCACTGTGCCCATCAAACGCAGCTACTGTATCCATCAATTTCATGCCTGTGTGCCCATCAAATGTTGCCACTGTGCCCATCAATTGCTGCTAAGGTGCCCCCTCAAATGCAGCCACTATGCCCTTCAAACGCAGCCACTGTGCCCATAAATTGCCATCACTGTGCCATCAAACACAGCTACTGTACCCGTCAATTGCTGCCCGTGTGCCCATCAATTGGCGCCACTATGCTCATCAATTGCCGCTACTGTGCCGCATCAATTGCTGCCAGTGTGCCTATCAATTGGCGCTACTGTGCCTCATCAATTGCTGCCACTGTGCCCCATCAATTACTGCCACTGTGCCCCATCAATTGCTGCCAGTGTGCCTATCAATTGCTGCCAGTGTGCCTATCAATTGGGTTAAGTAGTTATTCCTGCGCTAACGTATGGGCCAACCACTACCCACAGTGAGACATGGAAAAAATCAAGAGATGGTGTTGCGCTCCGATAGCAATAGTATCATTGATAAATTAATGTGCAAATATGCAAATAGACTGACTGAGAGATAAAATCACTATAATGCTACGATAAGGTGCATCTAAAGGTGAACTGAATGAATGTGCAAACAGTGCAGATAAGGTGACTCAGGTGCATAAATAAAATCACAACGTAAAGATAATAATATTATGCAGTCCCTGAGGAAATCGCAGGATGGTGTTATGCTCCAATCAAAATGAATGGCTGAACATAACTGATATACACCAATGATGGATGAATAAAACAGTGAACTGAATAACAGTGCAAATACATACAAATAGGTGACTGTCAGGGGCGGACTGACAACTCATGGGGCCCCCGGGCAATAGAAGATTATGGGGCCCCTGGACTTACAGATGGCCACCACGCCAGGAGTAGTGTTGCTCACGAATATTCGCATTGCGAATATTCGCTACGAATATTGCATATTCGAGTATTCGCGAATAACGCGAATATCGCGGCGAATATTCGCTATTTCGAATATTCGAATGTTTTAAATTTTTTTTTAGAACAGATCACATCCTAGAGATCCCCATCGACGTCTACAAGCATTGCTGGTATGATTAGAGACCTTGGGCCGAGTAGCTGCAGCGCTCATTTTATATTCCCGAAAAATCGCAATGCGATTATTCGGCAATAGCGATATCGCGCGATTATTTTGTATTGTAATATATCACGAATATTCTGAGCCAATCAGAGTGCTCCATTCCGCATTTCTCGAAATTTCGCAATTATTTTATATTGTAATATATCACGAATATTCTGAGCCAATCAGAGTGCTCCATTCCGCATTTCTCGAAATTTCGCAATTATTTTATATTGTAATATATCACGAATATTCTGAGCCAATCAGAGTGCTCCTTCCGCATTTCTCGAATATTCGCAATTATTGTGTATTGTAATATATCACGAATATTCTGAGCCAATCAGAGTGCTCCTTCCGCATTTCTCGAATATTCGCAATTATTTTGTATTGTAATATATCACGAATATTCTGAGCCAATCAGAGTGCTCCTTCCGCATTTCTCGAATATTCGCAATTATTTTGTATTGTAATATATCACGAATATTCTGAGCCAATCAGAGTGCTCCTTCTGCATTTCTCGAATATTCGCAATTATTGTGTATTGTAATATATCACGAATATTCTGAGCCAATCAGAGTGCTCCATTCAGCATTTCTCGAATATTCTCAATTATTTTATATTGTAATATATCACGAATATTCTGAACCAATCAGAGTGCTCCTTCCGCATTTCTCGAAATTTCACATTCGCATTCGCAATTCGCAATTCGCATTCGCATTCGCGATAGCGAAAATTCGCAATGATTTCATTTCCAAAATATATCACGAATATTCGTATTTAGCGAATATATCTCGAATATTCGACTATATATTCGAGATATATCGCGAAATCGAATATGACATATTCTGCTCAACACTAGCCAGGAGGCAGTGCAGAGGAGGGGCAGCTAAAATCTCGGGATTTTCACAACAAAAGCATGTTGGTTTCAGACATATCAGGGACAGGTGTAAAAAAAACATAGATTTTTACATACTGTCCCTGGTTTTACTGAGCCTGGCAACCCTGATGGGGCCCCCTAGTGGCATGGGGCCCTCGGGCAGTGCCTGAGTGACTCAATGGTCAGTCCGCCCCTGGTGACTGTATAATGTAAGTAAAATCACATCATATGAATAGTGGATGGAACCACAAGATTGTCCAATTGTTACAAAGTGCAAATGGTGCAACTGCGACCCCAAGAGTCCAAGTCCAAGAGGTGATGCAATTTAATCAATAGAAATTGCATGGTGCAAGTAAAGTGCTGGGTGCTAAATGACATCAGCAGGTGGCAAGGTGACTTGTTGGTGAATCTTCGGTTAGGCAGAGGACAGGGATCACCGCTGGAGAGGCAGAGGACAGGTATCACCGCTGGCAGGGCAGGGGACAGGGATCATTGCTGGAGAAGAAAGAACAGGGATTTTGGCTGCTACAGGGCGGCCGCGCTGCGCAGTATCACGTATATATACGTGATCCTGCACTTCTGGGTATTGGACGCAAGTGCGCGCTGCTGGCAGCTCGCTCCTGCTGAGATCCTATACAGCGGGTCCTGCGAACCCAATGTCTGCTGGCACCTGCGGATCTTTCGGTACAGTGGCAGAACAACAATCTGTCTATGTATACAAGGCAGATTGCCATTCTGACAGTAAGGAAGGCATTGATCCTGTGTTCCTGCAAAGCACAGACATGGATCCTTGCTTTATCCATGCCCTCCACTAGAAAAAGCACCTCCCACATTACAGTAAAACACAGGCTAGGCACACATTTAACCCTTTGAGCGCCCCTGATGTTAATCCCTTTCCAGCCAGTGCCATTAGTGCATTGTATGGAAAAAGTGCACTGACTATAATGAATCTGCTTCAAATACAAACAAAAAAGTGAATAATTGTAACTTAATAAAAACAGATGAGTAAATATATGTGAAATGAATACAAAAATGAATAATATTATAGTCCAATAGACTGAAACATTGGCCCGGATTCACAAAACACTTGCGCCGACGTATCTCCAGATACGCCGCGTAAGTGCAAATATGCGCCGTCGTATCTGCGCGCCAGACCCACAAACTAAGATACGCCTAAAAACAGACTTCATCCCACCGACGTAACTTGCCTACGCCGGTGTAGAGTGGGCGCATATTTATGCTGGACGCATGTGGCGCTCCCATTGATTTTCTATTAAAATATGCAAATGAGGGAGATACGGCGATTCACAAACGTACTTGCGCCCGGCGCATGATATACGCGGTTTACGTAAGTTTTACATCCGGCGTAAAGTTATTCCCCATAGATGAGGCGCAACCCATGCAAAGATATGAACCAGGAAACACAAGCCTACGTATTGTACGTTGGACGTCTGTGAATATGGGCCGACGTGTGTCTGACTGGTTCACGGCGTACACAGTGATACGGCGTATCTTAGGCAGTTGTTCCGACGTGGTTGTGAGCATTTGCACGGGGATGCGCTCACGTCGCGGCGCATGCGCAGTTCGTTTTAAGTACTTGTCTGGCGCTCGGCCCATCATTTGCATGGGGTCACACTTCATTTGCATGGATCACGCCCACTTCCACCTACACCGGCCTGCTCCTTCCATACATATGCCACGATGGTGCAACGTTGGGAGCATTTGCTTTGTGAATTCCATGCCTGCCTCTCTGCGCTGCATCGGCGTAGCGTAAAAGAGATACGCTACGGCGACATAAATGTGTGCCGATGTCTGTGAATCCGGGCCATTGTGTTTTTCCGTAAAAGAAAAAAAGTGTTGTAAAAAACAAACAGAAGAAAGTCCAATGAACACCAATGAAGATATTATGCAAATATTGTGATGAACTCAACAATTGATACATCCATTTAATGCTGTAATTGCTTTAGGGATTAGGATTTAGTATTTATTAAGAAAGGATAAAAAAAATGCACTTACATCAGAACAAATGTTAAACAGCCTTAAACCTGCGGTGCCGGCCGGTCGCCTGCAGGTAAACCCGTTCCTGTTAGCAGATAATGGGGAGTGACGTTTCTGCGCCGTCTGCCCGAGGAACGGCGCATGATGATGTAAGTGCGTTTTTTTTATCCTTTCTTAATAAATCCTATACAGTTTTACACTATGGGAGCTTTTTTGTATAATCAAGTTTATTGCCATGTTTACATATAACACATACAGGACATGTCCAACAGCAATGATGTAGGCAAAGGTCAACATAGACCACGCAGGGTCATACAAGCACCAGGATCCCAAAGGGACCAGTTGAACAGATAAAACATAAACAAACAATGCTATGTCAGCGAGCACCAAACAGAGGGCTCGTAATCTGCACCATATCGGGGAGAGTACAAGTTCTTAGCGGGCGATGCAATGGTGACCAGTCATGAGGGTGTAGGCAACACATGGAGCATTGAGGTTCATCTGCGGACGGACCCGCCATCCGAAGATGGGCCCGGAAACACATGGGCCCATGGTCCACGGCCGGGGCAGGGGAGGGGGGCACAAAGGCCTCCATCTAACCATCTATGGGAGCTTTTGTTGTCTTTTTGGTATGTCGGTGGGTGATTTGGATTGATTCATCTTCACTTGGATTTTTAATAAATCCTATAAGGTTTTACACTATGGGAGCTTTTTTTGTTGTCTTTTTGGTATGATCTCGGCCATTGGAGTCCATTGAATCGGTGGGTGATTTGGATTCATCTTCACTCGGATTTGGTTGGATTGGAGCAAGTCGCAACTGTTTCAAAGCTGTTTTTGACCCTCTGTAACAAAGGGTCATAGAGATCCGGTAAGCAGGCACTTCTCTCGGTGGTGGATTTTGTTTCACAACTCTGTCCCTAAAGCAATTACAGCACTTGGAAGAGACTGTGTTTAAATGGATGTATCAATTGTTGAGTTCATCACAATATTTGCATAATATCTTCACTGGTGTTTATTGGACTTCCTTCTGTTTGTTTTTTATAACACTTTTTTGCTTCACGGAAAAACACGGGGCCAAATTCTCAGAGGCGTTACGACGGAGTATCTCAGATACCCCGTCGTATCGCCTTTTTTTTTGTCTCGTATCTATGCGCGTGATGCTTAGCATCACTTTTGCATAGATACGCTTCTACATCCGACAAGTGTAAAAGCATTACACTTTCGGATCGTAGGTGTAATGACAACTCCGGCCACTAGGTGGCCTTTACGTTGTTTTTTCATTTGCATATGCAAATGAAGTAGTACGCCGATTCTCGATCGCTTTTACGCCGCCCTGTCGTCGCGTACGTTGTTTTCGTTCGCGTAAGGTTACCCCAGCTTCTATGTGGAGTAACCTTACGAGGTCCCGTCGGATGCCGTCGTGTCCCGTCGGACGCCATGTTAAGTATGGCGTCGGGTCAGCGTCGGCTTTTTCCGTCGCTTACGTCGTTTTACTAACTTGTTCGCGAATAGGGACTTGCGTAAATGACGCTCACGTCGTTTTGACGTCGGTTTCAACGACGCTTCCCGACGTGAGCTGCAGCATGCGCACTGGGCTTTTTCCCCGGCCGGCGCATGCGCAGTTCGTTCGAAGCGGGGGCGCGCTTAATTTAAATACAAGCCGCCCCATTTGAATTGCGCGGGTTTACGCTTGGCGATTTACGAGACGCCAACGCAAACTACGGAGCAAGTGCTTTGAGGATAAAGCACTTGCTCTAGCACGCAGCGGCGGCGTAGTGTAAATGGCTTACACTACGCCGCCGAAAATATATGAGAATCTGGCCCACAGTGTTTCAGTCTATTGGACTATAATATTATTCACTTTTGTATTCATTTCACATATATTTACTCATCTGTTTTTATTAAAGGATCACTAAAGGAAATATGTTTTTAGTAGGGCTGTTACTGATCAAAATTTTTGTGTTTGATTAATCGTTTTTTTTTTTAAATCGATTAATCGACTAATTTCGATTAATTATAAAGCACATACCGATCCAACTACTTTTAGCTGATCTCCTTGCAGGCTGATTCCAAGTGCAGCTACCAACAACTGGAAAAGTGGATAGCGGGATACAACAAACACACAAAGGCAGCGCTCAATGGGAATAGCATAAAACTTTTATAGTCTTCAAGTAGGTAACCAAATAAATATTGCACTGGATATAAAATCGATGTAGCTACATAAACTGTAAAAATGGTGCGAGTAATAGCAAACGGTACCAAAAGCACTCATAAAAACATGTAGCTAAGTATGATACTGGTATATAAATGTGTACAACGATACCACTGCTGAATCCAGATGAGGAGATGTTAACATCAGTCCATCGGCATGTAGATGTCCCGTGAAGGGAACTATCACAACTCCCAATGGATGGTTGTAGAATCCCAGGTTGATAGAGGGAAGTGATAGAGGGAAGTGTAACAGCCCTTGGGTGTGGCAGATAGTAAGATCCCACCGGCATGCAGATATGAAGGCACAGCAAAGGAGCCCTTCAGATGGACACGGCAAGCCCCGCCGGTGTCCGTGACGTTACCGGATCTCCGACAGAACTCCCTGAAGGCCCAGAAGCCGGCGGAGAGGTGAGTACAAATCAAAAGAATTTTAATCGATCAAAAAGATTTTGATCGATCAAAAAAATTAAAGATTAATCGATTAATTAAAAGTTAAAGAGGAGTTCCACCCTAAATTTTTACTTTTTTTTAATCCCCTCCCCCTTACATGCCACATTTGGCATGTAATTTTTTTGGGGGGGAGTGGGACTTCCTGTCCCACTTCCTGCTTCCGCCGAGGGGCTGGTTAGGCGATTAAGCCTTAATCGCCTACACCAGCCCCTCCCTGTAGGCGATCACATGGGACACTGACAGGTCCCATGCAAAAGCCTCTCCAATCAGCGGCGAGCCGCGCCGCGCGCGCATGCGCAGTGCGGCTCGCGCATGCGCAGTGGGTGCCCGGCCGTGAAGCCGAAGGCTGTCACGGCTGGGTGCCCACAGTCGAGATGGAGACGCCGGCTGGGGAGGGGGGAGAGGAGCGGAGCCCCGGTCGGCGCGTAGCTGCTGACTTTTAATAAACACAATTTTGGGCTGGAACACCCCTTTAATTTGCACAGCCCTAGTTTTTAGCTAAATAGCTTCCTTTACCTTACTGCAGTACTGGTTTCATGTGCTTATTGTTTGTTTTTGCTTTGAAGTTGCTGTAATCCTGCTCTGATCTCCACACTTCCTGCTTGTCTGTTTCCTTATAACCACAGTGCTGGGAGCTTTCTCACGGTGGTCTAAGCTGTCATTACTGTGTGTCTAAAACTTCCCAGAACCAATCAGATTCATTTTAAAAACAAAACACTGCCCTGGATTTGTTTGTTTTTGTTCTGTGTGTCTATTTCTACTTTGCAGAAACATGAAACCAGTTAAAAAGTGAAACTAACCTGCAGGCACATTATATGATTGATTTTTATCTATTTTTAATCATATTGAAAATGAATCAGTTAACTTTTATGTCTCTATACCCTGCAAATAGTAATTTCAGCAAAAAAATAAAAATTTCCTTTAGTGACCCTTTAAGTTACAATTATTCACTTTTTTGTTTGTATTTGAAGCAGATTTATTATGGTTAGCGCAACTTATTTTTTTCCATATTTTGTACACTGTTTGTTTATCGGCAGGTTTGCGGCTTTCTTCGCCTTCACAGTATATTGTTTATTTTAACACTTTAGAAACACATACAAGTGTCAGTTTCCAGCGCGGTTTAGCGCAGTTTCTTCCCCCCATTCAGTCTGGAGCGGTGAGACCATCGGGGGCGAGGCGTGGAGCGCAGCATGAGTCGCAGGTGATGTCACAGGGACCTTTGGCATGCGACGACGTACTATAATGAATCTGCTTCAAATACAAACAAAAAAGTGAATAATTGTAACTTAATAGAAACAGATGAGTAAATATATGTGAAATGAATACAAAAATGAATAATATTATAGTCCAATAGACTGAAACACTGGCCCGGATTCACAAAACACTTGCGCCAACGTATCTCCAGATAGGCTGCATAAGTGCAAATATGCATGTGACTACGTTTCGGAGCTCCGAAACGTCGCTGCATGCCAAAGGTCCCTGTGACGTCACCTGCGACTCACGCTGCGCTCCACGCCTTGCCCCCGATGGTCTTACCGATCCAGCCTGACTTCCTGCTACACAGACGGTTTGACACAGAGAGGCATCAGAGCACTTCTCCAGCCAACATCTAGTGCGGTAGAACGTCACATCCAGGGCCACTACTAAGGGATCTACATGCCAGATCTCCATTACCTATTTTGTAAGTGGATGCTGTCACCTATTGTCTATTAAAGCTACTTTGTTCTTAACCTGGAGACGCCTCCTTTTATTTTTCTCTTTGCATATGTTGGATTTTTTTCTCTCATCTCCCCCTTCTGGAAGGCTTACCCCGGAATATGGACTCGGTTCATCAGCTTCATATATAGGACAGTGTCCCCCCTCCTCTTTCTCATACTGCTTCCATCCATACCCAGTGTTTTAAATATTTATTTTAACACCCTAAGAACTTGTATATAAACTGACTTTTATGTTTGTTTTTTTGACCTCCATGTACCACTGATCTTTAGCGCCACCACCCCATGTCTTTATCACCGTATTAGTTTCACTGGTCCCCAAAAAAGTGTGAGTTAGTGTCCCATTTGACCACCGCAATATCGCAGTCCCACTATAAGTTGCTGATCGCCGCCATTAAAAGTAAAAAAAAAAAATCTATAATTTTATCCCCTAGTTTGTAGATTTCCCTTAGCAACAGTAGGTAAGGTTGCAGAGGTGTCCTTAGAAACCTCCAGGGAGCTCGGTGTGTTGGAGCCAGAGGTTGCCGGGGACAACTGTGGTGCCGCTCTGATAGATAAGAGGGTACTTGACCTTCGTGATGAGAAAAATGGTAAAACTGAAATGTCTGAAATTACTTTTAGTGATAATGTGTTACTACAGTCTGTCACTGCTGACAGAAAAAGTCCTCATGAGTTTAGTTTGTAGATGATATAACTTTTGTGCAAACCAATCAATAAAGGCGTATGGTCATTTTTTTTTACCAAAAATATGTAGCAGAATACATATTGGCCTAAATTGATGAAGACATTTTTTTATTGGATGTGTTTTTTTTTTCAAAATTGTCGGTCTTTTTTTGTTTATAGCACAAAAAATAAAAACCACAGAGGTGATCCAATACCATCAAAAGAAAGCTCTATTTGTGGGGAAAAAAGTACAAAAATTGTATTTGGGTACAGCGTTGCACGACCGCGCAATTTTCAGTTAAAGTAATGCAGTGCTGTATTGCAATTAGTGACCTGGTCGTGAAGTGGTATCCAGAGCTGAAGTGGATAAATCAAGAGCGCGCCCAGCTAAATTTACCGAAATTTGGGGTCCCTGTTGAGCTGAATTTACCTGGGTTCGGTTTGGCAAATGTTATGGAGGATCGGATCCGCAATCCAAACCCCATAGAAATTAATGAACAAAAAAAGTCGCACATCTAGGTGTCTTGGAGTGGTAACCTCAGCCTGGACGGTGTCGGTGTGGTGTTAACGGCTTTGCCAACAGTAGAAACTCTTCTTCCCTTAAGGTTGGGAAGTGAACAAGATGAAGTGCAGATTTTCGAGGCTTGATGTATGAAGACTACTTTGCATAACAGTCACTTTTCATACATTCTCCCTTCCCTCTTCACTTACCGGCTTCAGGTGCTACCGGGAAGGGATCCGAGATCGTTCCCCTTGCTTTATCTGCAATGAGTGAATATACTGGGCCAGACGTGTAAGGCCATGTACACACGACCGAGGAACTCGTCGGGCGAAACACATCGTTTTCCTCGTCGAGTTCCTTGTTCGGCTGTCGAGGAACTCGACGAGCCAATTTTCTCCATTCCCGTCGAGGAAAAAGAAGACATGCTCTCTTTTTGGCTCGTCGAGTCCCTCGGCAGTTTCCTTGATGAAAAGTGTACACACGACCGGTTTCCTCAAGTTTCTTGCTGGATTCTGCCGAGGAAATACCGTACTGGTGACCCCACAATAGGGATAAACTTTTTCGCGGAAAGGAGTTTATTTATTTTTTATTTGTGTAGCGCTGATGTATATAAATGTGTATATTGCATTCCCTAGATGGCATTCATGGACATTGAGATTGTTGAGTGCTTGGAGCCATCTAGTGGCCAATTGTTGTTAATGCAAGAAGCATTCCACTATCTGAGGAATAAAGAAGAAAGACTATTGGTTCTCAGAGTTGACCTTTGTAAATAGGAAGTTGATCAAAGACCCAGGAACAATTTCTTGCGCAGTGCATGCTGGGATTTGCTATATAAGGAGTGGGAGCAGCCATCTTGGGCCCTTTTTGGAACCGCATGGGCAGCCGGAGAGGATCTGTGAGGAGACGGGACCGAACAACAAGGCCCACGGACATTTCCATTGAGCATCGGAGGACGGGAGTCCCCCAGCAGAGTTGGCCTGGTGTTTGATCCAGCTGACGGGGCAACGGGAGGAGGTCGCCGGACTGTACGGAGCCTGTGTCCAGTTAGGTGAGTGGGTTACGGCCCACAGTTTGTTATGCCTCACACGCCATTAGACTAACACACAGGCCTCACTACATACTTCCAAGAAGAAGCGGAGGGGTTGCCTTTAGGAAGGTTGAAGGCCTAGTTGTTCGGGACGCTCTCCAGAAGGCCAAGGCAGTTAACCCACTCATTGCTGAGACATTTTTTTCAGGAAGTTTATTCGTTTTGTTTGGATTACAAATTACTTGGGAAACATTATTAGCTAGCGAAGAAAGAAGATCAAGAACTGACTGTTTGTTTTTTTTGTGAGATCTCACGGTTACCTTACAAAGTAGGGGGAGCTCCTAGGCTTAGTTTTATTTTCTTATTCATATACCTGCAGGTATACTGTTTGTTATTTGATTGCTGTATAGATTTAATTTTTTGTGCTCTCATCCCATGTTAGGAGGATAGCACAGTTTATGTACTGGTGTTTCTTTACTTGCCAATTATCAACAGTAAAAGAATACTACTGTTTAAGCATATCAGGGTTGTGGCGTATTGCTTTATTCACTCTAGGTGCCGCTCGTGGATCCTGAAGTTACAAACAGGTATCTGGTATCACATTGTACAGTATTGTATTGTATTGCACCACAGCTGTGTAAAGGGGATTGAGCCTTATCATTGGGGTTGTAGTTAGAGTGCAGGCCCAAAATTTAATCAGCAGCTCCTGCGGGGGTCAGTGCTACATTATCAAGATTTTTTTTTATTTAAAGTTTAATACATAATCATTAACATCAAATTACACAAAAACATCCAATTGAACCCCAATATCCCCCTCTCCCTCCCCAAAAAAAGAAAAAGAAAAAAAAAATGTAATAATAAAAATTTCTCCTCCCTCCCTCTCACACATGCAAAATGATAGGCCTTTTCCAACACTGTCCCAAAAAAATAATTATATATATATATATATATATATATATATAGCCCTCAAAATTTCCACTCGCCTACTAACAGTGATGACAGGGCTGCATGACCTGCTGAATCTCCCTCCAATCTGTGCCTACACTTAGAGTCCCGATGAGATTGGCGGCCGAACGAAGAAAGGTGCATGCTCGGTAAAAGTAGTCTGGTGAGCCATGCACAGGCAGAGCAATACTGAAAGTTGCCCTGACATGAGAGCGGCAGCCTTCCAGTTTGTGCAGTTTTCTTCTCCTTGTGCTCTATGTAAGTGTCCAACAGTTCAGCCTGAGCACTGTGAACAGACTGGTCTCAATGTGTGCTGTGCAGTGTCAGTGTGCGCTGTGCTATGGTGTCAATGGCTGTGCAGTTGTGTGGATCTCAGTGCTGGATTGTACTCCCTCCCGCTGTGCTGCAGCTCCTCTCCTCACTGCCAGCCTGAATAAAAGGGGAAAGTGGGGACATGCAATCGTGGAGCTGCACACAGGGGCTCCTGATGATGAGATGAATAGGAGAGAGAGAGAGAGAGGATGGATGGGAGTTGCAGAGGAGACAGCAAGAGAATGGAGAAGAGACCCAGTTCTAGTGCCCTGTCCCTCTCGTCTGCCCCCAGTGCCCTGTCCCTCTGGTCTGCCCCCAGTGCCCTGTCCCTCTGGTCTGCCCCCAGTGCCCTGTCCCATTTTGTTAAAGTTGTTGTTGGCAATATTTCATTTTGTAACTTGATTCTGCATAAAACATTTAACAGTGTCATTCCATGAGATAATCTACAAGGGCGTGTTAATGGGTGCAATTAGGCACAGGGCTGTGTATGAATTAGGTGGGGCAACTGGTGGCGAGTAACTCTTGAGGCCTGGCTAGTAGCTCAGGACTTGAAATTTTGAGCCCTGTATATATACAGTATATATATATATATATATATATATATATATATATATATATATATATATAAATATATATATATATAAATATTCCTTTTAGTTACCAGTGAAGAATTAGGAGGATTCTATAAACCATTTCACACCATGACAACAAACTAAAAAAGAAGAAAAAATAATAACTCTGTATAATATTCCTTTTAATGATCTGTAAAAAATTAAAGGGCTTCTATGAACCCTTTCATACCACAACAACAAACTCCCAAAAAAAGGGGGTTTGTATACCCTACGAGGCTTCTAGCGCCATCTTGCCCCTTCTATATTACTCGTGATACCCACTCAATATTTCTGTTACCTCCCCCCCAGGGCTTTTTTTTTAGCGGGAACGTGGAGGAACGCAGTTCCGGCACCTCCAGCACCAAATGTATAGCATTTAGCAAGGGGTGTGCTGGAGGGTCTATTGATGCTGTCTGCTGGGGGATGTATGGTCTAATGTTGCTGGGTGGATCTTTTGTTACTGAGGGTAGTATTTTGCTGTGGCTGGTCCATTGTTTATGTGTGGGAGGTCTATTGTGTGGAGAACTTTTGTTGCTGGGGGTAACTATTGTTACTGGGGTGGGGACCATTGTTGCTGGGGGAGTCTATTATTGTGTAAGGGACTTTGAACAGGAGGCACATGCCTTATACCTACGCCTGCTTAAAAGAGGTTATAGCAAAAAAATCTTGAAGAAGGCATATGCCAGAAGTAAAATAAGCACACGAGAGATGTTATTATTCAAGAACAAGAAAACAGAAACTAAGTCAACTACCAAACTTATCACAACTTTTAGCACCCATCAAAATGTGTTTCGTCAATTAATTAATAACAACTGGCACTTTCTTTCAGAGGACCCCATAATTTCTAAATACGTATCAGATAGACCGCAAATTGTTTATAGAAAATCAAAATCCATAAAAGATGGTCTAATACACAGCCATTTTACTCCTGATACGGTAGCTATAGAAGCATCTGGGGGATGTGGAACGTATAAATGTGGGAAATGTGACCAATGCTCCTGGATACAGGAGGGTGATGGCTGCTCACTACCAAGAGGAGGCTTTCTAAAATCTAAGACATTTGCCGATTGTACCACTATCGGTATTGTCTATCTAGCCAAATGCCGATGTGGAGCGTTCTACATCGGCAAAACTAAACGACCATTTGCCAAGAGGATCCAGGATCATTTATACTACTTGGATGCTGGCCTCCTATATACGCCAATTTGTAAGCATGTGGGCCTCAATCACAGTTATGATCCCTCATACATATCATTTTTTGCCCTAGAAGTCATCCCCCTCCCAGAAAGAGGGGGTGACTTTGATAAGAAAATATTACAGCGTGAGGCACGCTGGATATTTGATCAAAGGGCCACCTATCCCCCAGGTTTAAATACCTCACTGTCCTTCAGACCATTTCTTTAAAATTAAGTATCAATACATAAATACTTTGGAGTGTCTATATGAAATGCAGTGAATGAGTCTGGGCACTAGCACTGCATCTTGTCTTGTCAACTCACAAAAATCCTCTACTAACAATATGGCCTCTAGGGGTTCACATACAGTCTCCTGTTACAATCAATATTATTAAATTCCAATTTATTGTTGTTGTTGTGGTGTATATATGGTTTTTTATGTGGTATGTCCTGAACCTTTTTTCGTCCCCTTTCCCCCCCTTCCCCCCCCCCCCCTCCCTCCTTTCCCCTTGATGATAAATGCCTTATCTGCTGTTTTATTGACAGACATACAAATTATTTTGATTCTCTCTTGAGCCCCTTAATGTAAATGCTAATATTTTGGCATACATTCTGATTTGTTGGATATAATTATATGTGTACTATTCTATGATATAGATCTATAACAATGTAACAAAGTAAAAAATGCAATTTCTTATTCCATTATGGTCCCTGTGTAAGGCGCCTCTCTGGAGTCTTTCCTGCTGGCGAGGTGGCATTATGAGATTGGACATCGAACTGTGCGGATATTTGTGAGTCCCACAATGGAGGTGAACCTATACGGAACACCTCAACACTTCCGTCATATTCATATGGCGGAATGCGCGCGCTGCATTCGGCGATTTGTTTGGCTCATTGAGCCAACCAATGCCTACTGAGAGGTGGGGCGCGTCGCACCTCACGTGCGTTCCACGTTAGTGGAGGCACGCATTGGACGCGGTATGTGCGCGCGCATAAGCTGGGACACACGGACCGGAAGTGAAGTCAGGGGTCATTTATGGCCATTCACTTCCGGTGAAGGTGAATACTTAAGACGGTGCTGACGGATCACATGTCAGACGCCGTCCCGGGTATGAGGAGATTACACAACCAACAGCGGAGTGGCATTGGACGTCTGTGAGGACTATCTATCTGCCTTTATAGACTACGGTCGTGTACAGTGCTCTATCTACAGGTAATAGCTATATAATACATATAACTAACTAGGTAACATGGTCTTTAGCCTTTGAATCTACTTACTTTATTATATAACACTCCCCTTACACACTACCCCACTCTGTCTGTTTTGAACAATCTGTAATTATAGCTATACATAGAACCTATTTAAGTACAACTTCATTACTATAATATCCCTTGATTTATTCGCTACGGGGACTGCTATGGGACCTATTGACTAGTAAAATATGGGATGGTTCTTCTTTTGATACCTCCCACATTAAACCTGCTGAAAGCCATTTCTTTTGTAGCCCTATATACTATCTCTTGTTTGTACTTTGAATAATTTGCAGAATCAACTTTATTGTGGGTTGGATATCTCATCACCTTAATATCCGCACATCAAACAGTTGGTTGGATCTGACCTCCACCGACCTGTGTCCATCCTCATTGCCAGTTGCGCTACCGGGTTTTCTCTGAAAGGCGTTTTGATATTTTGTCCTGTCACAGTGGCTGATGGGATTGGTAAGCACACAGATATTTTGCTTTATTTTGTTTTATCTTTAATGTAGAAAATTAATAATGGATTATGTTGTATTATCTTATGTTGTACTAATGGCATTTTTATGTCACACACAGACCACTAAAACTCAGAAAGACTAAAGTTGCAAAGCCCTGATGAAACATAAGAATGTGAAACTAGTCGGCAACCTGCATAACTTACTTTTTTTCCCTGTTCTCTGTAACTATTGTGGTCAACCTTTAATGAAATTATTTTATATGTATAACTTTTTTATATGTAAATTAAACCTTTTTTGATATATTTATAATTCTTGTCTTTGGTGTGCTTACCTTAATACAACGATTGACATCTCACGTAAAAATCCCTATATTTGGAAGAGGATTTTCCTCAACCTTATATGTTCTTTGCTTTTTTCTTTTATACTATTAACGGGATTGTGAGTTTTGGTCAATCGATTGGGGAAACATTGCTATCCACCTTGTTCTTTTTCTTTTATATGTTGCTGGGCTGGGGTCTATTATTGCTAGGAGGAGATTTTTTGTTGCTTGGGAGGACCTATTGTTGGTGTGGGGTCTATTATTGGTGGCGTGGGGTCTTTTGTTGCTGGCCCCAGTGCATCTATTTTTTTTTTTCTCAAATAACTTTTTATTGAAAATGATTGCTTACAACATACAAAAGCATAGGATATAGCATGAGGGAAGATGTACAAAGTAGGACACCAGGCAGAGAAGAAACGTATATGGACAGCCGCACTCCAATGAGTATGAAAAAACGTGCCCTTTATTGATCCTCAATGCTTAGTCATAGCTAAAAATTTTTTAGCTATGACTAAGTATCGAGGATCAATGCAAAACGCGTCAGCTGTTTATTTTCCCACTGCATGCTTTTTTTTGTAGTGCATTCCTTTTTTACCTCAATAAAGGGCACATTTTTTCATATTCATTGGAGTTTGGCTGTCCATATACGTTTCTTCTCTGCCTGCCTAGTGCATTGCCAGCACCTGTTTGGTTTCTGAGTGGACATTGATTACCTGGAGCGGCGGTCTTTTCTGTCTCAAAGTAGGACACCAGTCTGCATACAAAAATGGAAAACAATAACTGTGGAGAGGTATTGAAGGTCGGACTGTCGAGGCCAAGGAAGTAGTTTAAAAATATAGTTTTAATGTAGTCATAAAGATAAAAACAGATTGAACATGTACATAAATTAGACAACAATACATATATATAGGTGGATAAACCACTCAATACACAAAAATCCCCAAAGTCGCCGACGCGCGTTTCGCCGTGGGGCTTCTTCAGGACGGATGTTTAAGGATTTTTGTAAGGAGATGTATAGAGATAGTTGTATGGCCGATGACTCTGCAATCAATGCACAACAGGGCACACACCACGATCGGATGTTTGATAGTATGAGAAATACTGAATTCAGGAAGGTCCTCAGAACTTGGTATAGATCTGTCTGTTAATTGACGAGTCAAAATAAGGGTATTTCCAAATTATGATATGGTGCTGTTAGCAGCCTTCATTCCTTAATAGTAGACCTTGGGGCCAACTGGGACACAGAGCCAAAGGAAATGTAATCAACTTCAAATTGTCGAGGAGTACCATAGCACCAATCAGCGCATAGATTGTTAAGCTTCTAAGTATGAGCCAGCCGATCAGGGGATTAGCTCGTACAGGCGTCCGTGTCCCAGGGTGTACATCTGCATGACTACATTAAAACTATATTTTTAAACTACTTCCTTGGCCTCGACAGTCCGACCTTCAATACCTCTCCACAGTTATTGTTTTCCATTTTTGAATCCATATACGGATGTGGCCCATGTGAGTGCAATCCCTCTGTTCTTTCTTATCCCATCTATTTACCCAGTCCACCCCCTCCCTTCCCCTACCATTCTTACTCTTTATATACTCACAGTCTGCATACGTTACAGGCCTTCCGGCTATGAGAGGTATGGTTTGTAGCACATACTCAAAGTTAAATCTGCTATATTGTAGAGGCATACATTATGACTCTGCAAAACATTAAACCTGAAGTGAATAACAGGGGTACTCACGAAAGAAAGGAGAAAGAAAAGAGGAAAAAAAAAGGAGAAAAAAGAGGGGGGATAGGAAAAAAGGGAGAGAAAGAGGTGTCATCGAAACAGCTAGTTTACCTGGTTATAGTGGGTCCTCCCGAAGGCGCCACGGCTCCCAGACAACGTCATGGGCTTCCAGCCTGTCCTTTATCCTGGCAGAGTGCATCTATTTTTACTGCTTTTCTTGTTATTAGACAAGAACAATTAACATATAAATTATTTAGCAAATGATACTTGGGGCAGTATTGGGAGGTTGGTAGGGGGTGGAATTAAGAGAAGGTGCTTGGAGGTGGGTAGGGGGCGGAGACAAGAGGGTGGGACTCAGAAGGGGGGAGTTCCTGCACCTATTCTCTGGGAAAAAAAGCCATGCCTCCCACTATTTGTCCAACCCTCCCAACACCACCCCTCTTGCGTCTTACCCATTCTCGTATCTTACCCCTACCTATATAACTTCCCTTTAGGGGCAGAATTGAATTCCATCCCTCATCACTCACACGTATCTCCAAAAAAAGGGGGGGGGGGTAAAGAACCAAAAAAAAAAAAAAGGAAACTAAATATTAAAATATTTACCCCAGTTCCCAGGGACATTAATGCATCTTAACCTGATGAACTCTCAACTCTGTACATCCATTTGGTCTAGTGATACTTTTTACTTATCCTATCTCAGAGGAATATTTTTCCCAGCCTGCCGAAATTTCGTTAAATTTATCCTCTCTCCTCCATTCCAACAGGGTAGGACCTCGAGTCTCTTTCCATAACCTGGGAATTAGTAATTTAGCTGCATTCAATAATTGCGGGGTAATGCTATTCCTATATGATTTAACAACTTGAGGCCCACGCTATAGCGTAATGACGGCTACAGCGCAAACCTGAAAATCCAACAGGACGTCAACTGACGTCCTCCTCTTTGGGCGTTCCCCGCACGCGATCCAGAGCGTGCAGCGGAGAAACTCTGTGTTGGCCGTGTCCCTTGGACACAGCCAATTACCAATCAGAGTGGCCGTTTGTGATCCGATCTGTGCGGCCAATGAGAAATGATCTCATATGTAAACATATGAGATCATCTCTCATTGCCGACTCACACAGAGACAGCATCCTGTCTCTGGAGAGGAGACCGATCTGTGTTCCTTGTACATAGGGACTCAGATCGGTCACCTCCCCAGTCAGTCCCCCTCCCCCACAGTTAGAACACGATGCAGGGAATACATTTAACCCCTTCCTCACCCCCTAGTGTTAACCCTTTTAATGCCAGTCACATTTATACAGTAATTAGTGCATATGTATAGCACTGATCGCAGTATAAATGCGAATGGCGCCAAAAATGTGTAAAAAGTGTCTGATGTGTCCGCCATAACGTCGCACTCCCAATAAAAATCGCAGATCGCCGCCATTTCTAGTAAAAAAAAAAAAAATAATAAAAAATAATAATTCTGTCCCCTATTTTGTAGGCGCTATAACTTTTGCGCAAACCAGTCGCTTATTGCGATTTTTTTTTTTACCACCGAAAAGATGTAGAAGAATACGTATCGGCCTAAACTGAGAAAATATATATATATATTTTTTAATTGGGATATTTATTATAGCAACAAGTAAAAAATATTGTATTTTTTTTTCAAAATTGTTGCTCTTTTTTGTTTATAGCCCAAAAAATAAAAAATGCACAGGCGATCAAATACCACCAAAAGAAAGCTCTACTTATGGGGAAAAAAGGATGTCAATTTTGTTTGGGAGCCACGTCGCAAGACCGCGCAATTGTCAGTTAAAGCGACGCAGTGCCGGAAGCTGAAATTTTACCTGGGCAGGAGGGGGGTATATGTGTCCAGTAAGCAAGTGGTTAATGGATATTAGGGTCCCATGGATCAGAAAGTGTAGTGGTGTTGCCTCCATGGAATCCGGGGTTAATTTCCTGACCCATGGGATAATCGCCTCCCAAAACAGTTTAATCTTTGGAAATTCCCACCATAAGTGGAGGAATGATCCCTTTTAATCACACCCTCTCCAGTATCTAGCATCAAGCATCGGGAATATCTGCGCAATCCTAGCTGGAGTCCGATACCACCTTGCCAGAAATGTATATGACATTTCTAGGGTACTTATAGAAGTGTTGAATCAATCCGTTTTTTCATTTGTGCAATGGAAAAGGTTTGATTTAATTCACCCTCCCAATCGCCCTGAGGCGATTCAGTTTGCATGTGTTGCGCTATATACGTTTCTCACTCACTCACTCATTCCCTAATAAAATAGGGAACGGTTATATTTTGGGCCCCTAGGACCAATCTGTACATTTGCGACAACCAATGTCTGGTATTTGACATACGGACACACATGGAAGAGAATTCTGAGGCCTTAGTAAGGGTTTTAGTTTTGTAAAGAAGCACCTCAATTGGTGGCCGCTCCATTCACCCATTGGTATATTCCCCAAGGTCTAAGCCATCACCGGGAGGGGGGCCAGCTTTCCCGATGGTGCATTCCACATGTCCTATCGCCGTCGCTCCCCCATGCCCCCAGGAATCCTGCCTCCTCCCCCGGAAACCAAGGGAATCCCTCCAGTGGAGTCAGGGGGGACACCCGGGGGGGGAGGGGCATATTCCCACAGTTTATTCAAACCATGGCACTAATTTAACCCATTCCTCCTTCACTTTTGCCTCTACGTAGTATATAGTGGGAGAGTCTTGGTTGTCTATCATTCCATACAAAAGCCACAAGCCTTTCGCAGTCGTTTAACCACTTGATCACCGGGCCTATTTTGGCACTTTTCTCCTTCATGTAAAAACCACAATTTTTTTGCTAGAAAATTAATCAGAACCCCCAAACATTTTTAGCCAGATTCAGGTAGCTTAGCGTATGTTTAGGCGGACGTAGCGTATCGAATATACGCTACGCTGCCGCAACTTAGAGAGGCAAGTGCTGTATTCTCAAAGCACTTGCTCCCTAAGTTACGGCGGCGTAAATGGGCCGGCGTAAGCCCGCCTAATTCAAAGTAGCAAGGCAGTGGGCGTGTTGTATTAAAATGAACCGTGACCCCATGCAAATGATGGGCTGAATGAACGGCGCATGCACCGTTCGTGGACGTATCCCAGTGCGCATGCTCAGAATCACGTCGGATAGAATGCCTAAGGCCCTGTACACACGATCAGACCGGTCTGATGAAACTTGTCTGACGGACTGGTTTCATCAGACAACTCTGAACTTGTCTGATGTGCGTACACACCATCGGACCAAAATCCGATCAGACCAGAACGCGGTGACGTAGAACACAACGATGTGATGAAAAAACGAAGTTCAATGCTTCCAAGCATGCGTCGACTTGATTCTAAACATGCGCAGGATTTTGGTTCGATGCTTTTGTGTACTAACCATCGAACTTGTCCGACGAACAGGTTTTCATCGGACAGGTTTTAAAGCATGTTTGAAAACTTGGGTCCAATGGAAAACGGTCCTATAGGCCGTACACGCGATTGAACATGTCCGATGAAACCGGTCTGCGGACCAGTTTCAGCGGACATGTTCGATCGCGTGTACGCGGTCTAAGATACGTCGAACACTGCCTACGACGTGAACGTAACTTACGCCCAGCCCCATTCACGTACGACTTACGTAAAAAACAACGGTTTTTCCGACGTCCATAACTTTGCATGGGATGCGCCATCTTTTTGGTGGTTTATCTGTACGCCGGATAAACTCCTTACGTAAACGGCGTAGATTGCTGCATCGGGCGTACGTACTTTCGTGAATCGGCGTATCTTGCTCATTTACATATTCGACGCGTAAATCAACGGAAGCGCCCCTAGCGGCCAGCGTAAATATGCACCCAAGATACAACGGCGTAGGAGACTTACATCGGTCGTATCTTGGCAAAATTCAGGCGTATCTGATTTAAAGAATCAGCGCATAGATACGACGGCGCACATTTGGACTTACGACGGCGTATCAGTAGATACGTCGGCGTAAGTCTTTCTGAATCTGGCTATATATATATTTTTTTTAAGCAGACACCCTAGGCCTAGGGAATAAAATGGTGGTCATTGCAACTTTTTTTTCTTGCACGGTATTTGTGCAATAATTTTTCAAACGCCTTTTTTAGGGAAAAAAATTGTTTCATGAATTAAAAAAATAACACAACAGTAAAGTTAGACCAATTTTTTTGTATAATGTGAAAGACGATGTTACGCAGAGTAAATTGATACCTAACATATATATAGCAGCTTTACTCTTTGTCCTTGCACTTTCAATCTGCCATCAGTGTGGAATTTGGACGGCTTCTTTCTTAAATCAGAAGATTTCCGGCTTCACTTACCTGTGGTGTACACGTGTTTATTTAAAATGATTTTTTGTATATATATATATATATATATATAATCCCTTTCTTTTTGCTTTGGACACTTCCTGGTTGCTCCTATTAGGACATTTATTACTGTATTAGTTTACTCACTTGTATTTATTAATATATATTTTTTTCAAGTATATACCTGTGAGGTTATATTGACCTATGCTGACAGAGCAATCTGTTATTTGTGATACACTCAAGGTTTTTTTTCACTGTCAATTTCAATATTATCATTTACAGTATTTGTTTTAGTTATTTCTAATATTATCATTCACATAATTTGTCTTCATTAGCGCAACTACCAATACCCACATTTCCAGTGAGGAAGGGAGTTTAACAAGACACGTGGCCACTCATTAAAATTAGTAGAAAAGAGGTTTAACTTATAAACGGCATAGAGGGTTCTTTACTGTAAGAGCGGCAAGGATGTGGAATTCCCTTCCACAGGTGGTGGTCTCAGCGGGGGGGCATCGACGGTTTCAAGAAACTATTAGGCCCCGTACACACGGCAGAGAACCTCGACGGGCGGAACACATCGTTCCGCCCGTCGAGGTTCTCTGCTGGCCGTCAGAATCGGCGACTGCCCGTCGGGAAAGGCAACCAGCCATTCATCCCGACGGGCCGTCGAGCAAATAGAGAACCTGTTCTCTATTTGCTCGACGGGTTTCCCGACGGGCGGGGCTCGCCGAGAGCGTACACACGGCCGAGGTTCTCGGCAGAATGCGGCTCCCAGCGAGGTTCTCGCTGGTTTCTGCCGAGAACCTCGGCCGTGTGTACGAGGCCTTAGGTAAGCACCTGAACAACCACAACATACAGGGATATACAAGTTAATACTAACATATAATTACACACATACTGTAGGTTTGACTTGATGGTCTTTTTTCAACCTCATCTACTATGTAACAATGTAACTAATGTAATGACGACGGTAGTGGTGGCCTAGCAGCAATTAGCAGCAGTTCTCCGCATTGATAGCACCGGCTTCAAGGACGCATAAGCAGGACAAACCTGGAACACCGCCGGCAGAGGATGCCCATGGCGCAGAGCTTTGGGAAATATACAGGGGGATTTCACCCTTTGTGCCATCTGAATACATGTATCAGTAATCGTGGTTCCAGAGACAAAGAAACGGGCGATTTCCCTTGGATCATATTCGGCCGATGTGGGTTGGGGAACTTCAAATCCTGGAGCTGCCAGGTGTGTCATGTTTCCTTTCAGGCAATGAGGTCTCAGTATGAGGACCCAAGATGGTGTCTCGAACAGTAAGGCCGCGTACACACGATCGAATTTGTCCGCTGAAAACGGTCCGATGGACCGTTTCAGCAGACAAATCCGATCGTGTGTACGGGCTAGCGGACAGGTTTGTCCATCGGACAAATTTCAAAGCATGCTTTGAAATTTGTCCGCTACAAACCTGTCCTTCGGATATGTCCGCTGGTTAGTACGGGAAACCAGCGGACATATCCTCCCGCACATGCGTCGTATCCTGTGAATGGATCCGACGCATGCGCGCGGAAGTGTTTACTTCCTGGTGCGTGACGTAGCGGTGACGTGGCGGCGTCAACGTCACCGCCGCGTCACCACGCTGTCTGCCGGCGGGGATTTTGATCCGATGGTGTGTACACGCCATCGGACCGAAATCCGATGAGACATGTCCGCTCTAAACTGTCCGTCGGACAAGTTTGAGCGGACATATCTCATCATGTGTACGAGGCCTTATGCGTCCTTCTCTGCAGAGCGGGAACTCCTCCCCCTGACAATGGATTGGCGCAATTGTTCTCTGAGAACTGTGACGCCCGCCTTTTTTTTTCATGCTGTGGCGCTCCAAATCTGTACTGGAGTCCATTTTGGAGTCTGTGTTAACCCTCACAGCTCTGTTGTCAAAAGACCAGGCTGATCCTCTCCCCTGAGCAGTTAGACTTGATGGTTCTTCACCTCAATTGATAATACACATGACAACACAGTACATTAGAAGTGTAGAGGTTACTTGCCACCTTCCCACAAAGCCAAACGGCGTTCTGATGGAGCCCAAGCCGGTTGCTATGGGTGACTGCAGCAAGGAAAATGCCTTAGCCCCATGTTGGGTGCCAATGTAGCAAGGTACCAGTCCTCCTTTGGTTTAATGAGAACCTCCAGGGCCAGAGATAGCTTACATCATTCTGTAAGTAGTGGGTTGTGAGGTATGGTGGGTGCAGAATAGTTGCAGTTATTAGGCGCCAAACACTTCTTGAATGCAAAAGAGGTTTTATTTCTCTTAGGCCGCGTACATACGATCGAACATGTCCGCTGAAACTGGTCCGCAGACCAGTTTCAGCAGACATATCCGATCGTGTGTACAGACTAGCGGACAGGTTTCCAGTGGACAAAAGTTTTAAAACATGCTTTAAAACTTGTCAGCTGGAAACCTGTCCATCGGACATGTCCGCTAGTTAGTACGCCTAACCAGCGGACCGAAATCTCCCGCATGCGTCGAATGGATTCGACGCATGCGTGGAAGCATTTTACTTCCTGGTTTGCTGACGTGGCGGTATCAACGTCACCGCCACGTCACCGCGCTGTCTGTCCGCGGGGATTTTGATTTGATCGTGTGTACACACATCAGACCAAAATCTCCCAGGAGACATGTCCGATGAAAACGGTCCGTCGGACCGTTTTCATTGGATATGTCTCCTCGTGTGTACGCGGCCTCAGGCCTTGTACACACGATCAGTCCAAACTGATGAAAACGGACTGAAGTTCAGTTTCATCGGTTCACAGACTGATGGTCTGATGGTTTGTACACACCATCAGTTCAAAAACCGATAGTGTCAGCACACGTAGTCTGCAACATGGGAATACTATAGCGGAAGGTGAGCTTGGACCTGAGAGAGAGGATTGAGAAGCAGTGGATCAGCAGAGCTGGAGGACTCGAGCAGGAGAAACTAGCAGATGTCCCACGAAGGAGCAATATAGTGGGAGGTGAGTGTGAAACCAGAGAGAGGGGAAGATCAGCAGAGGTGGAGGTTACTGTTGAGTGGGGGGATCGGCAGAGCTGGAGGCTACTGTTGAGTGGGGGGATGAACAGAGCTGGAGGTTACTGTTGAGTGGGGGGGAACGGCAGAGCTGGAGGTTACTGTTGAGTGGGGGGGAACGGCAGAGCTGGAGGTTACTGTTGAGTGGGGGATTAGCAGAGCTGGAGGCTACTGTTGAGTGGGGGGGATCGGCAGAGCTGGAGGCTACTGTTGAGTGGGGGGGATCCGCAGAGCTGGAGGTTACTGTTGAGGGGGGGGGGATCGGCAGAGCTGGAGGTTACTGTTGAGTGGGGGGATCGGCAGAGCTGGAGGTTACTGTTGAGTGGGGGGGGAACGGCAGAGCTGGAGGTTACTGTTGAGTGGGGGATCCGTAGAGCTGGGGGTTACTGTTGAGTGGGGGGATCGGCAGAGCTGGAGGCTACTGTTGAGTGGGGGGATCAGCAGAGCTGGAGGTTACTGTTGAGTGGGGGATCAGCAGAGCTGGAGGTTTCTACTGAGTGGGGGATCAGCAGCTAAGCTGGGGGTACTACTCAGTGGAGGATCATCAGAGCTTGGGGTACTATTGAGCAAAGGGATCTGCTGATTGAGAGAACTAATGAGCTGGGGAACTTTTGAGCGGAGGTACTACTGAGCCAGGGTTCTACTGGCCCCCTTTAAAACAAAATAGAAAATCAACATACACATGGCGCATTTGCTAAGCTTCAAAAAAGCATCATGTTGAAGTGGTAGGCACTTTAATGTGTGTCAAAGTTGAAGCAAGTGTCAATGAGCCCTTTAGGCAAACTTAGGCAACAGTAATTTAAAGCTGAATTCCATGCACAGAAATTTTCCTTTTAAATAAATTCCTCAGATATAAATTTATTTTGTAAATCCATATATTCATTTGTGAACGTAGCAGTGACATCATCACCCTGCAGGTCCCACTCACTGAAGAAAAATAAACTACAGAAGGGGGGCGGAGACGAGACCAGTCTCCCTGTACAAGGAGAGCGAGCAGAGCTGTGGGAGGGGCCAAGAGGCTCCACCCACTACAGGCTGCCTGCGGAGAACTACAGGATGGGCGTAGACCAGACCAGTCCCCCTGCACAAGAAGAGAGAGCAGCAGTGGGCGGTCTTTATTACAGGAAGTCTCACACTGGATTACTGCACAGATCTGGAAGAAATAAACAAATCTCATGGGATTCAAGAATACACCTGACTAATATTTAGAGGAGATTTGCTTATGTTGCAGTTCAGGTTTATAGCGTAGTAGTTGCATAGTATATGTTATTTTTTTTTTCTTCTTCTTGTTCTAGGGTTGTTTTATCTTCTCTCTAGCCAAATACACCCCACTCACCTACAATAAGTATAACACATATCTGGACTGGTCGATCGGCTTGGGCTGGGTCCTGGCTCTCTCCTCAATGATCTGTATCCCGCCGGTCATGATGTATCGGATTCTGCGCTCTGAAGGAGGGTTTATTGAGGTACGTGAGAAAAAAGGCTGGTGGTAGATCAGGGATATATACATTGGGCCAGATTCACGTACAGCCGCGTATCTTTGTGCAGGCGTAGCGTATCTCATTTACACCACGCCGCCGTTACTTTGAGAGGCAGGTGCCCTATTCACAAAGAAGTTGCGCCCAAAGTTACGGCGGCGTAGCGTAAATGGGCCGGTAGGGGGCGTGATCCATGTACATGAATCGTGACCCCACATAATTGACGCTTTTTCCGAATGGCGCATGCGCCGTCTGTGGACGTATCCCAGTGCGCATGCTCAAAATTACACCGCAAATACTAATTGGTTTCGACGTGAACGTAACTTATGCAAAGCCCTATTCGCGAACGTTTTACGCAAACATCGGAAAATTTGACGCTGTCCCGACGTCCATACTTAACATTACGTACGCCTCATATAGCGGGGGTAACTTTACGCCGGACTAACGCTTACGAAAATGACGTAAAAATAATGCGCCGGGCGCAAGTACGTTCATGAATCCGCGTATCTAGCTGATTTGCATATTCAATGCGTAAAACGATGGAAGCGCCACCTAGCGGCCAGCGTAAATATCCAACTAAGATACGACGGCGTAAGAGACTTACGCTGGTCGTATCTAAGCAAAATTCCGGCGTATCTTGCTTTCTGAATACAGAAAAAAGATACGCCGGCGCATCCTACCCTGTTTCTCCGAAAATAAGCCCTACCCTGAAAATAGGACCTAGCGTGGATTTCTGGGATGGCTGCAATATAAGCCCTAGTTAAAGTCCTTGTAAAAACATGTAATCCGTTCTGTAAAAAGATTATATAATGTGTGTCTCCTTGTGTTACTTTATTGTGGAAAATACCTTATTTACAGCACTGCTGGGAGCTCATGTGACTCGCCGGAGCTCTTCTCCTCTCCTGCCAGCTGATGTCAGCAGCCCCTCCCACTGCAGTACTCAGAGTGGGGCTGACGTCATTGGGGATCTTGGCCCCTCCCTCTGCATATTTGAACTCCGGATCATGTGAGCAGCCAGCGGCACTGTAAATAAGGTACACTGCACAATATATCATATTTTTACAGAACGGAATTCATGATTTTATAAGGTCTTTAAACAAAGGTTTATTTTTGGGATTACAGAATTTCACAATGCTGACTCCAGAGTTGACGGGGAGAAACTTTTTTGTACATACCATAAATAAGACATCCCCTGAAAATAAGCCCTAGTGTGTTTTTTGTAGCCAGAATTAATATAAGACCCGGTCTTATTTTCGGGGAAACACGGTAGAAGTTACGCAGCGTATCTCGAGATACGCCGACGTAACTTCTTTGAGAATCTGGCCCATAGAATTTATTTTATTCTCTGCATTAGGCAAACAGAACCCCTTACACAGTGCCAGCACAAGGTCCTTTAGTGACACGCGCCTGTCCTGGGCGCCCCCGAAGCCGATCTGTCACTCCGCTTTCAGGTGGAGGCACCACCATCTTCGGTAAGGGAATCAGGAAGTGAAGCAATGTGACTTCACTTTCTGGTTGCCTACTGCGCATGCGCGATCCCACTGGTCCCTGCTGTCTTCTGCGTTTCCTATTATTACTTGCACACTTATTAACTCATGTACTGCCCTTTATTTGGAGTAACACAATTAAAAAAAATTGTTTTGTTTCCACAGAGGATCAAATCCGTTACAACTCCCAGAGAGCTAGAGCGCTGGGCCAAGGAAGAAGAAGGCTCCGCCCCCTTCTGCCCCAATGGCGATCACAAGAAACCAACTCACGTCATTGTCAAGACCATGATGTGACAGAGAGCCCCACCTCCTCACCGTCTATAAGGGGGGGGGCCGCACCACCTGACCAGCTGTTTACTAACCCTCTCCTTAGCGTCAAGTCTGGAGATCTCTATTTGCACTAGAATTTGATTGGTCAGCTCTTGTAGAGAACGTTGTATAATATATGTGTGCGCACGTGCGTATTTCATAACATTTTGTAGTGAGGTCCCGATCTCTCGGTGCAGAGACCACCTCATGTCAAAGATATTTTAAAAGATTTGATTTTTATATATATTGCAATATATGCTAATTATTTTTATCAATTGTATCTACCTCCACTCAGGAGTTGGTTCTTAACCACTTTAGCCCCGGACCATATTGCTGTCCAAAGACCAGAGCACTTTTTGTGATTTAGCACTGCGTCGCTTTAACTGACAATTGCGCGGTTTTTATTTTTTGCGCTATAAACAAAAATAGAGCGACTATTTTGAAAAAAATGCAATATTTTTTACATTTTGCTATAATAAATATCCCCAAAAAAGATATAAAAAAAACATTTTTTTTCCTCAGTTTAGGCCGATACGTATTCTTCTACATATTTTTCGTAAAAAAAATCGCAATTAGCATTTATTGATTGGTTAGCGCAAAATTTATAGCGTTTACAAAAAAGGGGGTAGTTTTATGGCATTTTTATTAATATTTTTTTTTTACTAGTAATGGCGGCGATCAGCGTTTTTTTTTGGTACTGCGATATTATGGCGGACACATCGGACACTTTTGACACATTTTTGGGACCATTGGCATTTTTATAGCGATCAATGCTATAAAAATGCATTGGATTACTATAAAAATGCCATTGGCAGTGAAGGGGTTAACACTAGGGGGCAGGGAAGGGGTTAAGTGTGTTCCTATTTGTGTTCTAACTGTATGGGGGGGTGGACTCACTAGGGGAAATCACTGATCTTCTGTTCATACATTGTATGAACAGAAAATCAGCGTTTCCCCCGCTGACAGGAACGAAAGGTATGTGTTTACACACACAGCTCCCGTTCCCCGCTCTGTAACGAGCAATCGCGGGTGCCCGGCGGCTATTGTACCCGCCGGGCACGCGCGCGGGACTCGGGGGCGCGCGAGGGGCGCGCGCGTGCCCCCTAGTGGCCAAAAAGTATAGGACGTAGAGCTACGTGCTCCCGCGAGACCGCGCCACCGTCCCGCAGTAATATGACGGTGGGCGGTCGGGAAGTAGTTAAGAAAAAAGAAAAGAAAAAAAAGTGACAGATCACATTAAAAAAAAAAATTAGTTTTAAAAAAAATGAAAATGTCTACCCAACTGAGCACAAGTGGAGATGCCGTGTCTGTTAAGCTTTTGTATCTATCAATTTTTTTAAGTATCATAAAGCTTTGTAGTTC